>VDFB02086081.1:326758749-327358749 GCA_007258455.2 Sequoia sempervirens | reverse complement strand
ATTTCTATGCATGCATGCAACTTATATATATAAGTTTAGGGGTTATATATAGCTTGAAACAAAATTATAATATAAATATTTATTTAACCCTTTCTAAAACTAATATAGCTGTAAAAGCTTATATATAAATTGATACAACATTTTAATACATGTAAGAGTCATTATAATTAAAGAACAAAAAAATCATACATCTAATTCACTTCAATGCAAATGAACATGACTATATGTAAAATGTATATATCCACTTGCTCTCAAATTCCTATTTATACAAGTTTCAATTCTAGACACCTGTTGTAGCTTCCAAAGTATGTATATTTCAAAGTCGTTCTAAGATTACAATTGTATAAACTATTTCAATATATGTTTATTATTCATGATTTTCTTTTGAAACATTTGCATACATAAATATCATTCCACCTATCATCTGTAGTTTATAGCCACTCTAAGAATACTAAATTTACTATGGCATTTAAACTAATGGCATAGTTGAACTAAAATATGATTTTCATACCACCGTTCATTATTGTTTTCTGAGTTCTAACTGTTATTCAAATTACAATGAATTTCAAATTATTTGATGTCATATATGAAATGGTCTTGTATATGAAACCCTTAAATGGTATACATATACACACACTCAACCAAAAGATAGGTGTGTGAAACCCTTATATTTGAGAAGAACAAAATCAAAGCTAAGTTGGAAGATCTCAATGGGAAGGTAATTCAAGATGGGATGGGTGTGGAGGATTTTCATCTAGAGTAATATTTGACAGTAGAATACATGGAGGTTTTGTTGAGGGAAAAAATATCATGGCACCAAAAGTCTGGGGAGTGTTAGCGGAAGGATGGGGACAAAAAAACCAACTTCTTTCACTGTTCGGTAGTAATTAATAGGTGTAAGAATCAAATTAGTGAAATTAAAAATGGAAATGGAGTCTCCCTAGTGTCAACAAAATAAATTGGTGATGAGGCAATAAACTTCTTCCATTCTCTTTTGAAAGGGCAAGGTGTTGTTGATGGAGAAATAAGAGAAAAAAATCTTGGGAATATCCCAACACTAATCAATAACTCTATCAACAAATCATGAGCCCTATTTCAGAGAATGAATTCAAGGTTACGAAATTCTAGCTTGGCCTCGACAAGGCCTATATGTCTGATGGGTTTTCGATACACTCTTTTCAACATTTTTTGCACCTAGTTAAGGACATTTTTGCGTTTGTTGAGGAATCGAGGTTCATTCGGACTATGTTGAAGGATTTAAATAATACCTTTATATGTCTCATTCCAAATAAAGTGAAGTGGAAGTGATGGGAGATTTCTTTTTAATCTCCTTGTGTAATATTGTCTACAAGATTGTTACCAAGATCATGGAAAATAGGTTAAAGCTTGTTCTCCCCTTAATAATTTTAGAAGAGTGGAGTGGGTTCATCCCTAATAGATCAATAGCAAGGGATTATTCTAGCTCATAAGGCAATCCAAATTGTGAGGAAAGCAAAGGTGGAAAGGATGATTCTGAAACTTTACATCAATAAATCCTATGATTGATTAGGTGGATCAAGGTTTTTTTTGGAAGTCGTGGAGTGATTTTTTTTGTGAAGAATGGATTCAATGGATTAAGAGTTTCATCTTGGGTTCTCAGTTCTTATGAATAATGAAAAGAATGGTTGAAAACTAATTATGGATTTTCTCACCCTATGATAGGTTTGATCACTCTTCCTCTTAAAGTTGGACCAAAACAATTAGATGTCTCATTCTCCATCATCCTGGCATCAGACCAATTTTGTGTGAAGCTAGGATACCCATGGCTATGCTCAATGAATTTCTTTCCATCAATTATTCACAAGTTCATAAATTTCCCCTTTGAAAATGAGATATTTATAGTTATCATAGTGGATTTAATCCTTTATCCTCCTATGGGAACTTTTCACTAGACTTCTTTTTCAAGCTTCATGAAAATTTATTTTTCAAGTCATACCAAAAGTTTAAGGCAAAGCACATAAATTTTTTATCTAGTAGCAATATTCCTTAGAATGATAGGTCCATGGTTGTTCTTCCTTCCCCCACCAATTATGGATGAACCTATGTCACAAGCCAAGACCCTTCCAAGTAACCAAGGTAAATGTGCTCAAATTCCCCCACCCATCTCCTATAAAAGACCAAGAGACAATCAAATGATTCCTTTTGTTCCTCCAAAGATAAAAAAAAGTGTATAGACCTAAAGAGATAGTCGTTTCCCAACCCCCGATGGTTCCTCTAGTTCCTCCCTTAAGGGAAGAAAAGAGACCAATGGTCGAGAAACCCACTCCTACCCCATCACAAATTGAAAATCATGCAAGAAGAAACCAAAATTATATAGAACATAGGTGTGGATGTCATGCTATTGCTCATAAATTGGAAGAAAAGAATAAAATAGTTTATGATAATTGTGCCCCTATGGAAACAACTCAAGAAGAAATACAACTTTCACCAAAACAAGACATATAACCAAAACAATAAGTGAAACAAGAAAATTCAATTTCTATTATTATAAAACCTCCTATTGTGATTAATTTGCATGATGAAGATGAAATTGCTAAAATTGATGAGGAGGTGTGGTCGAACCCACAAAGGATATGAAAATCACGGAAAAACCTATCCTGGGAATTGGAGATTCCAGTAGGTGACTAATACCTCTTCGTGGTCATTCATTTGCTTGTCAAACTAGGGAACATAAACTTTAAATGGAGCGGCACTATATGTGCACTAAGAACCAGTTTCAGTCACAACCTATTGAAAAATAAATACTTGGAAAGAAATTCTACCTACACTATAGGAAGGTAATGCAAAGTTTTCTTAACTCAATCATAATCTAACCAAAGCATTAATCGTAATAGCTACAATTGAGAGACAAACTATTAATTGGCCTTATGCTGCAAGAACAAACACAGGGATGGATTCTCGATGCTGCAGGAACAGTATAAGACTGAGCTTGTGCTGAAACTTCTAAAATGAAATCTAATTTGAATTAACAAAGTATAAACAACTATGCTCCTACAGATACTTACTAAGTGGGCCCCCTTAGCAAGCATCAACTAATTTACACAGAAGATTGTGCTCAGAACTCCATCAAATTTTATTCATAATGCGAAATCATTTACATTGACTATTCTACTTCAAAAAACTAGCAAAAACTCTGATTCATATTATAACTCTAACTCTTATATAATCTACTTCTCTATCTATCTATCTCCTTCCTTGTTCACCCGCGTAGGAGGAACACTTATTTCAAAATCAGAATAACAACTAACTAAATAACCCTAACAGAGAAAGGCGTGGATATGAAATGTATCCCAAAATCAAGGAACATACTTCATAAATGAGTTTATCCGTTCAACCCGATCCAGAGAGAATCTAGCACTCCACTCTTTTCATATTAAATGCCATTTAAAATCCTTCCCAATAGTTTCGGTCAAAGAGTCTTCACCAGAGCTTCCTCGAAGTCATGCAGGAAATGGGCTTTACTGCAAAGCCGAGATTGGCTACGCTTGACTCGATCAAACTTTCTTCAACAACCTGCGAAACACAAGGTAACAGATGTGAAAGAAAAGGCGCATGGCACATACACAATATCCATTCATTAATCACATATTTAAATCTATTTCATCATTCAAAAACTACATGCATTATACCAGTCATTTGGAAAGTCAAACAGGGTAATAAATATAGACATGTCAATATGATAGGCTACAGGAACATGAAAGTGTATTGCTATAGGATATCCCCCAATAAAAGGTTTCAAGAGAGTTAAACAACCATGAACAATAAAAGTAAAGGTATTAAAAGTACACCATGATATCCAAATTATGAGCATATTTTGGGCTCATCATTTTGCCCCCTACTTAACCCAATGCTAGTCCTCCAGCATTAAACTTCCTGGTGGTCTCTCTGAAATTAGTGGTTGAGGAATGACCCTGAAATGGAATTCCAAATTTGTAACAAAAGCCTCCGTAACTCTACCACCTTTCATATCTACGGGCTTCTGTGTCTTCATTAAGATTTGTAGCCTGGTAAGGATAAAGGGGCCACATTAGCACAGGAGGTCTAAATGTTAATGACAACCACAATTCAAACCTCTTTTGGAGTCCCAACTATATATATTTGAATGATCGTTTAAGAGCTTCTATAAAATTTAGTGGATTATGAGGTTTAGACTTTCTTAACCCAACAGTTAATCTTTCCCACCTCTTTTCAATTTTGGAGTATGACAGTCTCCAAAACGAGTATGATTGTTCCTAAAATTCATCATATACCTGTTTCCTAAGATCAAATATTTTCATTATGGCTATATCATTATTAAAACCATATGCCAGAGTAAGCCAAGTTTTCAACATTGTGTGGGGGTCTAAACTCTCAGAATGCAATGGAACAGGCTCATTCCTTTCAGCTTCTTCATATGTTTCCCATTGCCTGCCATAATTTGCTTCATTTGCTACCCAAGACATAAGTGATCTCAAATGGATGTTGCCAATATACAAAATGGGATTCTACTCTATTTCAAATGGAATTAAAAAGCCATGTAGGTAAAATTTACACAAAGAATTTCTGAGCCAATTAGGGGCTGTCTGATATGCATCGTAAAATTCTTTAGCAATGTGAAGAATAGGATTTTGATTTCTGGAAATTCTCATTAGTTGGAACCACAAGAACTGTTCTTTGAGGCACAAAGCATAAACTCTGGGTCGTGGTCATTCCATAATCTGACCAGTTACATTCAACATTTCATCCATTTTCTCTTTTAACTCCTGAATTTCTAGTTTCTGCTCTTCAATTTCTTTTTTCAGTTTCTTCTTTTCCTCCTCCCAAAGACTTTGTTGAATTTCAGTCTTGGCTAGGTGGTGAAAAGTCAAGGTTTGTAATGTAACTGGTTTCCATGTAGCTTTGACATATTCCAAAAATTCAATTAAAAATGTCTTCTTATAAACAATAATGGCTTGACAAGTTGCAGGGGGAATTGAGGCTTCATTGGCCACTTCCAATGGTTCAATCTATTCTTCCTCTTGCTATAGAATAAATTCCTATTGCTGCAGTGAAGAAGACTGTGCTTCCTCTGAAATCTGCATAGCCGCAACAGCCAAGTCATCAAGACTTGGTACTCCCCTTTCATTATGCTCAACTTCCCTTGTCTCAACTTGTTCTTCTTCAACAATAACAAATGAACTCTATGCAACACTTTCAGACACATTCTAAGAAACATCACATTCAGACTCTCTAGATTCTTTTGAAATTATAATAACCTCAGGTTGAGGTGAAGCAGGGGATACTTTACATTGTGTTCTAGTGGAAACTCTTCTTGGCAATGTTGTGGTTGTAGGAGGTGCTCTCGTAGCCTTCCTCTTTTTGAATTTCCTAGAAGGTTTTGCCTTGTCAGAGGATGATGGTGAACTGGTAACGGCAATAGGTGTTGCTGTAGGAGACAATGCTACATGGGAAGAAGCTGTAGGAGAAGAACGTTGCCTTTTCTGAGAATGGGGGTCAGATTCTGGGGTTTGTTCTGCCCCAGATGACTCTCCAGCCTTTATTTTTCCTCTCTCTCTCCTACTGGCAGCCCTAGTTTGCACCTGGGCAGAGGACTCAGGTGTGAGAGCTGCAAGACTAGGTGCTACAGGAGAAAATGATGCTTGCCCTATTCTCCTACTGGTAGACGCCATTTCCTCTTTCTTTTTTCGAGGCTGTGGGGTAAGTACCCTAGGGGGTTCTAGACATTACAGGCTTTTCTGGGCAACAAATTCTTGCCAGGAAAGAGGTGATACATCTCTTAAAGAGTGTGCAATCAATACTTTTATGAGGCCATGGTGAGCAATAGAATTATCTTTCCCCTGTTGGGTTCCATGGGCACATTGTTTCAGAAATTTTAACAAAAAGTTCAGAACATTAACAGCTAATCCATGCCTCATATGACTTAGCAATTTGAAGTGGTAAGAATGCAGGTAGGAGAAATGGCCTTCACAAGTTAAATACCTGATTATGAAAGCAATGTATTTTGGGTATGGAGGAGGCAATGACACTCGCTTGCATCCCTGTTTTGAGACCTCCAAAGGTCCATCAGTGGGTATTGAAAATTTTGCCCTTGCAGAGGTAGCATCCGAAGAAAAAATTTCTCCAACGGCTGGGAGCCCGGTTACTTTTGTAATTATTTCTTTAGTTACAACAACTGTTAGACCCCATACAGTAGCCTCCTCTTCAGAAAGGGCTCTCAAAAATTCACCTGCAGCCTCCTCATTAAAAGCATCTAAACTCAAAAAGTAATTCAGTGAACCACAGAGGCTGAATGCTTGCTCCGTTTGAGGATTTTGCATTAACAACTCATGAGCTACAGGCTCATGCCTAACCAGCTAACCACCCATGTTCACAGTTTTTCCTTAGCTGAACTCAACTCTTTTTTTAAAATAAAAAATTTCCCCTATTCTGCTCTAGTTCTTTTCTATTCCACCGTCACTTTTCTCTTCTTTTCCAAAAATGAACTTTATGAACTTTTTAAATAAGTAGTTTTTGAATGTGATTTTCAATGAAAAAATGCAATGAAAAAGACATGCGACCATATTTGGAAAGTACTAGAAGAAGAAAAATAATAAAGAAAGATTATCTGAGCAGTTGTGACAGCGACGAAAGGACAAGTTTAAAAAGTGGATTATCTCACCCCCTACTTAGAGTATGACATGTGTCCTCACATGTACTAAGGAATAGGAAAAAATTGGGTAATAATGACTGATACAGACAGTGCAATAAATGAATAAAATGAAATAAATCAAAAATGCGATAATCAAAAGATATTGCATACCTTTCATTAAATGCTTGTACATGCTAAGAAAGTTGACAGCTTCGGCATGAGATGACAGTTGGGAATGAGATCATAATTAGGGGTTGTGTGGATGAATGAGGTAGATGGGTGACGTGGATGGATGAGAGGAATGAATGGAATGGATGGATAGTACGGAAGATAAAGAAGTGAAATGTGGCGAAAAGTGGAAATGAAGAAAAAGGGGTTCCCTTAAAAAGAAACCTTTATTATGAGCATGCATTACAAAATCACGGAGAAGCTGTAGGAGAAAGGCTAAAGCCTTCAGCTACAGGAGAATTAGTGGCAGGATCCTAAACGAACTGCTGCATGAATTCTTCTTTTGAGACTGGTTTATGGTATAACTGGAGGCGGTGTCCATTAAATAACAACTTGAATCTAATAGGATTAATTGTAACAAGTTGCACTGAACCATTAGCAAATACATTCTCAATTTCATACTGGCCCAACCATCTGGTTTGTAATTTTCCTGGATTGTCCTTATATCGTGAGTCATAAAGCAAAGCCCAATCTCCTACTTTGAATTTCTTCTCCTTAATGTATTTATCATGCCACCTTATTCTTTGGTTTTGTATCATCTTAGTGTGCTGCAGGGCATTCTTTCAGAGCTCATCCAGAGCATTGAGCTGCATGATTCTATCCTTTTGTGCATTTGTTAAATCCATGTCCATCTCTAGTGCTGTTCTTAGAGTCTTATGTTCAAACTCTATTGGCATCATAGATGTTTTACCATACACCATTTCAAAAGGTGTATATCCTGTAGCAGTCTTCCAAGTAGTACAGTAGGCCCATATAGCTTCTGGTAACCTTGGGGCCCAGTCTTTCCTATACAAATCTATAGTTTTAGTCAAAATGGCCTCTATGTCCCTATTTGTGACTTCAACCTAGCCATTGGCCTGGGGGTGATAAGGAGTTGATTTCTTGTGTCGTATATTATATTCATTGACTAAAGCTGTGATAAGTGTAGAAGTAAATTGTGCTCCTTGATTTGTCACTATTTCCCTAGGGACACCAAACCTAGTAAATATTTCCTCATAGAGGAATTCAGCCACTTTATTGTCCCTAGCATGTTTCATAGGCTTAGCCTCTACCCATTTTGTGACATAATCTGTGCATACAAGGATGTAGGACTTACCATTGGAAGGTGGATCAATTGGTCCTACAAAATTCAGTCCCCATTTGTTGAAGGGTGCAACTACATCTCATCAGATTGAGTTGGTCTTCCCATCCTCTGGCATCTATCACACCTCCTAGTATATTTAGCTGCATCTCTATGCAAAGTTGGCCAATAGTAACCAGTATTTAAAATTTTCATCGTTGTCCTTTTGGCAGCAAAATGTCCACTACACGACTCATCATGACTGGCATATAGTGTCTCATGAGTGTCCTCCTTTGGTACACATCTCCTCATAACTTGATCAGGACTTGTATAAAATATGCAATCTGCAATCCAAGAAAAGTTAAAACTTTTCTCTACCAATAATCTCTTTTCCTTAGGGGAGAATTAAGGAGGAGTTCATCCTATGACCGGATAATTTGCTATATCAGCATACCATGGGTGAATAACCTTGATTGCAAATAGGTGCTCATCAGGAAAGGAGTCTTCAATAATTGCAAAGTCATATTGCCTTTGAAGTCTAGAAAGGAAATCGGCAACCACGTTGGCTTTACCTGGCTTGTCCACAATTGTAATGTCAAATTCCTACATTAGCAATAACCATCTTGCTAGTCTCCCAGATATTGCGGCTTTGTTTATGAGATACTGGATTACAGCATGATCAGTATGAACAAATATCTGATAACCGGTGATATAATGCCTAAATTTATTGAGGGCGTAAATGATTGCCAACATCTCTTTTTCTGTAACAGTGTAGTTCAATTCAGCCCCTTGCAGATTTTTGCTTATGTAATAGAGTGCATGTTCTATTGAACCATCCTTCTACCCTAACACTACACTAATGGCATAATCTGATGCATCAGTATGAATATGAAATGGAAGTGACCAATCAGGTCCTTTCAGAACAGGTGCCTGTGTAAGGGCAACTTTTAAGTCAAGGAATACTTTTTCACATTCCTCTGTCCAGGAAAAATCTACATCTTTCTTCAGTAGACTGTATAAAGGGCTTGCTGTTTGGCTAAAGTCCTTGATGAATCTTCTGTAGTATCTGGCATAGCCTAGAAAGCTTCGTACCTCTTTTTTCTTGGTAGGAGAGGGTAGCTTAGAGATAACTTCAATCTTAGCAGGATCAACCTGAATTCCTGCAACAGAAATATAGTGACCAAGTACTATTCCCTCCTGCATCATCATGAAGCACTTTTGACTATTCAGTAATAGGTTATGATCTTCAATGTCTGTAATACTTTCTCCAAGTTGGCTTGAGCTTCCTCAAATGTCGTACCATAAACAGTAAAGTCATCCATGTATATTTCCATGCAATCATATGAGATGTCTGAGAAGATACTTATGACTGCCCTCTGGAAAGTTGCAGGAGCATTAAAAAGACCAAAAGACAAAACTAAATAGGAAAATGTTCCCCAAGGGCATGTAAAAGTAGTATTTTCTTGATCCTCAAGAGCAATCTTGATTTGATTGTACCCACTGAAGCCATCTAAGAATTAGAAGAACTTTTTCCTAGCTAAATTAACTAAAACTTGATCAATGAATGGAAGAGGAAAGTAATCTTTCTTTGTTGCCAAGTTGAGCTCTCTATAATCTACACATACCCTCTATTTTCCTCCTTTCTTAGGAACAATGATCAATGGGGAAACCCACTGACTATCGAAGATTGGGTAGATAAAGCTAGCTGCTAACATTTTCTACAATTCTTCTTTAACAATTTCTCTCAAAGCTAGATTAATTCTTTTTTGAGGCTGCCTCATAGGTTTGAAGTCACTGTCAATATATATGCGATGTGTACAAAGTTTTGGGTCTAAACCCCTCATATCCCCATAGTCCCATACAAAATCTCTTTTGTGGGCTTGCAGCATTATGGCTAGGGCAGTTTGTTGAGACGGAGACAACTTATTATTAATAGCAGACAGCGGCTTGGAGATACTTCTATCTATTTGGTGAGATCATTTATTGAGGTTGTTAATAAAGGTGGTGCCTGTATATCACATAATAGCAAATCATGATGGCTCTCAGGATCTAGTTGCTACAAGAAACATTGCTGAGAATGGTTGTCCAAAATAGATGGGCTATTCAAACCAGAACTAAACTGCAAAATGTGTAGAAGCAAGTTATCTTCACTCTGAAGCTAGGAAAATGGATTAGTTCATAGCATCATTAACTGAGCTAATGATTTGACTTCTTCAGATTCCTCTCCTAGATCTAGCCAAACTGGTTGAGACAAATCTGGTAGAGGTTGTGCAGGTGGGTATAAAGCCAATTTCTTCCTTGACTGACCATCATAAATTGTCATGTCTCCTAAATGACATCCTATAAGGGCATTAGCTGTAGTTAACCAAGGTCTACCTAGGATAATAGGATATCCTCCTAAGGTTTCCTTAGTGGACAATATGGTGAAATCAATAGGTTATTCCCAAGATTCAAGGGTGACAATGACATCTTCTATCACTCCATCAGGTGTAACCGTGGAACTATTAGCAAGCTGCAGGACAGTCGGTGTAGACCGAATGTTTGAAATATTCAAACACTCCATAGTGTGCTTGGTCATCACATTAATGGTTGCACCAAGGTCAACCAAAATATTTCTTACTATTTGACTATTGATATTTATTTTTACTATAGGACTTCCAGGAACAGTATATTTTGGAATGATAACCTTCCCCAACATAATATCGGCTAACTGTACTAGGACATGGATAGTTTGGGGATCCTTTTTCTTTCTTCCTTGTTTCTTTAAACAAGCCTCTTTAATGGCTTTTCCATAAACTGGAACATCATTAATAGCTTAAAAAAGAGGAATTTGGACTTGTACATTCTTTAGCTGCTCCAAAATATCAAAGGTGGGCTCTTCAATGGTCTTGGGTGTAGTAATCTACAATCTCTGAGGAAAAGGTGGTGTAGCCTGAGGCTGCAGGATAGGTTCCTTAGAGGTAGTAGCTAATACAGGTATATCTTCTACATGATCAGTAGGTTGTTTAGCAGTAGAGTCTGGAATCTCTATTATTACAGGTGACTATGGAGTAGAGAGAGTGGTTCTAGACCTAAGATGGATATCATTGATATTCAAGGTATAAACTAGATACCAGTTGACTTCTGCAAAATACATAGGTTGTTGTTGTTGTTGCTGCTTATTATTGGGATTTGGAAATGGTTGAGCAGGCATAGGCGTTTGTTTTGGAGGGCCAGTATTTTCTATAGGTGTTGTAGGAGGAGGCATAAGGGCTGGAGGTTGTGGCTACTGAGAATGTAAGAATCCAGGGGGTTGGTTCTGCCATTGCTGAGAATCTCTCCATTGAGGGTTCTGTTGTCAGTTACCTGGAGGTGGAGTCCATTGTCCTTGTGGGTGCTGCCAACCTCCTTGAGGGGGTTGCCATTGAGGGCTTTGATAGTTAGGCTAGTATGGTTGAGGAGCATTCCAAGGTGGAGATGGGCCATACGTAGGTTGCCATTGGTTATTATAATTAGAGTAAGAATTACAAAAATTTAAAGGGTCTTGAGGCATACCTTGTCTTGGAGCCCATGGTCTCCTTTGTGCAACAAAGAAGACTTGGTCATCATCACCTTCTATCATCTTAAAATCAGTAGGTAACTGTTTAGTCTCCATATTGGCCACCAACTTGCATCTACAGTCACGTTTCTTCTGTCTACAATGTGGATAGAACTCAGCTAGGATTGCCTCAGCCTCCTCATGTTTCTTGCGAGCTTGCATGGCATCCAACTGTGTAGCCATGTTGTTTATGATGTCCTGCTTGAAATCAGATAGCAAATTTGTGATCTCCATCCAGGAAACCCCGTTGGAAGAAGACTTTCTCACTGTAGCTTGATGACCTCTACCCTTCTTCACATTTGCTCAGGAGTAATTGAGACATATCTTCATAAGATCATCCCAAGATGCTTAAGTGATATCACCACCTCCCATCAGGTCCAAGGCATCTATGCAGGTATTATTGATTCCCCTTAGAAAAAGCAATTTCTGAGATTCTTCATTAAGAGTATGGTCTGAATTCTTTTTCAGAGAAAACAGGAATCTTGATATATAATCCTCCAGAATTTCATCTTCCTTCTGTTGAATTCAGAATATATCATCACTTTTATTGCCACTCTTACAATATTCCCTGTATTTCTCAAGAAATTTTGTTTGCATGGTTGCCCAACTATCGACAACACCCCTTCCAAAACTCATGAACCATCTAAGAGCTCCCTCCTTCAAGGTAGCAGGAAATAATTTCAGTTTGTGAGCATTTGAAGTGTAGTCATAACTACGATAGAGGATATCAAACTCAAACAAGAAGGTCTCTAAGTCTTCTATAACTAAGCCATAGAACTTGGGAAGTAATAAAGAAGGAATATTCTTAAGGTTGTCATTGTTTTGTTGAGGAATAATAGGGAATTCAAAAGTAGGAGGTCGATTCGGTGGATTACGTACCATGTTCACCTGACCAAGTATAGGAGCAAATGGATTTTCTTTAGGTTCTTCATCAAATGGGCCGAATAGCAAGTTAGCACATAGACCTTCAGCAAATGGGTCAATATCTAAGTCTCCTTCATCCTCAAATAGGCTATAAGCTTGTTTAGTTTTCTTAGCAATGAATGGCAAGTTGGGGAGAAATTGTAATAGCTACAATTGAGAGACAAACTATAAACTGGCCTTATGCTACATGAACAAACACAGGGATGGATTCCCGATGCTGCAGGAATAGTATAAGACCGAGCATGTGCTGAAACTTCTAAAATGAAATCTAATTTGAATTAAAAAAGGATAAACAACTATGCTCCTACAGATACTTACTAAGTGGGCCCCCTTAGCAAACATCAACTAATTTACACAAAAGATTGTCCTCAGAACTCCATCAAATTTTATTCATAACGCGAAATCATTTACATTGACTGTTCTACTTCAGAAAACTAGTAAAAACTCTGATTCATATTATAACTCTAACTCTTACATAATCTGATTCACTATCTATCTATCTATCTATCTTCTTCCTTATTCACCCGCACAAGAGGAACACTTATTTTAAAATTAGAAGAACAACTAACTAACTAACCCTAATAGAGAAAGGTGTGGATATCAAATGTATCCTGAAATTGAGGAACATACTTCATAAATGAGTTTATCCATTCAACCCGATCCAGAGAGAATCTAGCACTCCATTGTTTCCAGATTAAATTCCATTTAAAATCCTTCCCAATAGTTTTGGTCAAAGAGTATTCGCTAGAGCTTCCTTGAAGTCGTGCAGGAAATGGGCTTTACTGCAAGGCCAAGATTGGCTGCGCTTGACTCAATCAAACTTTCTTCAACCTGCAAAACACAAGGTAACATATGTGAAAGAAAAGGCGCATGGCACATACACAATATCCATTCACTAATCACATATTTAAATCTATTTCATCATTCAAAAACTACATGCGTTATACCAGTCATTTGGAAAGTCAAATAGGGTAATAAATGTAGACATGTCAACATGATAGGCTACAGGAACATGAAAGTGTATTGCTACAGGATATCCCCCAATAAAAGGTTTCAAGAGAGTTAAACAACCATGAACAATAAAAGTAAAGGTATTAAAAGTACACCATGATATCCAAATTATGAGCATATTTTGGGCTCATCAAGGTGCATAATGGGCTTAATGTTTTATTCTCAAAGAAAATGAATTTAGATGGGGGAAATTGTGATGATCATCCTGATGAGAGTGATCCACCATGTATTGCACTTGGAGATGCTCCTAATATGACACTTGTTGTAGTCCCTTTAGCTAGTTTTCTACCTTCCCTATATGATGAGTAAGTTTGAGATGTAGAAATCCTTCTTTAGGTTGGCTCACATGTGTGGTATTCCTTTATGTGTGTTTCATGTGTTATTTGTATTTGATTGCATGTGATGTGATTTCTCATGTTGTGCTACTTGGTGTGTCTTTGTGTTTGTGAGTCTTCTTTCAATGACCCTTGTTGCTCTGTTGGTGCAAGGATACAAAGGAAATGAACCTATTATTACATTCTTCTATTTGTATCTTCATTATTCCATATGTTGTGAACTTGTTGGGAAAATGTGTCTCAACCTTACAATTATATAGGATTTATTGTTGATAGGATGTATATATATATATATATATCCTAGTTACATTGATAGGTGTATATAATGGCAGCAAAGAGAAAAGTGTGAGCATGTTAACTTTTTTAGGAAACTTCTAAAATGGTCGACATACATTAAATAATGATATATTGTGAATTTGGATTGTTCTTTATTAGGTTTTAGATCTAATGGAAAATATTTTGTTGGTTTGTCTTGCCCTAGAATGTAGCCTATTTTATGAGGGTGTTGTATTACAGCTACAGTACAAAGAGACGATGATGTATTTCGAGAGTCTGATAGTGGCCGTGTTGTCTCTTGATCCCTAAGTGGTGATACTCTTGTGAGAATCTTTTTCTACAAGAATATTTTAATATTTGTGATTGTTGAATAATATATTGGGCACATTTTGGAGTGTGTGGTTTTTCTCTTGAAAGGGTTTTCCCCACATAAATTATTGTGTCGTGGTATGCATGATATTTTTGTTTATTTATGTTTAAGTTTATGTAACTGTTAAATATCTATAAAATTTTTGCATTTTTCTCCTCTCAAGATTAGTGTAGGAAGTTGTTCTACTACCTTAGTTTCCTTACAAGTGGTATCAAAGCTTGATCACCTTTGGTTTTAGTTGTGGCTTGTTGGGTTTTTTGAACTAATCCAAAATTTGGGTGTGAGCTTGTGAAGACACTTTGTGATCTTGTTGTAGGAATTTTCAGATGGAAGGTTCATTAGGGAGAATAGAGGTGGAGAAATTTTCTAGAAATAATTTTGACATGCGGAAGCTGAAGATGTAGGATCTATTGATAGATCAAGATCTGTGGGATGTTGTTGATGAGAATGTTTCAAGACCTGCAGATCCTACTCAAGCTACTCAATATGATGTTATGCACTATAAAGAAAAGATTCTAATCAGATTGTGCTTGGAAGACTCTGTTTTAATTAACGTCCATGAGGATACTTTTGAAAAAAAACTATGGAAGAAGCTTGGTGAGATGCATCAGGCCAAATCTTTAGTGAACTATAATTTTTTGAGGAAGATTTTGTATTCCTTGAGGATGGAAGAGACTGGATGAATCACAGACCACCTAGAAACATTCAATATGTTGGTGGCTCAATTGGCATCAGTTGGTGTCAAAATTGATGAGGAGGATAAATGTTAAATCTTGCTTTATTCTTTGTCTGATTCATGGGATTCTCTTATTATGGCTATTGGGAGTACTTATGTCATATTGAAGACTAAAGATGTGGTGGCTTCTTTTCTTTTTGAAGAAATGAGGAGGAAGGTATCCATCACTACCAAGGAGGCCCTAAATGTTCATGGAAGACCTAAGTAAAAAGCAAGAAGAATGAGAAGTGTGACAAATCCAAGTCTAGGGGGAGATCTAAATCTCCTAGAAAGTCCAATGTTATTTGCTAGAACTACGGTAAGCCTAGACATGTTTGTAAGGAAAGAAAAGAAGAAAAGAAGAAGAAAAAGAAGAAATTTGATTCTAATTTTGAGCCTGAGAATGAATATGATGATGCATTCATTGTAGCTTTGGCAACTCATGTAGGTAATGATGGATGGTTAATTGATTCAGGTGCACCTTTCCATATGACCTTTAATAGAGATTGGTTTTTTGAATATGAAGAATTTGATCGAGGTAAGGTGTACTTTGGTGATGATTTTCATTTAGGTAATTTTGGTCATGGTAAAGTTAAAATCAAGTTTCCTAATGGTAGAATAAAAAGGATTAATGGTGTGTTGCATATCCCTATATTAGCATGAAATTTGTTAATTGTGAGAAAACTAACAAATGTGGGTGTGCAGGTAGTATTTTCTAATGCAAGATGCAAGATGGTTAGAGGTGCTATGGTGATTGCTAGAGGTGTCAGATATGGAACATTGTATAAGCTTGATGCATGCACTATTGAGTGCAATAGTACTTCTATGAAAAGCAAGTCTATGGAAGAAGTGAGGGTTTCACCTTCAAAAAATGGTCATGACTTTTGGGTACCCAAGGGCGCTCTTTCTTCCAAGTTAAAGTTACCTACAGAGAAAACTATGTTATGGCACTAGAGACTTGGTCACATTGGAGAAAAGGGTCTAAGGACCTTGAAAAATAAAAACCTTGTTGAAGGTTTGTCTAATTGTAATCTTGAATTTGATTTATGTGAGCATTGCATTTATGGAAAACAAAACCACGTTCATTTTTACTCAATTTCTCATAAATCTTGTGGTGTATTAGATCTTATTCATTCTGATGTGTTTGGTCCTATAGATGTTCCTTCAATTGGTAAATCCACATATTATGTTTCCTTTATTGATGATTATAGTAGGACATGGGTATATTTTCTAAAGAGTAAATCTAAAGATTTTAGTCAATTTAAAAAATTTAAAGCAATGGTTGAGTTGTAAACTAAAAAGAAAATAAAATTTTTGAGGACTAATAATGGTGGTAAATTTTTATCTAATGATTTTTATAGATTTTGTAAATATTGTGGTATTCATAGACAAAAGACAACTATGTATTCTCCACAATAGAATAGAGTTGCAGAAAGAATGAATAGGGCACTGATGGAGAAGGCTAGAAGTATGTTGAGTGGTGTTGGCATAGAACAAAGGTTTTGGTATGAAGCTATTACCACTGGCTGTTACTTGATTAACAGGTCTCCTACATTAGCTCTTGTTTATAAGATGCCTATAGATGCATGGTCAGGTCGCAAGCCTTCATTAAGACATCTTAAAGTTTTTGGTTGTGAGGCATATGCACATGTGCCAAAGGAGAAGTGAACAAAACTAGAAAACAAGGTTGTGAAATGTATCTCATCGGATATAGTTATGGTGTGAAAGGATACAAAGTTTGGGATCCTATTACACAAAAGGTAATATATAGTAGAAGTGTTATTTTTAGAGAAACTAAGCCTTCTTCTGTTGCATTGCAGTTAGTAAAAAGTAAATAGGAAGATGTGATTCAATTTCCTTCTACACTTGAGAAAGTTGAATCAAGGCCTAAAGATAGACAATAAGTTGAGGAGAGCTCATGTAGTTATGGATCTTTAGAAGAGGAGGAAGAACCTCCAACTCAACTTGTTCATAGGTCCACTATACATAGACAACCACCTAAAAGGTATTCACCTAATGATTGGAGATTTATTTTTGCTTTGAATAATAACATGGATGAACCCAAATCTATAGAAGAGGCACTAGGTATGAATGATGTAGAATCCTAAAAGATTTATATGGATGAAGAAAGAGCATATTTGAAAAATATGATACATGATATCTTATACCATTTCCTGAAGGAAAAAAACATGTTGGTTGCAAGTGGGTGTTTAAGAAAAATATTGGTTTAGATGGATGTATTGAGAAGTATAAAGCAATGTTGGTTGTGAAGGGTTACTCTTAAGTTGAGGGTGTTGATTATGGTGAAATATTTTTTCCTGTTGAAAAATGACATATGTTAGATTTTTTCTTCCTATTGTTGTTGCTTATGATTTAGAGGTTGAGCAAATGGATGTGAAAATTTCTTTCCTTCATGGTGATTTGGAGGAGGATATTTATATGACATAGCCAAAGCACTACATGGTGAAAGGTAAAAGTATGTTGGTTTACAAATTGAAGAAATCTTTGTATGGCCTAAAACAAAGTCTTAGGATATGGTACCATAAATTTGATAAATATTTTTTGAGTTTGGGATTTGAGTTTTCGAAATCAGATCATTATGTTTATTATAAAATTGATGGTGATCATGTCCTATTTATTGCATTATATGTTGATGATATGTTATTTATTGGCAAAGGGAAAGGTATGATTTCAAATCTGAAATCTCAACTTGCTACTAAATTTGAAATGAAATATCTTGGTGCAGCTAAACACATTCTTGCGATGGAAATTAAAACAGATGGAGTAAAAAGAAAGTTATGGCTTGGCCAAAGTAAGTATGTCAACTAAATTTTATAGAGGTTTGATATGCAAGATTGTAGAACATTGTGTGTTCCTTTTTCAATTGGGAAAAAATTATCTATGTTAAATTGTCCAAAATCTCCATCAGAGATGGAAGACATGAGTAGAGTGCCTTACTAGAGTGTAGTTGGAAGTTTGATGTATGCTATGGTTTGTACTAAACTATACATTTCCCAAGAAGTGGGAGTTCTTTCCAGATATATATCTAATCCTCATAGAGTTCATTGGGATGCAGTTAAAATAGTCTTTAGATATTTACGGGGTACCTCAGATTATTCCTTATTTTATCATAGTAATATGACTGAAGACAATATTTCCTTTAACATTCATGGTTATGTGGATTTAGACTAGGTAGGTGATATTAATAGCAGATGATCCACCAATGCTTATGTGTTTACTTTATTTGATGGTGCAATCAGTTGGATGAGTAAGCAACAAGTTCTGGTTGCTTTGTCCACTATTGAAGCAGAGTCTATGACATCTACTCATGCTTCTAAGGAAGCCATTTGTCTTAAGATACTGTGTTCAAATATTAGAATAAAAAAAGGTGTGGTGACATTTTATTGTGATAATTAGAGTGCGATATGTCTACCCAAGAACCCGACATTTCATGCCAAGACCAAGCGCATTGATGTACAATATCATTTTGTTAGAGATATGGTTGAAGATGGCAAGGTGAAGATGGTTAAGGTAGAGACTTTGATGAATGTTGTTGATTCTTTAACTAAGCATGTGAGCACAAAGAATTTCAGATGGTGTTTAGAGACTATGGGCATTTTAGCCCCTAGAAATTAAAGAGACAATGTTTACACCCTCACATTGCTCTTGCGAGGTGTTCAACAAGTGGAAGATTCATTGGGAAAATGTGTCTCAACCTTGAAATTATATAGGATTTATTGTTGATAAGATGTATATATATATGTATATTTCCTAGTTACATCAATAGGTGTATACAATGGTAGCAAGGAGCAAAAGTGTGAGCATGTTAACTTTTTCAGGAAACTTCTAAAATGACTGACATACATTAAATAATGATATATTGTAAATCTGGACTATTTGTTATTAGGTTTTAGATCTAATGGCAGATATTTTGTTGGCCTTTCTTTCCCTAGAATGTAACCCTATTTTATGAGGGTGTTGTATTATGACTGCAGTACATAGAGATGATGATGTATTCTGAGAGTCTGATAGTGGTGTTGTTGTCTCTTGATCTCTGAGTGGTGATACTCATGTGAGAATCTTGCTCTCCAAGTTATTGTAAACTTTGAGATTGTTGAATAATATATTGGGTAGCTTTTGGAGTGTGGGGTTTTTCTCCCAAAAAAATTTTCCCCACGTAAATCATTGTGTCATGGTATGCATGATATTTATGTTTATTTCTATTTAATTTTTTGTAACTGTTAAATATCTATAAAAAAAATTCATTTTTCTCCTCTCAAGATTAGTGTAGGAAGTTATTCCTCTACCTTAGCTTCCTTACAAAACTTTTATTTTTGTCTTTTGTTTTCCTTTTTGGGATGATGTAAGGCAATGAGATATTTAGGTATTTTCCATGTTGACCCAACATTTTGTTTGTCTTATCTCTTTATGTTTCATTCTCCTTTGTGTTCATTATTCCACGAGTATTTGGGGAATGATGTTAGTTCCAAGCTCTATTCTATTACTATAGAAAAGATGTATACTAACCTCATATTTGTGGATCCCTTATGTGTTCATATTATATGTTGTTTATTGCCTTAAATTTGGGGGCAACCCCTTATCATGATGTATCTTTTATCTAGAAACATATCATGGGCATAGGGATTTCCAAATAAGCTCTTGTGATCCTTTTGTTACATAGCATTTATCATTTTCTACTTTAAAGTAATTGCACACCAAATGGTGTTTTGCAAGTTCTTTAAAGTGGGGGCATACATTGGCTTTATTTTTCTTCACTTTTTTCATAGGTATTGAACTTAGTGGTGTTGAAATTTTTTGCTTCGCTTTGTTCATGGGTGTTGAACTTAGTGTGGCATGAGCATAACAATTTGATCATTTTGTAGCACCTTATCAGGGTTATCAAGGAGTATAACTCTTGGTATGGTTTTCATGGGTACACATCTAGTGAAAAATTATCCTCACTAGACCTAGTGTGTTTCTCATTTTGCTACCTTGTCTTGGAGGCTCACCTAATGAAAAGCAATCCTCACTAGCCCATGTGCCTTCTAGTTTTTCATTCACCTAGAAAATATTGGACTTTGCTATGGTGTGAGTCATGAACATCTTTTGTATGGATCCTAGCATAACACAACTTGTTAGTCCATACCCTCCTTTTGTATTTCATGTTGACATTATATGTTAGTGTATGTTGTCTTGTTGCATATATCATACATATGTGCATGCTCTTGTGATTATGTTGGTTTTCCATGGAATCTTGGATCCTAGGGGCTTGATCACCTCCCTTGATCCTTAGTCATCCTATCTCTTCAACTCTTCAACATTTGTACTAGACTACTCTTGACATATTTTCTACTTTAATGTGAGTCTAAGTGTAAGTTCATACTCCCACTAAAATGGGGGTTAAATGTACCATCATAAATTATGACCCTTGAAAATTTCACCTTATGTTTTGTCCCCCCTTAAATTATTGGACCTAATTGACTATTCAATTTCCTAAATTAGGCATTCTATGGCCCATTTTTAACATTTTTTTGATGAATTGCAAATGGAAAAAGATTGCATTCATATAACACCTTGCCCTTGACACTTAAAATCCTAAAAAATAGGGCAAGGACACTCACTCCATGGGTGTGAGTGTCCCCTATTTTTTATCCAAATTCAAATATTCGAGTTGTGGAAATTTAATATTTGCAATTAAAGTGTCTAAAGTTGGCCATTAGAATTTATTTTTTGATAAATTGAATAAATTCCTATAAATACCTAATTATTGCATCATTTGAATATCAACTAGCAAGAGGTGAACATTAAGAGAAATTACTATCATCAAGAGAATTCAAGAGTAAGTCAAGAGCAGCATTTTCAAAGCTTTATTGTAGCAATTCAAGATCCTAACATCATGTCAAATCTTATGTGAGTTCATATGTGTTTATGCTATCATTTTTTTATGAAGGCTAACAATTTTGTAGGTCTCCAAGAAATTCAAGTATTCAAGAAATAAAGCAAAGCAAGATCCAAGAACTTGAAGTCATGTGTATGACTCTAGTCCTTCAAGGAAGTCACTGAAGGGTGGCAAGTTGCAACACTTTGTGATTTCATCATTCCTTCCTTTTCAATTATTCATTTATCATTGGAATTTCCATTATGGAAGTGGAAACACTTACATGGGTTTTAACTGAGGCAAGCCCCTAAATGGCCCAACATCTCTTCTCTTTGTGAATGTGTAGATCTTAGGTTTGAAGAGGATTAAAAATATCTTGAAGAGGATTGAAAAGATCTTGAAGAAAATTTATTCATTATTGCATTTAAGACCTTACATCTTGTTGAAACCCACATAAACTTAGTTACAAAAATATCTAATAGTGTTCTAAAAAAATTGCAGGTAGGAATTTGAAGCTCAGATCTAACATTATAGAACTTTGAAAATAGATCCAAAAATCTCTACGACACTCACGCCCTAGGTGTCTGTGTTCTCCATTTTTTGCCCCAAATTGAATCATAGGTTCACAATGTCCTACTTTGCTAATTTTAGTTGTCTGAGTTTGTTTGTGAATTTTTATGTCTTATGTATTTGCATCAAAATAGTAAATTGCACTATTAGTTGGAACATTGATTTTCATCATTAGGACATTTCTAGATTTGGTTAAGGGTTGGTTGACTCAGCTATCAGGTTGTAAGTCAATCACATACCTTATTCAAATCCATCAAACCCTCATTCCCCCTTTGTATTCCATTACAATCCATACAAACACATACATACACATTAGAAACATTTAGGAAAGGTGTCAAACCCTAAGGTGCGTGATGAATTTAAGAAATCCCCCTCAAAAAAGGATATAAAATCTAAGCGAATCTTTCATTTTTTGGAAAAAAATATTAATTTCTATTGATGATTATTTTACATCACTAAAATTTTGTGGAAAATATTGGAAAATCCTTCCAATCAAAAAAATATTATTATAGAAAAGTAGGTGGTTGAGGGTGGAAATTATCTATGAGTTTAAGGGGTAGACAATAATATTTACTTCTCACCATTGATTTAAAACATAATCTAATGACACTTGTATAAATCATGAGGTAAAATGTGCCTACGATTTGTAATGCTCATGTGACCTAAAATTTCTTCTAGATCATTGATCTTAGAAGATCAATGATCCAAAAGCTATTTCAAGCCCCTTAAGAATAACATGTCATGGGTACATTTTACCTCGCAAAATACAATGTGGGCCATTAGATTATATTGTAAATCAATTGGAAACTAAATATTGGAAATATGACCCTAAATCAACTAATAATTATCATATACTATTGGCGAATTAATATAAATTTCTACTATAAATTATAAAATTTAGGTGAATCTAATCTAATCATGTATCGAATATTATGACAAATTTTTGAGTTAAAAATTATAATAAAATAAATTCTTTGGAAATTTAAATAAGACTAAAATATTTTTTATAAAAATGTGGTGATTCAAGTCATGTTACAACTCAAACTATTTGCCAATATTTGATTCCCAAATTTCAACTATTAGCCAATTGGCAAATATTAGCCACTAAAAAATCACTACTAAGGTGAAAACTCTAAAGGTTTCCCTTTCTCGTTTCAGTGACACTCCTGTAGGTGTAGCTTGGGAGCACATTATAGTGTGTAGGCCAATGGGGAATCAAGTGGTTCAAGATATTGAGGAGCCTATTGTATTCATATGGGGGATAAAAGCATAAAGCTTTGTCACACTTTATAAAGGAAACATCCAACATTGATCCAACTTTTAAACTTGAACCATTAATAAGTGGCATATATGTTTTGAATTTTGAAATGATGTAAACTAAGAAAATGTCCAATTTTTAGTATATTTTATGAGTTTTTAATAAATTAACACCATAATTTAGTTGTTGATTAAATGCTGAAAAATGAAGTTACATGAGATGTCAATCTTTATATAGTAATTTTTTTCTTTCAACTTTTTTGTGTGCATTTATAACTTGAAACTTTAGTGCATGGATGTATTTTTTTCCAATTTTGATAATATATATTTTTAAATAAATATAAAAATGTGTGTGTATTAAAACACAGTTGTTTCTATTTGACATCAACTTTCATATTAAATATTTATCTAAAATAGAAAAAAAAATTACACCATCTTGATATAGATTCTTTTATCTACTGCATCATATTTTTTTCATTTTTTTTAATAAGTTTTAGTATTTTCCTTGGTATGGTAATCAACCTAATATTTTGTGCTAATAACCTACTTTTAGTTAATGCCTAATAAGGTCACAAGATAGTTTGAGATCATCTAGGATTTGAAAATGAGGTCACATGTTTTCACATGAGTGGCATGGGAGGTGGGGGATTAGGTTCTATAGGTGGAAAAGCATGTGGTAGAACAAGCTTTGAGGGAGCTATCAAAGGTGATATGGGATCCCCATGTGGAGGTTGATTATGTAGGTACCATAGCTGCATATAGGGCATGGTGGAGGGAGTAGAAACCAGAGTGATTCATTCCACCATGACAAGGAGGAATGGTGGGAAGGATTCAAGTAGTTATTTAGGAGGTGAGGTGGAGTTCATGGGGGAGTAGGAGGTTGTGATGGTGGGAGAGGAGGAGGACATCATAATGGTAGGGATCATGGGAGGGATGGAGTTAGAGACCTAGATGGAGAGGGGGAAGATGAGGAGGTGGTGGAGGAGGAGATAGTAGAGGTGGAGGTGGAGGAGAGTAGCAATATCAACAATAGTTTAGAGTCATCTTGTTTGGAGAGCTCATATGACATGGAGGAGGAAATCCCAAGACAATGGTCTCTAGGGAATCTATAGGGGAGGGGGCGGAGGGAGGTGGAGAGGCATAAGGATAGGCACATGTGCATGTGTAACCATAGGCACCACAATAAGGGGAGATTCGAGAGGTGATAGGGGGAGTTGGAGTGATTGGATAGGACACTTAGTGAGGTGGATACCATAAGAGCATAGAGAGATGAAATTTAGGTAGATAGGAACACCTTACAAAAAGCAAGGGATAATCTCATTTTTGCATGAGACACATGGTAGTTAGAGAGAGATGGGCTATCTACATGACTGCAAAGGGAAGAAGTAGATGGTTGAGGAAAAAGTGAGATACGATGAGAAGGATGGTTGGAAGTCTTAGTGTGTCATAGAGGGTAGCTAAGGTGGCACAAGCTTCATGGGAGGCACAATATTATTCCACTCTAGTAGTACAAAGGGCACTAAGATTTACATAGAGCAGTTGCTTGTGGAGGTTAAGATTGATGAGATCAAGCTTGATGAGGTCAAGGTCAACCACCACCACCACTAGTGGTAGGGGGAGTGCCAAGATCTCTGGCATAGTCAAAGGGAAGAAGTAGTAGCTAGTCAAATGATCAAAGATATTCTGGTATATTACCTAAGGAAATTTTTTGGTTATATATATATATGAATGCTCTATAGAGTTGATGTAATTATGACATGTTGATGTATACATGTATATCATGAATTTATAAACATGATATGTAAATTATTATTATTATTGATAGATTGATGATTGTGCATATGATGAGTTATGTGTACATTTATAATGTACATGACATATGACTAGATGATTTATTTGTGGATGTTTAAGGATAAATAGTTGGACATGGATGTTTATGATGATTCCATATGAGTTTATATGCGTTGATGGATATCTGATATATACAATGATTATGGCAATGTTTATGGGTACATGATATATGGGATACATGTTTGTTATGATGATTATGTATATATTTGGATGAATCTAAAATATTCCTAAAATGAACCTAATGATAACACAATAATGATGATAAAATATGGTTAAACTAAAAAATCTATATGAACCTAAAATGAACCTCATGGATAATGAAATGATGATGAAAAGATGCTTAGACTAAAAAATCTATATGAACCTTAAATGAACCTAATGGATAAAGAAATAATTTATGATGTATGAAAGATTCTTAGACTAAAAAATCTATATTAACCTAAAATGAAACTGAATAATGAAAAGATTTATGATGGACGATATGTCATATGATGATATGTGGATGTGAGTGTCATTCCATGGTACATTGGACATAGGAGAAGGATAAGGAGAAGATAGGAATATAGAAGAAGAAAGATGGATGAGGAGAATAAGATGCACATTGGATCAACAATTAAGTGAGGATGATACAATGAATAGGATAAATGGATGGAGGATAGGATGAGGTGGGGGATTTTGAATGCAATAATTAAATTAAATCATAGTGAGAACTTAGTTTGATATAGCATGAAATACTATGCACCAAGGTATAAGGAACCAAAGTGATTTAGTATCATGTGCATAGGATTGACTCAACAAAAATAATTAATCCAACATATCACAAGGTCACAAGGGGCCTTGGTGGATATGATGCTAGAAAATAAAAAATATAAGGAATCTCCTGGCATAACACAAGGTCTCAATTGGCCTTAGTGGGTAAAACACAAGACAACCATGTAAACACGACACATGAAAGTCAAGAACCTACCCCTAGTTTCATAGCATGTCATGATATGAAGGATCATGGGAACCCTAAGTAGGTAAAGTAGGAAGCCAAAAGAAAGATAAATAAAATCCAAAGTAACAATAATGTGACATACACCTTGATTACCTTTTTCCCAAAAAATTCAATGGATGGGTAGATGTCACTTGATTTGATTAATGATGTATCCTACAAAGGAAAAGGATGGATGGGAAGAATTGAGGATGCACAAGATGACCAAGGTACATAAGACCAAAAGAGACTACTAGATAATATTGAAATATCAGCTTGTGGGGAGCTCTTGAAAACATGGAAAAAAATCACGAGACCTATAGACATGTATAAACAGTGATAAACCTAGATGGTGATGGATGTGAATGATACTATTTACAATGTAACAATATGTACAAGGGATGTTGATTATGTTATATCTTGGTATATCATGTATGAAGATTGTAAGCACATGTAGAGATTAGTAGGATATGTCCATAGATGCATGCACAAAGCTCAAAGATGGGATAATATCCAAATTATAAAATGATCAGTTGGGAACATGATGGGGGGGTAGGAAGGATGAAAGTGATTAGGGTAATGGATTGGTAATGGATAACATGAAAGTAGTGCAAGGACTATAAATATAATGGATATGTCTACTATATATGACACTTGTTTACCAAGTTTTAATTATGGTACTTTTCCAAGGTGCTATAAAAGGTAGTTTTCACCACAGTATGAATTATTTCTTTTTACTATTTATGGGATTTATTTTTATTTTGGAATATGGTATATAGTGAAAATTTAGGAATAGAACTACTTGAGTTGGATGTTGTTGAGAAATTCATCTAGTAGTTTACTTTTTGGAGTATCCAATTGAGATGCACCAAATCCATACTTAGTTGTAATGGAATAGGGACCCAACCAATGATGGAAGTTTGACTTTGATTGAAAATATGGGTTTATGTAGGGATAAATTTAAAGAACCCCCCTCAGAAGAGGTGTAAAATCCTGGCTAATCATGTATACTTCCCAAAAAATATTAATTTTATTGTGATTTTTTTCATTTTTTAAGAAAAATAATAATAATTTAAATTGGAAAATCTTTTGTAATCACTAGAAGCTTGTGGAAAATCCTAGCGAATTGCAATTTTTTAAAAACCAATAAAATATTTCCATTAGTGATTAAAACCTATTTTCAAACCAATAAAATATTTTCATTGGAAAATTGAACATGCTTTTAAACCAATAAAATATTTATATTAGTCAATTAAACATGTACTCAAACAAATAAAATATTTTTCTTGGCAGTTCAAAAATGTTTTCAAACCAAAAAAAAATATTTTCATTGGTGAATTAAACTTATTTTCAAATGAATAAAAAAACCATTGGAAAATTAAACATAATCTCAAACCAATAAAAAAATTCATTGGCGAAATAAACTATTATGCCAATAATAAATCATAGTGTGGGTAGCAAAAATATCAAATGTTGCATATTGTTTTATTCTGGGAAAAAATTTCCACACATCCAAATTCCTTCATAAAGTGTCTAAAATGGGGATAAGTATCAACATATTCATTATGTCTGAAGCCAGATGTCAGAGCAAATCAATAAAACCCACGAATTAAAGATAATGGATATGTATACTATATATGATACTTGTTTACCAAGTTTTAATTATGGAACTTGTCCAAGGTGCTATAAAAGGTAGTTTTCACCATAGTATGATTTTTTTTACTATTTTTGGTATTTACTTTATAGTGACACACCCTTTGTTGAGGTACACACCTCAATTTTTTGGTTCAGTGAGGCATTTGATTAGGGGATTACTAGGGTAATATAGCAATGCAAGGGCTTTTTAAGTTCAATGTCACTTAAAAGCAGTGGGCAATGTACCTTGCAAATAGTGATACACTCCAATTTTTACATATAGCAATGCACCAGAATGTCGATTTGCTATTGAGCGTAGTGACATGCATCACCAAAAAGGCGATGCTCCTCCCAAATTAATATGACGCACCCTTAAAAGAGCTACACTATTGATTTCAGCGACGCTTTTGATGTTTGGGATGCAAAGTCTCGAAATTTGATCTTTTTTTTTACTTTTTCAGCAAATTGACGATGTGTGTGATGTGCATAGGAGGATCCTCCACTGCCAATGTCTCGAGAGCACTTATATGGCATTTTAACTGCAGCCAGAGACTTTGATGATGATGATGTGGAGAAGCTAGGGAGGATAGGATTGGGATTTGTTGCTTTCTTTCCTACGATCAGGACCCATCTCGCTATGATGACGATGTTGATTGAGAGGTGGCATAGTGATACCTATTCATTTCACTTGCCCACTGGGGAGGCGACCATCACACTAGAGGAAGTGTGGTGCATATTGTGATTGTTAATTCATTGTGAGCACATGATATATGACCCAAATGTTGAGAGAGACACATGTATATCTCTTCTACATAGATGACAAATTGTTCTGATCAACTCCTAGATTGATCTGGATTTTTACCATGGTTAGGTGGATACATTCAGATTGTTCATTGTAGCCTTGATTTGTGGTGTCATTGCTCCAAACTGATGAGGAAAAGGTTTCAATCCTAGATGGGGATTAGCATGGCAGGGTATGATCTAGAGGGATGGTATGTATGCCTAGGGTTCAGTTCTCCTTGCCTCCCTAAGTCATGATATGTACGAGGCCATCTACCAAGAGGGCGGGAGCATCGAAGCATGTGTGACTCTGCCTCACATTTGGCATATGAGCACATTGCAGTGTTGTGGCCCTTGGTGGTTCTTGTAGATATCCATGAGGATGAGCATATCATTTTTTGGTACAGGGTGTCGATGACATTGCAGTATGTTGGAGCTATAAAAATTTGGTGATTTTACATATTGTCCACTTTCATAATTTTCCAGATTGGTCCTACCATGTGCATATTTCACCCATTTTTTGCTATCTTGTCCCATTGAATCCATTGGGTCATGCATTTTTTTACATTCTGGTTCATATCGGTGTGAGAATACCATTGTCTCCCCAACCCATTGAGCGTTTTCTACTTGCATAAGTCTATATTGCCTATCGGCAAGACTTATTATTTGTCATAGCGACTGGATTTTAGCTACAGTTGGTTGTCAGTGAGACCTTGGTATTGTTTCAGCGATCGGGGATGATACACTTTCGGCATAGGTTTTTGTTCTCGGTGAAGGGTCATAGCGATGTCTCCTTGTCTTGCCGATCTACAACAATGATATATTCCTCGGTGTGACTTATGTGCTGCGGTATATGGTCCTAACGAGCCCGTTGGGTCTTGCTAACAGGTATTTTAAGTGGCTTTTGGTGAGAATTTTCTCTTCTCTCGGTGACATAACATGCTCAGGGTTTTCGGTATAACAATATGCTCTATGTGATGTCTCACCGAGGATTGCAAGTTATGGCAACAAGTAGACTCTTTCAATGTAGGTGTTGCTTTGTCTCGGTGACCTGAATATACGATGAATTTTTGGTGAAGCAAAATGATATCTATAAGGCATCTCACCGAGGGATGGAAGCTATAGCAATATACATATAGGCTTGTCGGCAAGAGGGAACTTATGTCACAATGACATGCTTGATCACTGGATCTTTGTCAGTATGAAAATAGTGTTGTCTTGGAGAACATAAATCATCACAAGGGCTTTCGGTATGACTTAGTATTCTTTGCGAGAGGTCTCGCCAATATTTGAATCTCACAGTGATAGTGAATGAGGCAAAGGGTTCATCAGTGAGAGATTTTCTCATGTCTCAGTGACAGGAAAACATGTAAGGAAAATTATGTGTCAGAAAAACATAATCAAATCTATGTGACATCTCACCGACGACAGAAGGCTATGGTGAAACGCAAAAGAGAAAAAGGATGCCTCTAGTCTTCGGCATAACAAATAGGTGGTCATAGCGAAGCACAAGGAATAGGGGAACACTGGAAAGTGGTGATTGACGTTATTTTTCCTTCGGCATACTTGTGGACTATCTTGGCGATTGGTTGGTGAATAAAACAAAATCTTGAATGTTGTGGGCCAACATGTGAGAAAATCCCAAATACAAATAGTTGCTTGTCGATATTGGAATATGAAATGATGTGCCTGTTCGGATACTGATATATAAATAATCATTCTCAAATGTAAAGGAGTGAGGAGAAGAAAAGTAGGTAAAATAGTAGGATAGAATAGAAACAGTTAAGAGGAACACAATGTTCTGCAAAGATGAGACTATGTTGCATATGTAAAATCATGGAGATATCAATGGGAATCTTTTGATATGTTGCAGTTGTTTCTGGTATTAGTTGTTTATCTTGTTTATTGAAATTATTATCGAAGTTGTCTCCAATGTGATGTTCTTTGATTGTTTAAATTGGTGTAACAAGTTTACCTCTAGTTTGTCAATGCACATTTGTTGTAGTTGTATGATCAATTAATTGGTTCTTTCCAGTAAAGATTAAATCCTCTGAGTTGATCATAGTAATTAGAAAATATCAATTGGATCACTAAGAAGAACTCGGTAATCATAACCTTGCATGTTTATATAAACTATAAACCAAATCATATGTTGAATAGCTTGAATTCTTGCCAAAACAGAGTACTTATCTTAGATTTCTCTTGACTCCGCATACCCTATAAGGCATTGGTCTCACCATTCACATCATTTAGTCTCATTTATATTTTTTACATCTGTTAGTCGAGCATATTGGGATTTAGTCTTCATTTTAGTATACAATTTATTCCAAGTTTGATCCATTTTGTCCACTTCCATATGCCATTGTGGATAAATTTTTGTAGGAAGGAAGATCATAGGTTAAGTCTGCTTCATCCGTTATAGGTACACCCACCTAGGTCTAGTAGCACCTGAAGAATAGAAGGTTTAATTATTTCAAACCTTGTTATGTTACCCTAAAACGTGCCAAGAGATTGGCAACCTCTTGAGGTATCCTTGCCTGCGTTTTTGAGAGCTAACAAATTGGCGACTCCGTTGGGGAAACATATTAGAAAATTCAGTTGAAGACCACATTATAGAGTCATTAAAGAAAAGGTTATAATTTGTGAAGATTCAGAAGGGGTGATTTCGCTGGGGAAAAGATCAAAAGTAATCATTTTCCTACTTTTGGAAAAGTAGGTGGCGACTCTGAAAGAAACATTGCATTTGTTCAAATATGATAAGAAAAAGATCCTCAATTATCTGAAAATGGAGGGTAATCAGGGCAGACCTATTGATCATGACACTCCTCAAGTTGATTATGAATCTTTAACTTTTGAGGAGGTCAAAGCACTGTATGAGTCTCAAAGAAAGGAAATAGAAGAATGGCAAAGGAAAAGGCTACAACTGGACCAGAATGAATACATAGATGTAGGAAGATATTGAGCCCCTCAAGCACCTGATATTACAAATGTAAATTTCTACAATGGAGGTGATACATATCATGCACAACATAGCACTTATCCTCCACAGCCATTAAAGCAAGAAAATGCTTATCCTGTCTGGACAAAGATTAGAAAATTATCAAGAATGTCAGTGTAATCAGTGTCAAATGCAATTGGAAGTTATCAAGAATGTCAATGCGATCAATGTCAAGGGCAACACAATTCTGATTCACTTGGAGATATCAGCCAGAATCTGTAACAAGGTATGTATCAGAACCAACAATCTAGAGATGATGAATATTTCAAAAGTCTTTGGGATGCTTTTCTTGACATAAGGAGGTATGATGGAGAAAATTTCACTTCTTTGTAAAATAGAATGAGAGAAATTTGTATACAGTTACCTTCTCACCATAGGCCTACAAGGACCATGTTTACTGAGTAATTCATAAAGGTATGGGAGCCTAATATAGTTCATTGGTCAGAATTATCAATATAGCAAGTTTGTGATCACTTGAATAAGTTCATTAATGCCATGGGGAGGAAAGGGTATGGGGACACTACCAATGCTGATTCCAATTGTTGTTTATTTTATGAGTATAGAGGAATTGATCAAGCAATGCATCCAATAGATGATGAGGTATGTGCAAGTCAGTATGATTCCTATGATAGCTTGCATAATAAAGATGAAGGTACAAGATATCTCTCTGGAATAACAGATTGTGATAGGGAAAGTAGTGTGTATTATGAGGGATCCAATGAATATTCAGATTTTGAAGATGCACCTGTGGATTTTGATATGCAGCAAGAGGATTCTTCTACCTCTTATGAATATTAGGATGAAGAGGCAATGGGAAATGTTGATAGTAAATGTACAATACCTCCAGTTGTTGTTGAAAGCTATGAAGATACATTTGATGAAGAAGAGGTTTGTAAATTTGAGAATGGTTTCCAAAAAATTTCTGGCCCATTGCATGATGAAGTTTTGAAAGAGGATCAGATGATGTTTTTCCAAGGTATGCCCAGGAATAAACTTCAAGTATTTTCAAATCCATTTGATGATAAGGAAAATGTATTTTTAGATAAACAAAGTGATGTGTCAAGTTATGGAACAAGTGACTGTGTTGGTAATTTTTCATTCTCAGTTGATCCTAGGCCTCTTTTTTATGATGACAAAAGTGATGAGTATGAAAGTAATAATGAAAATGTGGAAACGTGTTTACTCAGCTGTGAGCAAATTTCAGATTTGCTAACTCTTGACTATCAGAGGTATACACATGAAGATGATCTTGAAGTTCTTTATCCAACTTGCATTTGTTTTGACAGTGAAATTTTTTTGTGCAATGATTCATATGATTCTCAGTGCCTTTCTCAAGTTGATAGTGAAACCTTTGAGGTTGGCCAAATGCATGTGTCTATTTAGAATGAGGTATGTTTTTTTGAAATTTCTCACTCATGTGGAGAAAACATTTGTCTGCATACCAAGGATGACAATGTTTCAGATTTGATTGGTTCATATATGCTTAATATTGAAGATTTGAGTCATAGGGGTATCAAAGAAATGCAAAGGGTTTCAGATTTGCTTGTTTCAGACAATGTTGGTTTGACAGAATTTTTTGTTTCTCAAGAGGGGCACTTTTTTGAAATTTTAATATAGCTGAGTGAATGCTTTATGATACATAACAGTGAGAAAGATAATAAGGAATATTGTATTTCATATGCATGCATCTTGAATGTTGAAAATAACAGGGGTTTGTCCCAAGATGTTGAAGAATTTGAACTACAAGATGGTGTAGGGATTTTGGGTCAAACTGAGCATGATGATACTCTAAGAACTTGCAATAATAGTGATAGGAAGGATTTCATGAGTATCTTTAGGAAGAATTTGATGAACTCAATACAAAACCAGGTGTTTGATAGGGGAAGGCTTGGTTTGAGTTTCAGATTATAATAGCTCAGGAAAGGTGTAATTGAAACACAGAGGATTGAGGGTTGCCAGTGCATGGACAACTCTTGTGTATCCTCTCTAAATTTATTTTCCATGCACAGTAGTTTAGGGTTCTGGTGCACTTCCATTTTGCATTCACCTCCATCTTGCATTCATTTTGCATTCATTCCTTCATGCTTCATTTCCATTTCCATTCTGCTCACTGGCTAATTTTGTGTTTGGTCTAGTCTGCTCACCCAAAGATTTTGGATCCTTGCAATGATTTGACTATCATTCATCCCCAAACGGAGCCACTGTTGGAGCTGTAAAAATTTGGTGATTTTACATATTGTCCACTTTCATAATTTTCCAGATTGGTCCTACCATGTGCATATTTCACCCATTTTTTGCTATCTTGTCCCATTGAATCCGTTGGGTCATGCATTTTTTTACATTCTGGTTCATATCGGCGTGAGAATACCATTGTCTTCCTGACCAATTGAGTGTTTTCTGCTTGCATAAGTCTATATTGCTTATCGGCAAGACTTATTATTTGTCATACCGACTAGATTTTACTTACAAGTGGTTGTCGGTGAGACCTTGGTATTGTTTCAGTGATCGGGGATGATACACTTTTGGCATAGGTTTTTGTTCTCGGTGAAGGGTCATAGTGATGTCTCCTTGTCTTGCCAATCTACAACAATGATATATTCTTCGGTGTGACTTATGTGTTGCGGTATATGGTCCTGACAAGCTTGTCGGGTCTTGCTAATAGGTATTTTACGTGGATTTTGGTGAGAATTTTCTCTGCTCTTGGCAACATAACATGCTCAGGGTTTTCGGTATAACAATATGCTCTATGTGATGTCTCACCGAGGATTGCAAGTTATGGCGACAGGTGGACTCTTTCGGCGTAGGTGTTGCTTTGTCTTGGCGACCTGAATATGCGATGAATTTTCAGTGATGAAAAATGATATCTATAAGATGTCTCGTCAAGGGATGGAAGCTATAGCGATATACATATAGGCTTGTCGGTGAGAGGGAACTTATGTCACAACGACATGCTTGATCACTGGATCTTTGTTAGTATGAAAATAGTGTTGTCTTGGTGAACAGAAATCATCACAAGGGCTTTCAGTATGACTTAGTATACTCTGCGAGAGGTCTCGTTGATATCTGAATCTCACAGTGATAGTGAATGAGGCAGAGGGTTCATCGGTGAGAGATTTTCTCATGTCTCAGTGACAGGAAAGAATGTAAGGAAAAGTATGTGTCGAAAAAACATAATCAAATCTATGTGACATCTCACTAACGGCAGAAGGCTATGGCAAAATGAAAAAGAGAAAAAGGATGCCTCTAGTCTTCGACATAACAAATAGGTGGTCATGGTAGAGCACGAGGAACAGGGGAACAATGGTAGGTGATGATTGATGTTATTTTTCCTTCGGCATACTTGCGGACTGTCTTGGCGATTGGTTGGTGAATAAAACAAAATCTTGAATGTTGTGGGCCAACATGTGAGAAATTCCCAAATACAAACAGTTGCTTGCCGATATTGAAATATGAAACGATGTGCCTGTTCGGATATTGATATATAAATAATCATTCTCAAATGTAAAGGAGTGAGGAGAAGAAAAGTAGGTAAAATAGTAGGATAGAATAGATACAGTTTAGAGGAACACAATGTTCCGCAGAGATGAGACTATGTTGCATATGTAAAATCATGGAGATATCAATGGAAATCTTTTGATATGTTGCAGTTGTTTCTGGTATTAGTTGTTTATCGTGTTTATTGAAATTATTATCGAAGTTGTCTCCAATGTGATGTTCTCTGATTGTTTAAATTGGTGTAACAAGTTTACCTCCAGTTTGTCAGTGCACATTTGTTGTAGATGTATGATCAATTAATTGGTTCTTTCCAATAAAGATTAAATCCTCTGAGTTGATCATAGTAATTAGAAAATATCAATTGGATCACTAAGAAGAACTCAGTAATCATAACCTTGCATGTTTATATAAACTATAAACCAAATCATATGCTGAACAGCTTGAATTCTTGCCAGAACAGAGTACTTATCTTAGATTTCTCTCGACTCTGCATACCCTATAAGGCACTGGTCTCACCATTCACATCATTCAGTCTCATTTATATTTTTTACATCTATTAGTTGAGCATATTAGGATTTAGTCTTCATTTTAGTATACAATTTATTCCAAGTTTGATCCATTTTGTCCACTTCCATATGCCATTGTGGATAAATTGTTGTAGGAAGGAAGATCATAGGTTAAGTCTGCTTCATCCGTTATACGTACACCCACCTAGGTCTAGCAGCACCTGAAGAGTAGAAGGTTTAATTATTTCAAACCTTGTTCTATTACCCTAAAATGTACCAAGAAATTGGCAACTTCTTGAGGTATCCTTGCCTGTGTTTTTGAGAGCTAACACAGTACATAGGCCTCACAGGTTTGTTGTATTGGTGTTGTGTCATCGATGACATGATGATGTTCAAATGGAGGTCATGGCTATAACATTCATGGTGGTATGACGATCGGCAATATCTTGATTTTTCTAGACAGACTCAATACATATAGGTCAGAAAGCACATGATCATTGAGTGATACTTCCTAGACCACATTGCTTGATAGTTTGGGGATGTACAGGATGTGCCAACGGATGATTATACTGCCATTTTTGCCAGGTCACGAAGAGAGGTTTAGTGGGGAGCCCAGATTGATCCCATTTTGGTGATCAATGATTTTAGACAACTCATCCCATAGCCATGGGCATATGATTAGGTCCTTCCAGATGCGAGGAATACCCCAACATATGATGCGTGGTCTAGGCCACCTACACACCTAATAGATCCAGCAAGGGTATACCTCAAAGGTAGAGGCAAAGATAAAGGCTGAGATGGCAATTGATATAGAGGTAGGGATGGGGGCCAAGGCCAAGGACAAGATCAGGTGCCAAGTGATGGGCAATAGTAGCATCAGTAGGATCAGGGTCATCAACACCCAAGGCATCAGCCAGGGCAACACGATGGACAGGTTTTGGAGGCACCACCACCTCCTCCTCCCCAAGAAAACCATATGCTCAGTTGAGGGCACAGATATAGGATCTCATTGCCAAGAGAGACCAGTTATAGGTGAAGAGGGCCTAGCTACAACAACAAGTACAATATTTGACTACACAGTGAGATCATGAGGTTCATTTGTGGCAACAACTTGACCTATAGCTAGCCCAAGAGATCAAGCATAGATAGCAGTTAAAGGCAATGACAACTGGATCACATGGTCAAACTATATCTACTCAACTATATAGAGGCAATTATCAAGGCTACATACTACTGTATGCACTACCACAAGGATGTTCCTCAGGTGATGAGATAGCCTGACTTTTTACTGTGGAGAGGAGTACCACCTAGAGCTAAGGATTAGCCATCAGTTAGGGGTGAGTCCAGTAGCCATGAGGGTTAGCCTTCTTGTGTAGAAACTTTTTTTATTGTTTTTCCAATTAATTATATATATATACATTCATGGGATCCTTTTTGATAGCCTCTTGGATATTGTAATTTTGATTGATATACATACACCGATCTAGATATTGTACCATGACAGTCACCATTTATATATATATGAGATGATTTAGATTCGATATGTGATGTGCTCTTTATTTTATGCTTATGAATGTATGGATGCATTTTGATATGATTTCATGTGATACAATATGCCTATGTATGGATGCACTTCTTTTATTTATGTGATTTGTGATAACTGACGATGCTCTATGATGTAACATGTATGACATGCGATGTTATGAGATGAATGTAATACAATGCAATGGATGGATGCACTTATTTTCTAGTATCTTTATATGATATGGGATGGATGTTATGATATGTTTATGTGATTCTTATGCAAGTGATATGGATGCATTTATTTTTGTGTACTTTTCTATGAGATTATGATGTATGCATGTGGATGTATGTATGGATAATAATGAATATGTTCATGATAATGATAATGCAATGAATGCTTATATAGATGTTCATTTATACTATGATAATGTAATGATTTAAGATGCTTAAAATAGAAAATCTATATTATTCATTACAACTTAAATGATAAAATATGTTTTTTTACATTATGATATGTTGTGATAATGCAAGATGTATGCATGTTGATGCTTTGTGGATGCAGGATGGATGCATTAATTATGATTTTTTTTTAGTGTCATGATACTAGGTTAGCATGGAGAGAAGATAGAAGAAATAAGATGATTGATTTGACCATTGATTTTTATGATTGATTCAAAAATTCCAACAATTCCTTGATCCACCAAGACTTTATTAGATATGGTGATGAGAGAAAGATGATGATGATGATGATGATTTTCTCATATCTTGGGATTGGGATTTTCTGCCATTCCTTATGTCATGATGCATTGAGGTATTGAAAACCAAGATGGTGTTGTATCTAGTGTAATGTACTTCAACTCTACAGATAGATAGGATAGTTCTTGTTCACATCTTGACATACGAAAACCTCATCAAAATGTAGTTTAGTAGTTTAGAATATCTTGGACCAAAGCATACACAATAGTCAACAATCTACTCTAAACAATCTCTCCACGCACAACTAAGCAAGTATGTGCCAAGATTATTTTACAAGAATACCTAGAAGCACAACAAATGATAGATAATGATCAATGCCCCATTCCTTTCTCTCTAAATTATTTTTATAGACATCATTGAGAGGTCCTAGGAATGGGTTATTGAGATAAATCAAAAGACAAGATCAAAGACAAACAGTCAATGTTATCTTTATCTCTTTCTAGTTTAACTTAGCTAAGGTGATATTTGATGTTGATGTCCATTGCAGGAAGGATGCATCCTAGGACATATTGATTAGGTGGTTTGATTAGGATGATGTTTATGATAATCCATTAATACAAACTTCACTGACTCATTTACCTATGATTTAGACTTTAAATTTTGACACTTAGGTTCTTACTTTATGACTTGTGATACTTGTTTTCTACTTGTTTTGCCAAAGGTTGAAGATGACGATTGATTTATTATGGATGAAGATTTATTGCGAGTGAAAGTGAGATGGGATGGATGGTTCTGAATTTTTCTAGAATATTTTAATGTTTTTGGTCTTTTTGAAAATGTTTTGAAGCTATTTTTGATGTTTTTGAAAGTTTATATGAATGTTTATGTTTTTGGTTATTTGAGGCTCTTTAGGGTTTTTTCTAAGATATTTGATGTTGTTTAGGTCTTTTGAATATTTTCTAATGTTTTTTGTGTTTTCAATTTTCAATTTTTTTTGTGTTTTTTATTATTTGAATGTTTTGGGATTTTTTGATATTTGCATGTTTAGGGATTTTCAAGTTTCGACCAAGAACCTAACCTAAAAGACCTATCCTAGGGGCCTCTGGGGCTAATCAAAGATGAGCCTTTCCTATGCTAGGTACATGTAGAGACCATGTAGTTCAACTAACTCGACTTATTTACAATGAGATATGAACAGTTGATGGATTGCAAGTTTATTATGATGGGCTCCTAAAGGACTAACCTAGGGTGTCTCAGGGGCACATCAATGATGGCCTTGCCTATGTTCAAGCTCAGAGACCTATACTTTGATAAGGTACTATTTTTTGGATTTTTGATGTTTTGACCATTTTAGGGATTTTTTATGTGTTTTGGATGTCTTGGATTTTGACTTTATAGTTTATGAATGTTTTTGGATTTTAGCTATACAGGATTTTGCAAGAGTTTTTGGATTTTCAGCTATACAAGATTTTGATGTTTTTGGATTTTTTTGGATTTTGTAGTGTTTTTGGATTTTGATGAAATTTTATGAATTTTTTAAGGATTTTCAAGAGATTTTGAGGTAAAAAGTACCTAGATCACAATGCGAATGTCATGTTGTGAGATATAAGACATGGATCAAGAGTTATTCAAAAACAAGAGTGCAATAACCTACCCCTAATGTCTAGCAATACTTCATAGTTCAATGGAAAAACCAAGATAGGTAATGTATACATAGAGTTTCAATAGAGTTCTATCATGCTAGACATAGGCTATGGGAATTCATGAGATAAAAAGGTAAAGATCCTATCGAGAGTTTTCCATAAGTAGAGTTGAAGTATACATTGAATCTTTTTCAAGATCAAGATAAATGAGAATATCTAGATAAATCTAGATTGGATGGATGGAGGGAACATTGGATTTATCACAACAAGGATGAGATGATTTTGTCTGAGAAGGATCATATAAACACTTGATTCTACTCATGAAGCCTGTTTGCCAGGTTTTCACTGGAGGATGATTTTTATCATTTTTATCATTTTTTGATTTTTTTTAAAGTTTTACCCTCATGTTGAACCACTTGGTGGTATTGATGTAGAGGCCACTGTCATAATGCACCAACAATATCCTACTTGAAGAAGATGCTTTGTTAAGACATGAGCACATGGGTGCAACCTTGAAGAACTTCAATCTACCTTGTAGATACTGGAATTAACCTTGTCCATGTGTGCCCATCACGATATGGTACCTTAAGAATCCTTATGATGAAGGGTAGCTTCCAGCACACATTTGATGCAAGAATTGGATGTCATGAATGGAGTGTATGGTGTCATGAATGAAGGAATACGAGATGGATTGGTCAATGGTTTGGAACCTTTGACTCTCCAAACTTGAGAAGATGAGCAATGATGGGTGGGAATGGAGGTTTTTATGGAATTAGGACCAACCACTAGATATACTTCATTCCTTGCTTGAGAAACCTACTTTTGTATTTGAGGACACTTGTGATGGATACATTTCCCTTTTAGACTTTTCCCCAAAGTTTCTTTGATTGAGGGAGTTTTGGAGGGATGATTTTCTTTATTTTTCTTTGGTATCCATTTGTATTTTCTTTGTCCTTTGTACTTTACTGCTTCATTTTCTTTGATGATATTCTCTTTGCTTTGATAGGAACATTTCTTTTTACATTGGTCCCAATTTGTGTATGAGATGATGGGTGGATGATAATTCATGATATGGCTAGTTGTAGTGTTGACAATATTTTTACCATAAAGATCCTTTGTGCCCCATATAATAATGTTTGCACTAGACAATATTTCCTCCAACATTGTGAAGGTATTAACAATACCCAATCCTTTACCCTGATAATGTATCCTTTGATCCATAGCCATTGAATATGACTTATCATGAACACATGATATTGCTATGGGTTCCTACTATTCAAGAATATAAACTATTTTCTCTAATTCCATGACATTATTATCCATTGATACTGCTTCAAAATATGTTGGTGGTGATTTAAAAGATCTCTATGATGCACAATCACTGTAGGAATCAAGAATCTCGACTGTTGCTTGCTCTTGTGTAGAAATATCAAGAGTGGGATACTCTTGTTTTGGATGAAGAAAGTTTATGTGTTGATAAAAAAGAAACATATCAGGAGTTATATCGAGGACATATTTGGAGTTTAAAATGGTTTGGAAGATGTCCCTCATCTCTTGGTAGAACTCTAGGGATAGGGGTTCTTGATCTTGACTTGATACGAAGTAACTTTCATTATCCTCATGAGCCTCCTCTTGACATGATTCTTGGGTGGATGATATATCATTGGTAAAAGACTCTTCACAACAATTTGTGGGTATGGGTGTAACAAGGGATATTTCTAGCTAATTTGGAACTTCTTCAACATGCCTAATCATTCAGTCATATGTGGTAGAGATATCGCAATTCGATACCCACTTGATGTCATTACAGTATAAAATATTGCTAAATACTGTTGATGGGTTTGGACTTTGTTTTAGAATAGTATATTGATGTGTGTCTAATTCCTCATGTTGTGATGAATAAATATGTCCCACCATGGTATCACATGTATGGTTTACTTTTTTTAAGGTTGCTGCCTTTCCTAAATCTTTTGCTTTTGTATGATCAAGAATAAGGTTTGTGTATATTTTTAGATTTTCATTCCTATATTTTTGATAAAAATAAATGTCTCCTTGTTCAATAAGATATTTGATTAGATGTTTGAGTCTAAAAAAATTTTGTGTGTTATGACCTTTATATTGGTGAAATTCACAAAAATGATCGTCTCTATAGCTACGAGGTTTGACTTGTGGCTCTTGATAGTTCAAGAAATCTAGGAGTGTGATAAGGTTAAACTATATCAACTACTTCAACACAACCTCCATAGGTTCCCCTAAGGGAGTGAATTGTCACTTAGGATCATTGTTTGTTCTTTGTGGTCCATGTTGAGTGTTTATAGCATTGATCGTTGGTTGATTGTTTGGTGGTTGCACGTATAATTGTTGTGTGTTCATGGGTTGGGTATTTTTTTGCCTAGGAGCAGTTAAGACCACCTTTGCATGAACAACACCATCACTAGTAACATTTTTTTTCTTGGCTCAATAGTGAGGCGTGTCATTAAAACTAGTGGATGGGAAGTTGTCTTTATACATGTGTGTTTCCCTATGAGATTAGGGCTCTCTCGATGTTGAAGACCCTAGGGATAAACTCATCATAAGTGGTGATAGATTTCATCTTCAAGTGGAAGGATAGATTTGGATCAACATTTTCTATGATAATCCCAACTTGTTGTTCGTCAGGAATAGGCCACTTGCTTTTACTAGCTCTTTTCCTCCACCTTTGCAAGAAATTAGTGAAGGATTATCCTTTGTTTTTCTTGAGTGTATATAACTCCTCTAAGCTCACATCCATGTCTAGGTTGAAGGAGAAGTGGTCAATGAATTTAATGATGATTTCTTGGAATATTTTGATTTTTGGAGGCAATTGTGAAAACTAGTCGATGGCTAAACCATCAAGCTTTGTGGAAAGAGGCACATCAAATAGGAATCATTGTAGGAAATATCCACACAAATGATGTTGAATTCCTTGATGTTGTCCATAGGATTTCCTCTCCCTTTGTATTTATCAAATTTTGGGACCTCAAAACTGGGAGTAAAGGTAACATGGCAATATTTCTATTGAATGGATAGGGACATAGTTTTGTTGTGTATGGGGCTTCTTCATTTTTCCCATCTAGATATCCTGCATTTCTTGTGTTAATGCCCTAATTTGTGATGTTATATCATCTTGTGGGTTTGGTGGAGGAACATATGTTGCATATTGTGGGATGGGGGATGGATTGTACATGGGATTCTGATATGATGAAGTATTGTATGGTGTGTATGGTGGTGTAGGATATTGTGTAGGTGATGTTGGTGGAGGCGTCTATGTTCCTAACATGTTTGTATCGGTGATGTTTTGTTGATGGTTATAGTACAAACCCTAATTTTGTTGTTGTGCGATCAATTGTTATTGTTGGGTATACTATTAAGCTTGTTGTTGTTGTTGGGCTACGAGGGTTGCTTGTTGGGCTTATTGTTGTTGTTGGGATGCTAAGGCTACTTGGTGTGCTTGATGTTGTTGTTTGGATGCTAAGGCTACTTGGTGTGCTTATTGTTGTTTTTTGGATGCTAAGGCTACTTGTTGATTTTGTTGTTGTTGTTGTTGTGCTATTAAGGCTGCTTGTTGGGCTTGCTATTGTTGCTATGCGTCTAAGGTCACTTCTTGTTGTTGTGCTACTAAGGTTGCTTCTTCTTGTTGTTGTGCTACTAAGGCTACTTCTTGTTGTTTTTGTGCTACTAAGGGTTCTTGTTGTTGTTGATGTTGTTGTTGTGTTGCTAGGGATGCTTGCTATTGTTGTTGTTGGATAGCTTGTTGATAAGCCTATTGTGCTTGTTGTAAAGCTAAGAAATGTACTTGCAATATAGGATCAGTTTGTTGTTGGGACATTTGAGATGGATTTTGGATGTTCATGGGTTGTTGATTGATTTTACATGGTTGTAGGTTGTTGACAAGAGGTTGGTGGTTCCCTTGATTTAACATTACTTGTAGGATGGTGGATTGAGGTGGAGGAATGTAAGATTGAGGTCACATTTGATTTTGCATGACATGAGGGACCAAGGGGAAAGATGATGATGGTTCCATTAGGTATTGTGATGGAAATGGCACATTAGGACCTTAAGTCCATTGATTGAATGGGTTCCCTTGACTAAAGTTTTGATGGTTTCTTTGTGTTTGGGATGTGGCCAAGGTATTACCTTGGTTGATGGGGTTTTTTATCAATGTGTTGCTTTGATTTGGATTGATAATAGATGGGTTTGATGTGGATGGTGGATTTCCTTGAATAGATTGGGTAACCACTTGTTTCGATGTGTCGAAGGGGTTGTTGAAACCACTTGTTAAGGGTTTCCCTTGCATGAGGGTGTTAACTTTCCCTTGTTGTCCTATTTGAGGCACTTGGTTCACATTACCTTGTGTAATGTTAGGCACACTTGGGGTATTTTTGGTGATGGGTGAATATGGTTGCACTCAAAATTGTAGGAGTTTATGGTAAACTCCTCAAACACATCAGAATCACTTGCAAGAAAAAATAACTTCCACAAGAGAGAAATGGTAGAAATATCATGCTATCATTAAGATGCAAGAATGCCAAACTAAATATGGAAAAGTACATAATAAGCATTGCTTATATAGGTAAGGTTGAGTTTTAGTATGTAATATGATGTTGACATGTGTCATAATCTTATGACATATAAAAACTAACTAACTACCTAGGAAATGATGCTAGATAAGATAAGACTTCTACAAAAGACAACTCATCCTTCTAGAAGGAATCTTATATCCTAAGCATACATGTGAACCTGTCACCTAGTAAATGATACCTAGGAATATAATTAAATGCGTAAAAAACTTATGTAAGTGTAATTAAATAATTAATTACACCAAAAAAAATGTTGAGGTTGTTGTGGAATCATGGAATGTAAGTGGTTTTCCAAATTTTGGTGTCCAACTTGTGTTTTGGGGAAGGTTGGTGGTTAATGGAATGGTCGTGTTGTGAATACCTAAAGTTGTGATTGTTCCTAGACTTGATGTGAGACTAGGGTTGGTTCCTAGTCTAGTTGCAAGACTAGATGTTAAGGGTTGACTTGGCACAAAGGATGGAGTTAATTGATTTGTAGATGGATTCAATCCTTGTACCAAGGTTTGTGTGATGAAATATGGGGGAATTGAATCCACATTCACTAAGGTTTGATGATCTTGCTTATACTCCATGATTTCTTCCTTAATAAGCTCAAGGAGATTATTTGTGACATCTTCTACCTCATATGGTCCCAATGGAACTTGGGGTTGTTGTGAGGGGGTAGAATGACTCCTTGGGTAAATTTCTTGTGATTTTGAATCACTTGTGGTAGATGGGACTTTGGTTTCTTCCACGATTCTCTTTTGTTGTGATCTTGTTGTAACAATAAATTGTGGGTCACCTATGGGAAAGTTGTGTTGAGATTTGTAATGTTTAAACTCTCTAGTTGATTCAAATTTTGGTAAAAGGGATGCTCTAAGTAGTTTTGGAGCAATGGTGATAATGGGAGATGAAAAAAGTGAATGATATGGAGAGTGATATTTGTAAAAAAATTGAGACAACACTTTTGACTTATAGGTTTGATGTTTGATATTTGGATAAAGTATGTTTAATGAACATGTGAATATTTAAGGTAGACTTGTGACCTTCAATATAAACTAGTCCACAAATGATAACTAACTTAACTAAGTGCATGGAAAAGGTTTCATTTCACATAAAAATTAGTTAAGTTAGGGTTTGGGTTGATATATGTTTAAGACCAAAGTGTTGGTGTGTTCAAAAAGTTTGTAAAGTTTGGTGAAGTGAGATGTGAAATATGATGAAGGGTGGATGAAATGTTTGACCCAAAATATTAACCTAAAATGAACCCTTTTTTGCAAGACCAAGGTAGTGAGAAAAATGGTATACCTCTAAAGTGATCAAACCCTAAGGACTTGATGATTTTGGTAAAATAGAACTCAAATGATTTTGGAAATAGGACCTAATGATTTTGACAATAAAACTCAATGACTTTAGATAATGGAACTCAATGGTTTGGATAATAGAATTTGGACTCAATGTTTTGAAATATTTTCCTTGTCTCAATTTGCCTATTTTGGGGAGTCAAAGTTTGAACATACATCACTGTGGGGTGTTCATTTGATTTAATCTTGGATTAATGAAGTTATTTTTACCACATAAAATGTCTTGCTTAACTTTCAAACTAAATGTCTATGTCAAAAACATCATTTATTTCACAAAGTCCATTTTGTGAAAAGGATGAAGTTAGGGGCATAGTTACCTAGGTTAACTTTGGAAAGTATGGATTGAGATGTAAACCAACATATTTAGAAGTATCTAAGGATAGAAATCCTTAGGAAAATCATCAATATCAAGGTTTTCTCAAAGGGTATCCATACTTAGACCAAAGGGTTTGAAATTTTGAAAAGACTCGTTGATGTTTGTTTGTAATTGTTTTGAAACCAAGCAAGTGTTAAACTAACTCACAAGCATTTACAATCCTAGGTAGAGAAGGTAAATATTTCTTAGTAGGCTTACCATCATCAAAAGATATTATTAATCTATGAAGATGAAATGGATAAATAGGCTATGTCAAGGAAATGTAAAGTCTTGACATTCCAAGCGAAAGAATCCCTTCCCCATTTGCTTTATTTCCTCAATAAAAAATTAGGTGTGGTAAGTAACTTCTTGGAGTGGTGCTACTCTAATGCACTACCTTAAAATATTTTTTAGAATTGGACTTGGTTAACCACTACAAACAAGTATTTTAATGATCATACTTGAGATAAAATGGCGCCATATATGTGATGATTCACTCAATTAAGAGGCCTCCCGGCCCTTAGATATATCTAAGGGTTGTAACGCATCACAAGGATACTAAGGGATACATTCATTGGTATGGGACAATCACAACTAGTTGGTTAATGACTTTAGTCACAACCAATTATTTATATCGTGAACCTAAATGAAAGCATCGCTTGGATCATTCCCACTCACAAGTTAGGAGATAGACCCTCTAAAGGTAACACATATTTGAAGTGTAAAATTCTTTTTGTCACCCAAAATTTCCAATAGGTGCAAGGGGAGAGGATAAGTGCTTCCAGGAAGAAAATGTATACTTGTGTGTTTCTCTTCACCCAAGATTGCACGAAGTGCAAGGGGATTGGATATGCACAACAAGCATACACAAGCAAATTAGACACATGTTAATTTTAATCCATTATAGAAAAATGGGTTTGTTCTAAGCACTAATTTGAAGTATTGGGATTATATTTTTCAATTTTAAACCAACAATCATTAATGTGGGGGTTCAATTTTAACCAATGATATTCATTAAATAAATGATTTAATGAAAAGGGAGATATGATATGAAATTAAATTAAATAACTTAGGGCTATTTAATTAAATAAGAGAACTTTAGGGATTAAATTAAATAATTTGATTTATTTAATTTAATAGGACAAAATGTTAGCATGAAAAGGGATGAATTAACCCAATTAGATTAATTAGATTAATAGATGAAAATGACATAATTAATTAAATAACTAGGCCAATTTAATCAATTAAGTGAAAAGAGGATGGGTTTTAGGAGGAAATGATCTTTGTATACCTAATTTGAGTGCATGATATCATTCAATACATTTTTAAGTGTCTACAGTATCCATTTGAGATGCACCAAATCCATAGTTATAATGACATAGGGACCCAACCAATTAGGTTCAAATTTCCCTTTCTTCTATCTTTCCTATACATTCTTTTGATTCTCTTTAAGAAAAAGGTCACCAACTTGGAATTCTCTAAGCTTGATCTTCTTGTTATTTCTTCTACATAGAAATGAATATTATTGAATGCATTGAGGCACCATTCATCTAGGAGCTCTAATTGATACAAGTGTGCAAACCAATAATCCACATCACTAATAAGGTTCTTCAAGGGAATACACAATGATGGAAGCTTGACTTGGAATGAAAAGATGGGTTTGATGCAAGGATAACTTTAAGAACCCCCCCTCAGCGAAGGTGTAAAATCCTAACGAATCTTGTATAATTCCCAAAAAAAGTATTAATTTTATTGGTGATTTTTTTCATTTTTTGAGAAAAAAATAATCTCAATTGGTGAATCTTTTGTAATCGCTAGAAGTCTATGGAAAATCCAAACGAATTGCAATTTTTAAAAAACTAATAAAATATTTTTATTGGTGATTAAAACCTATTTTCAAACCAATAAAATATTTTCATTGGCGAATTAAACAAGTTTTTAAACCAACAAAATATTTCTATTAGCGAATTAAACCTATAGTCAAACAAATAAAATATTTTTTTGGCGATTCAAAAATGTTTTCAAACCAAAAATATATATTTTCATTGGATAATTAAACCTATTTTCAAATGAATAAAACAACCATTTGTGAATTAATCATAAAATCAAACCAATAAACAAATTCATTGGCGAAATAAACTAGTATGTCAATAATAAATCATAGAATGGGTGGCAAAAATATCAAATGCTACATATTGTTCTATTCTAGGACAAATTTTTCACACATTCAAATTCCTTCATAAAGTGTCTCGAATGGGACAAGCATCAACATATTCATTATGTTTGAAGCCAAATGTTAGTGCAAATCAGTAAAATCCATGACTGTTCGATGAATTTTTTATGGAAGGATGTAGTTGCATTCCGAAAGCAAATGTCTAAAGCACTAGATTTGCAAATTCAAACCTCCAGAATTACACTAGAACCATTAGATTTCCAAAAATCAATGGTTGACATTTTATTACTTATTAAATCACTTAAAGTCATGACACCCAAAATAATATTTTATTGTTTACTGACTACTTGTAGTTGAAGGTCGCTTAAGTTATCACTTAAGCCTTTGGAGTCATCATGGTGACTGGCCCCTTGACCTAGGAAATTATTGATTCCATGGAGTATCAAAGTTAGGTGACAAATATTTGCTCACAAAAATCAATGGTTGAGATCGACAATTAACAATTAGGTGGCTCCCACACACCCACACTGTTGAGAAGGTGATGCCATTAGTTTTTTGTGGTAATGGAAGATTGTGACATTTGTCCTCGGTGGGACTGAGCTTTAGCTCATGGTTAATGGTCTAAAAGGAATCAACAGTCAGTGCTAAGTTCATCAAAGATCAACAATTATCGCAAGATGGACAACTGTTGTTTCATTACAAAAGCAAATGTTTGAAGCACTAGACTTGTGAATTCAAACCTCCAAAATAATGCCATAACCATTATATTTTAAAATATCAATGGTTGACATTTTATTATTTTTTAAATCACTTAAAGTCATGACTCAATTTTTTTGAAATAATATTGTCACATCAAGTGGTGAATTAAATGTTCAAGTTTTGAGTATTTGATGTCTTCATTCTATATATACTTGACCAACTTGATGTTCTTCATATCATTTATAATATATTAGGTAATTGGCTTTGCTTTCTTTCTTCTTTATTCTCAACTTAACTGTTATATGGAGCCTTCATGGCATGTCATGCTACCCAAATGTTTTTAAGAGAAAAGAAGCAACAATGCATACGACAAAGGAAAGCTAGGTAAGGTTTTTATAGTTCCTTGTGTGCAGGTTGATGATGCTATAAGAATAATTGTGGGTAGGGAATGGCTTCAGAACAACCCTCATGCTCTATTTTTTGAGGTAGCTTCAACTTTCTTGTCCAATTGCATGGAAATTTTGCTTGATAAAGATTTGGTGAAGACATTAGCAATACATTATTTGAAGCCTTTCATTTACTCTATTTTTTTGTTAGAGTTGGTGCTAGAGCATTACAATTTTGAAAGTGGGTTAGCGTTTGTTGGTGGAATATTCTGCAAAGTGGAAATGCATGCTTCTACAATGCAACTCTTGCTCTGGTTAATATGAGGTGTGGTCTATTGTGATATGAAAAAATGAATCATTAAAGATTCTAGAGTTTTGGAGGAAGGATTTGGGTGATTCCCTTTTCTTCTCTGTTGTTACTTTGTTAAATTTGATTCACCTTTTTCTCAAACACCAGGTTGAGGGCCTCTAGTACTATTACATAATTTTTTAGTAATGAATTGTGTCTATATTTTATTGTATAACTCTTGCAATATTCATTTTGTGACTGCTATTTTGTCATAGTTAGTGGATTTTTGGCCAGGTTGGCTATGTAGTATGTACTTCGGTCTTCAACTACTTAAAATAAAATACTTTTTTGTGGCTCCATTCTCAAGTAAATCCTTTTTGCATTTTTCAGTATAAAAATGTGGCTTATAAAACTAATAGTAATTATCAACATATAGTTCTAATCATAAGTGAGTGAAGTTTATTGTGACTTATTAGTGGACACTGATAATGATTAAACTACAAAAATCCATTTAATTCTCTCTTTTAAATGCTTCGAAGTACTCTACCTACCATTTAATTCTCAATATTTTTATCAATTTTTTTATATCCACTAGATTTTCTTTCATTGGAGAAAATGTGGTTGTGGTACCACGAATTAATGTCATATGTACATCTGAAGCACATGAAATATTTGATTTGATCATATTCTTCTGATCATAAGTGAGAAAAAATTATTGTGACTTACTAGTGGACATTGATAATGACTAAGCTACAACAACACATTTAATTCTTTCTTTTCAATGCCTTGAATTACTCTACCTTTCATTAAATCTTCAATCTTTTTATTTATTTTCACATATCCATTAGGTAGTCTTTCATTGAAGAAAATGTGTATGCAGTACTATGGATTAATGTCATATGTACCTAGGAAATCATTAAAAGATTCAAAATTAGGTTGCTCTTCTAATCCAAAGCAAGTGAAATGTTTGATTTGATAACTTGATACTAAAAATGGAAAAATGTATAGCACGTGGCACATGATTTCTTTTTATCAATTTTCATGTTTTTTATCATTTTTTGTATATTCGTTGGACTATATTTCTTTGAAGAAAGTTTGGTTACAATACTATGGATTAATGCCATATGTACATCTGAAGCGATTGATTAGATAGCTTGATATTGAAAACTGCACGACGTACTATAGTTGATGATGTCATTAATCCAATGATCAATTGAAACAGCATTTGTAATGATTTCATATTGTTTGAGTGGTGATTTTGATAGCTTTTTAGCTTGAGGTATAGTTCGCATGTAGTCAAACATCAATCAAAATAAACATTGTAAATGTAAGACTTAAGTTACATGTTTAAGTTGGTTTTTTATTTTGTACGATTATCGTTATACCTAGCCTCAAACGACTCACGAGTAAACAAGGCTCAGGTTGGTAGTGGTACTAGTGGCCCTTAAATAGGGATAGTGAGCACAATTGAAATCATTCATAGAAGGAAAAAGGGTTTACTATTGAGTGCAATGTTTTGAATTGTCATAAGGGTTTTCATTTTACAAGGTTAATAAGGAAGAAGATGATGTGGTATTATTGGGGATACTCTAAATTATCCTACCTCCATTTATGTAGTTACAGAGTAAAAGACCATTTTCCTTCAAGTTTAGAATGGATGGAATTGGAAAGAAGTTGATCCACTTCACCTAACTTCTAAGAGATAGGTTTTGAACTAGAATGAGGAGCTATGATGGAGAAAATTTATTTCATAGGGAGTATGCCCACATAATTGTTTTATTCTTGTTTGCATTCAAATCGAATGACTTCTCATACTCCATTTTGACAAAGGCCCTTGAAGAGGAACTGTGGACTTTTAGACTCATTGTATGCTATCCAAATGCACATGGAAGCTACATGCACAAGGTGGTAGAAAATTACTACCCCTCATCTTCTGCATGACTTTGGTTCCCAAATAGGATAGGCACATTTTGTATCTTCATAGCTCCCATTTCCCCAACATGGTAAGAAAGACCTATGGACTCTCAAAGTCATTCCTTTGGTAATATGATATGGATCCCATAGCTGCCACTACCAGCTTGGAATTAATTGTTTCATTTTGGGGTGTTCTAGTGCATTAGGTTGAGCATATTATAAATTTAGAACCATATTTAATATCCCAAGATCCAAACCATGGTCAACAATCCCCATGGTTAGAGAATATGGTTTTTATTGTCACCAGTAGCAGAAGCAACCAATGACCCAGCAGCTTGGAATCAATTGTGTTTGATGTAAAGTGGCATGTGTCATTTATACAAAACAAGAGCTTTCATGCTCTACTCAAATTTAAAAATCTATGTAATAATGTAACATTATAATTAATTAGTAATAAAATAAATGGTTGTGTTATTCTTTGGTATTCATTTACAATAAAAAAAATTTTGTGTTTACAGTGTCTATTCAAATTATAAAAGTAATGTAAATGGAATAAAATAAAGGAAAAAAATATTTAATAAACTTAGAAAAATCAATTCTTTTTCCTTTAAGAGATTAAGTATTATATATTTATGAAATATTTGCATGAAAATTTAAAACATAAAGCAATACAAATGAAAAAAGAAAGTTGTCATCAAATTGACAAAAAACACTAAAAGTTGTCACTCTTCCTAGGGTTTTCCAAAATTTTATTGATTTCTAATTTTTCGTTGACCTGCTCCCCCAATTCTCGATATCATTAGTCATTTTATTAATTCCTTTGCAAGATGAAGTTACCGGCCCCTTCGCCTTGATGTCAATCAATGTCTTGCTTTTAAAGGGATTTCATGAGTCCATAGGATGCTTTAAGTAGATCTATATGTAACTCACGGAATCGTGGAATGGACACATGGACTTACCTCAATGAATCCATCAAGATTGTGCATCTTAGTGCCACTAAAGTTTAAAACAACTTTAAAACACATGTTTATTGTTTATATCATAAATTACTTAACCGTTTGATGAATATTTGATGGATGGCTATAGTTGCATTCTAGAATGAAATGCATAGAGCTCTAGGCTTGCAAACTCAAACCTCTAAAATCACCCTATAATTGTTAGATTTACAAAGATCAACGGTTGAGAATTTATTTCTAAGTGTCATTACATAAATGTAATGTACTAATTGTGTAGTCTAGTGGCAACATGTTGAAGTTTCATTCACTTTAATATTCAAAAAAAAAAGTGAATTTTCTATTGCTAAGTGATTTTATTTTTAAGTGAAAGAGTCAACACACATGGAGATTTCAGATTGCTCATTGCAATGCACTAAGGATATTTTGGGTTTCAACAAAGCCATTCCATGCCTATCAGTATTAATCTTTTCAAGAATCAAAATCTAGGCAAGTGAAAGATAGAATTCATATGGCTATGTTTCATCATTTCGTAAAATATTATTTTGTCAAACTTTGAAGTTTGGGTTTAGGGTTGAGAGACTTAATAAAAATTAAGGACTAAGAAGGAATTCACAATTTCACATTGTATAAGCATGTCTACCACCAATACCACTAGCATACCAAAGAAATTTGTTGGGAAAGGTAGAGAAAAATTAGAAAAAAAATACATTATGTTGGATTGCTTAAAACCCCAAGTTTCACTAATGAATACCATGATATTTATGATCCTGAAATATATGGTAGGCTTACCTCAGAACTTAGATTTTCATTTGAGAATAAGGATACAAACAAAATGAAAGTTAATAGTTTCAATGCACCATGGGTAAGTGGATTAGGGCACATGATGTTACATAAGGTTTTCCCTTGCCCAAAATTTATCATTCTTTGGGTCCACAATTATGATGATACCAAAAGAGCAATTTTTAATGAAGATAGAAAAGAAGAATTATTATCCATTAATGCAAAAGAACTTGGAAAATTGTTGGGGTTTACAATTGAATAATTTGGAAACGTCCACATTGACATAGAAAATCTTGGTAGTGATTATGAAGCAGTGGATGAAAGGGAGAAAAATTATTTCCTAAATAAAATAGTTTAGGATAACATACAAGTTAGAAATAAATTGAAAGATAATCATAAGCCTCTTTATGATTTGATATTTTTAGACCATGGGTTTAGGATACTATTTCCATGTTAGCATTTTGCCTCAGACTAGATAGCAATTGGGAAGTGGGTGCAAGCCTCCTTGAAATGGTATATAATATACATTATGCTATTCCATCTCAACCTATCAAATATAACTTTATTGATCACATTGTAGAATCCATGCATGAACAAACTTTAATGATTAAAGGAGGTCCACACTCAAATTTCGCTAAGACATTTAGGTTTATAACCTACTTGTGCTATTCTTTTCTATTCAAATTTAGTGGAATGTTTCAAACTAACAAGCTTTAGATTTAGCCCTATATGAATGTTGAGGAAAATAAATTGGCTCTAGTATATGATTGGACCACTAAGATAAGGATGCATGATTTTTGAAGGAACTACAATCATTTTGTAGACCACTTTTTGGCTCCATTACATCAATCAATTATAAATACGCCAATGCCTAGATTGCCTATGTCATGTAGAAATTGCATTCAACTAGGAAAAGGATAAAATTGGTAGATTAATACTTAATGGAAGAATATGTTCTACTAAGATTTTATGGATCAATAGTAGATCCATACAAACTTCCAATACCTATGAAAAAGGGTTTTTGCATTGGAATATGTAATGCAGATGCAAAGTACTGACGTACTACACTTTATCAATTAGCAAAAGAAGACCTTATTTCCTTCTTTACCTTTTTCATGTGGAGGGTTCAAATTTGAGACAAAAGCATTTAAGGTGGTACATGATTTTTTTATTTTTTTTATTTTGATGATGTTTGTCACTGGTAGTATGACCCATGTGACACCATTAAATCAATGATGATGGCCAATAGGAATGTTACCAATAGAATTCAACATTAAAGTAAGCCCTTTCTTGAAAACTTGAGAAATAAGGATTCTTGGGATGAGTTCAAAATAGTAATGGAGAAAAGTGTTGTTGAGAAAGGTATTTCTTTTGAACAATTATTAATAGAAATTTTGGAATTGCACTAAAACACAATTAGGAGGTACAACATTTTTTATGAAAAAAGTGATAAACCATCTAGTAGAGTAAACATACCAAAATCTCTAGATAAGGAAGTTATAGATAAAATTTGGAAATGATAAAAAATTACTACCTTTTAGTATATGAGGAAGGAGCTAGGTGAACTAAGAACTCTTGCAGAATTTGGAGATAACGAAGAAGATCGTGAGTTTAGAAAATTGTGGAATATAGAGCATCCCAATGAACATGAAGAACAAGAAATTAGTGACAAATCTAATGATGGTAGGGAAGAAAAAAGCTCTGAAAAATCTATTTTAAGTGAGGCCATAAACGAATTATATACTTTAGGAGTAGCCATAGCCAAAAAAATGGGTTATGAAGGTGATCCTTTGGGGTCCCAAGGACAAGGCTCTTGGACGATAACAAATATAGAGCATAGAAAACCAGTTGATAAATCTAGCCTTAGAGCTGATAAAGTAGACCAAGGGCATACAAGTACAGTTGAAGAATTCATTTTAGAGCTTCAAATCCTAATCCTCATGGTTAGATATAATCATAACTAGGACATGCCCATGGTGGAGAACCTAGTGCAATTGGCACTGCCACTAATGGTGATGGTATGGGTAGTAGTACTAGTAGTGGTCAACATGTGTTATAACAACAAATTACACACAAGAGAAAAAAAATACAAGATACCACACAAACACCAAGTGATCAAGGCATACAAAAGAGGGAAAGGATTTTGACAAGTCCAAGTCACACTACCATTTCCACCACAAAGGAGTTATTTCTAGGCACTCCCCCAATTAGTGTGGTTGCAATAGCATTAGAAACTACAAGTACTCATATTTCTTCACCATTCAAGCATTCCATTATTCCTACATCCCTAGATTTTAATTACATTGAAGAGTTTTAAAACAAATCATAATTGTATAAAAAAAAAGCAATTGATGGAGAGTGTGTCTATTGTAACTTTAGAGCCTACAACAACCATGGTATTACCCACATTTGACATAAATAAAGAAATCATGGAGTACACATTTGTTGTTCCCATAATTTAAAACAAACTAGCAAATCAGATGGATCGATCTAAATTTCAAGTGAGCTGTTTCCAATTGGATTTTTTTGGATTCAAAAATACTAACAAAATTAATGTATCAAAGTAGAACAATGAACTGGTGTACACATCATTGCTAAAGCAAGAGAGAAAAAAAGGTTGCATAATAAAATAGAAAAGTTACAAGAAAACCTAGCAAATGAGAAAGCAAAGGGGAAAGTAGTAGATAACAAGAGCAATGAATTAGAAAAAAGAATAAAAAAATTTGCCTCTACATCAACAAGCAAAGAGGATAAACAACATGAGAGAGAAGCAAATGAACTGAAGCAAAGATTAGATGAGAGAAAAAAGAAATTTGATGAGGAAAAATCCACTTCAAAAAAATTAAGACAAAGCATTGGGAAAGGAAATGAACAGTTGGAACAAAATTTGGAGAAAGGGAGAAAAAGAAATGAAATATTGGTCATAAAATTTGATGGAAGCAACAAATGAAATAAACTCTTTTCAAAAGAAGTTAACTAAATTTTGTAAAGAAACAAGCATGAAAAAAAAGATCTAGGAGGAAATAATGTAGAGGATTGATCATTTGTGTGAATTTTTTCAATTGATTGATGCTATGAGACTACATTATAAGAAGCTTAAAAAATATTTAATGGACAACAAAAATGTGTTGGCATCAGAGAAATCTACAAATCAAGTTCAACAAACAGTCTATAAAGCTAGTGACAATGAATTGAAATCAAAAGGGATTAATAATCAGATTGAAGCCTCAATGAAGGTATTATCTATGATTCAAAAGTGTTAGAGAATGTGTGAAATAGTAGAATTTGTGAATCTGGTTGCAACAAAGATGAAGAAGTTGGATGAAAACGTAAGAAACGTGACAGAGCTTGATTTACCAAAGGCCTTTTGTAACATACTAACCCTTCAATGAAGTAAAAATTTCTAATTTTTCACCTTATAAGTAAATAAACTATATAACAAGTCATTACAATAAAAATTAACATTTCTTTATTAAGAATATATGAACAAAGATGCATAGCATAAAACAATAAGGATTCCTTTTCATTTCCACAAATCATAAGTTACATTAATACAAGAATGCATACATTTACATACATAGCTCAATGAGCTTTAGAACAAATAGTTGTAAGATAGTCTAGGATCCTTCCTTTCAAATATTGGTTCTTTTGTCGCCTGTTTTGGAGGAGAAGCATCACTTAATCACTTTTTTTCCAACCACAAACTCTTAATGCAGTCCCCCACACATCTATCATTTGATAGATGGATCTTCCCTTCAAAAAAGAGGTTGTTAGAGTAACTGATAATGACAACCAACTAAGCATAGTGTTGTGTCCTACATAGCTAGAACTTGTAAAACACACAATCTTAGTCTAGCGTGTAATACTAGATCACGGTGAACTAACAGTAGAGCCAAAGGTCTTCACACTACTTTGGAAAAAGTGTTTCATTCAGTATGTCCTACTAAGGTTCATCTATCACATACACTAATTAGGGCCGATTTGACTTAAGGCCATCTTAAACTATGCAAAGGTATTTTCTTCAATGGATAATTTATCATCCCAAAGATAACTTATCACACCTTTTTAACCTACTTGGAATAACCTACTTACCAAGTAAGTAAACAAGTTCCCTCCCATAATATAAAAACCATCCTAGGAGTAAACACAGGCTTTCCTAGTTAATTCAATAACTTAGCTAAGTGAAACACAAGTGCCTCTCATGTTCAATCATACCTAGTATATAATACCTATGATAAACACCAAACTCCTATTATGCAGTACTTACAAGCGCAACATAAAAATAGCATGAAAGATTCAATATCCTTTTCAAAGAAATTATTATTCCTCTAAATGCATATACTAGAAAACACATCATTCATAAGTAAAGTAACAAAGAAGAAGGTCATCATGCCTGTTGATGCTTTTCCAAATAATTGTCAATGAAGCAGCCCTTTCCAAGAACAACAAGTTTGATAACAACTTCTCTAGAATGTCACAATGATCTCTAATTCTTAAGTTGACAATTCACTTCACTCAAGTAACAACTCTCTCACAAATATAATGGATTTCTTTCTCTCTTTCTCATAATTAAAATAGAGCAGGAAATAACACAGTAAAAAGACTTGCAAGAGAAATGCAAAGATGCATAATCTTGTGAAAGAATGTGTCCCTTCCAAATGAAATGGTTCAGCTATTTATAGAGAAACTTGGTAACCTCATAGCCTATAGTTAAGGCATGTTATTGGATAGTAAGCTCCATGCAAAGCAACACATGAAACACAACAGCAAGGTGGCGACCTCCTAAGTTCATACTCAACAAAATCACCTACAAGTTGATTTCCAAAACTGACATCAATTAAAGACTTATTTGATATGCATATGCTTAATTTTAATTTTCTTATCAAATAGACATCTACAACAATATTGTTTCCAGAGGTGGCACCAATTTCATGCCATACTCCTCAATGTTGGCACAATTTCCTTGCCTTTAGAAATAGTCAACTATCAAATCATAACACCAAGCACTATCAACTTGGTTTTGGAATGAGTTGACTAAGATGTTAAATGAATTTGACAAAGTCTCTAACAGATATATTAAACATGGTAGAAATTTTTACTAAGTCAAATTTAATCTCTATCAAAGGCATTGACCAAGTCCAAGCTTGTATCGATTTATGACAGCAACTCAAAATGCATTTTATATGTTTCATATCACGTGGTAGAAAGAGTGAGATTTGGCTTCTCAAAATAGTCATACGCTATTTTATTGGCAGGTTCAATAACATATTCTTGAATGACTATAATCGACCTCCATTATCATAGTCATTATCGACTATAATCAACCTTTATAAATAGGCTTCTATCATGGTAAGTGATAGTCGATTTCTATTAATATATATGATATGTTAAATATATATTATTATATATAAATATTATATACATATATATTTAAACACCATCATGTATTTATATATATATATAATCGTTAATATATATTTACATATATATATAAGAGTACATGCAAGGACAGTATATAATAAAAACATTATATTGAATGTATATATATATATATATATATATATGTATAAAAGTATATAACTCTATGCACACATATATGTAGGTATATCTATATCGATGCATTTGTATGACCATGTCCATCTGCCAACGTGTGTGCGTATTGGTACACATATACATATGGATATACCATACATATATATATGTTCACATTCAATTCACTTAAAGCCATTCACAATTACCATCATATTGATAAGTGTTTATATGTGGTACATCTATACATGTTTTTAGATCCCATTGACATGTATGTGTATAAATACACATATTCCATGTGCATCTCACTTGTCAATATAATCATACTAGTACAAGAAAGATCTCCAAAAGCTCAAGTAGATAAACATCACCCAATAATACATGCAATAGTAAACAAGACTCTTCCAATGTAGACATAACAACTAAGGATGACTTACCAACTCCCACAAATTGACTCAACTCAGTCATTCTAATGTAGTGTGTGTATGCTCAGATAGTTTACTTTTACCAGTTACCCGACCAAGATCTTCTCTCGAGTGATACTTCCCCTATGCCTAGAGGAATAGAACATATAACTGCATCCACTAACACATGCACATAGCATTCAATTTCTCACAACATATGTAGTATATGTAAAACATCTCCATAGTTAAAATAATAATTCAATAACCATCCTTTCACATATATGTAGTATTTTTCCATGAAATAACATCAATTGGGATAACATCAAATGAGATAACATTCACATTGATAACAAGGTATGAGCATAATTTATTCATCTCCAAAATTCACATTACATTCATATTTACCCTATGTAGTAATAGTAAATAGTATTTACACAATTGGGGTGTAACATACTCCCCCCATTATGAATCATCATCCCCAATGACTTTAGGTAGCATTAAAACATAACAAAAAAAAACATATTGTATCAAACAACCTTGAAAGCTTTAAGAATATGAGGAAACTTTTGTTGAATGTCAGCATAGTCCTCCCAAGTAGCTAAGTCTTTTGCATACTAGTCCCATTGTACTTCGCATTGCAAGACTTCTTTGTTATGCAAGCATAGTTTATGTGTTCTAATCACCTTAACGGGATTGAGAGTTACTACTTCAGGGTCCCATACCTATAAAGAAGTCCAATAAATCACATGATTTTCACCAGGTATATACTTTTTAAGGTAGGACACATGGAAGACATTATGTATTTTGGTAAGAGATGTTGGAAATGCGATCCAATAAGCTACTGGATTCACTTCCTTTGGAACCTCAAAAGGTCCAACATAACGTAGGGCTAACTTAGAAGACTTTCCAAATTTAATGGAGCTCTTGTGAGGTTTCACTCTCAACACTTTGTCACCTATGGAAAAATTGTGGGGTACTCTCTTAGCATCAGTGTAGCTTTTATGTCTATTGTTAGCTTCTTCTAACCTTTTCTTAACAATCTTAACTTGCTAATCCATTTCATCCAACATCTCTAGCCTAAGACTCACTTGATCCTCATGTTTATCCCAACTTATATGGGTTCGACACTTTTGGCCATACAAAGCTTCAAAAGGAGCCATCTTTATCACAGAATGATAAGAATTATTGTAAGAAAATTCCACTAAGGGAAAGTAGTCTTCCCACATGTATTTTTGATCCATTCAATACACCCTAAGTAGGTATTCTAATACTTGATTCAGCCTTTTAGTTTTCCTGTTTATTTCTAGATGATAAGCTAAGATAATGTTCAACTGAGTCCCTAGTGTAGAAAACAAGTTTTTCCAAAACCTAGAAGTGGATCTTGCATCCCTATCTGAGATAATCTTCTTAGGAATCCCATGCAACCTAAACACTTCTTGCACAAATTTTCTTACTATGACATATGCTCCATTAGTTAGATTCCTTAGTATAAAATGTGTGACTTTGGTAAGCTTATCTACTACCACAAGAATGGCATTGTGCTTATTTCTAACAAAGGAAATCCTTGCACAAAGTCCATACTTATGACTTGTCACTTCCTCTCTGGTATGTCATGTGGGTATAATAAGTCTATAGGATGATGATGCTCTACTTTCACCCTTTGACACTCAAGACACCTGGCCACAAAACTAGCGACATCATTTTTCATACCTTTCCAGAAGTATAATGGTTTTACATTTGCCATCATTTTCATCACTCTAGGATTTCCAAAGTACGGTGCTTCATGTACTTCCTTCTAGACCAAATTTATTAATTCCTTCACATCAGTTACATATATTCTACCTTTATATCTAAGTAATCCATTAGGCTCAAAATGAAAACCTTCATACCTAAAATCCTACGGATTGCTAGTGAGTACTTGCTTGACTTGCAAGTAATACTCATCCTCCTTGAATTTCTGCAACACTTTCCCTTTCAATTTAGTTTGAATTGTTACTATAGAAGTAATATGATGTCTTTGACTTAGAGCATTGGCAACCCAATTTTCTTTCCCTTTAATATAATTGATACTAAAATCATAGTCAATTATTAACTCTAACCATCTTCTCTACCTAGCATTCATATTAGGTTGGGTACTTTAACCCATTATGGTTTTTTTTCATCTCAAAGGGTTTTCCTAATAGGTAATGCCTCCACATTTGTAGAGTGTGGACCACAACTACTAATTATAAATCATGCAGTGCATAATTCATTTCATATGGTTTTAGCTTTCTATATTCATAGGCAATTACTTTCCCCTCTTGCATTAATACCCCTCCTAACCCTTCTCCACATGCATCCATGATAACTATAAAGTTACCCTCAAAATCTAGTACTTTTAAGATAGGTGTGGTGGTTAATTTATCTTTGAGTAGATCAAAATTTTCTTGACACTTCTCAGTCCATTCAAATATTTTTCCTTTCTTTTGTAAAGAAGTAATTGGGAAAACAATCTTAGAAAATTTTTCAATAAACTTCCTATAATACCTTGCTAGACCCATGGAACTTCTTACTTTCGACACATTCTTAGGTACGAGCCATTCAGGTACTACCTTAATCTTAGCTGGATCTACAGAAATTCCATCTACTAAGATCACATGACCTAGATAATTTACCCTCTTATGGAAGAATGCACACTTTGAAAGTTTACCATACAACTTATGTTCCCTTAAACATTGTAGGACCATTTCTAAATGCTTGCAATGTTCTTCCTCATTTCTTGAATTAATCAAGATATCATCTATAGAAAAACTAATACAAATTTATCAAGGCAATCCCTAAATACACTATTCATTAGGTTCATGAATGCTCCAGGTGTATTTGTTAAACTGAAGGGTAAAACAATGAACTCATAGTGTCCATACCTAGTTTTGAATGCAGTTTTAAAGACATCTTCATCTTTAATCCTCAATTGGTGATATCCATATCTCAAATATATTTTAGAGAATATGGTGGCTCCCCTCATTTGATCAAAAAAGTCATCAATGCTTGGCAACATATACTTGTTCTTAATCATAGCTTTTTTAATCATACAATAGTCGACGCACAAATGCAAGGTACCATCCTTTTTAACAAAGATGACTGGTGCTCCCCAAGGTGAAACACTTGGTCTTATCAATCCTTTAGACAACAATTCATCAAATTGTGCCTTAAGATCCATAAGTTCAATGGTTGTCATCCTATAGGGTACCTTAGAAATAGGTTCTAACCCTAGAACTATATCAATAGAGAAATCAAATATTCTTTTCCAAGGTAACCCTGGTAACTCATCTAGAAACACATCCAAAAACTTTCTCAATATTGGATATTTCTCCATATCTGACTTTCTAGCTTCATCTATTTCACCATCTTCTAACTCCTAAAAACTTTGGAACTCTAAATCATCACTATCCTTTTCAAGATCTTCAATATTTACAGCAAAGAGTTTACACCCTTTCTTCTTAGCTCTTATAAGTTGCATTGTCGTGATTTGTTGAATCCTAACCTCTCCAGGTATTCCTTGGAATTTTACATGATTTCCAAAATCATCTAGGAATTCTATATTTTTCGCATGTCAATCTACTTTAGCCCTATGTCTCCACAACCAATTCATACCTAGGATAACATCATATGATCCTAGAGGTGTGAAATAAAGATTTACTTCTATAGAGAAACTAGATAGTTTTTTCCTAGCCTTGAATAGACATTGATCCACCTTTTCTCTTGTATGGTTTTCATACTCTACATCCCAATACATTTCCATGTATCCCACCTTCCTAGATAATTTTTTAGCTATTCTAGGTGAAATAAAATTCTCAGTTGCACTAGTATCAATAAGAATAGAAATATGTAAGCCAGACAAAACACCTGGCGTTTCAATTGGAGTTACTTGGTACTCTACCTGACGATCATTCACAGTGGCATATATCTTTCTCTGAAACATCACTTGTTGGGTGGATAATGGATTACCATATGGTCATGATCCAAAAATTTTATTATGACACTCATTAGTGTAGTGATCTCCTCTACATATAAGACATCCTGTAGGCGGCCCTCTTTTCCCTATGGTTTCCCCAGACTTGTTTTCACTAGCCTTATTGGTATTACCCATGTTAGAGTCATTCCTTTAACACTCTCTTTTAGACTCTTTTACATCATTGTGAAACCTCTTTCCCTTTTTCCTTGGAACATTTTGCATAGGTTCCACCTTCTTCAAAACTAACTTTTCAAGAACTTCCACATCCTTCTTTTGCTCTCTTCTTTCTTGACGAGTGGAATTAGCCCTAAGCTTTTTCTCTTGCTTAATTTATTTCTCATATACAAGATCCATTATTGTTGGACCATGCATATCCACTTCACCTCCAATCTAACTATTAAGTCCCATTATAAATTTTCTAATGAGAAAGTGCTCATTCTTGTGATATATGGGAACATAGCACATAAGTCAGGTAAACTTCTCCCAATATTCATTGACCATCATGTTACCCTATTTCAACCCCTAGAAATCTGATATTTTTTGGTCATAGAATAGTTGTGGCAACCATCTCTTATGGAAAATTTCAAAAAATTATCCCCATGTTAATTTCCATGAGTTAATACTAATTTCCAACTTCTTGTTCATCCACCAACTAGAGGCTTCTCCTGCTAACTAATACTGACCCCATGCGGATTTAGTAACCTCATCATAGTTTCATATTTCAAAATAATTTTCCATTTGGACAAGCCATGCTTTAGCCTCATCACCTCTATCACTACCATCAAACTTAGGTGGAATAATCTTCTTCATGTCCCTAGAAGGTTCGAAAGCCACAAGATTCTTATTTATTTCCTTGAAAGGTGTAGGTGATTTTTCCCTTTCATGATCAAGGGTTTCTTCATGTCCATGAGAATATTTTTCTCCCTCATGCTCATTAATGGGAACATCATTCTCTACCCTATCCTTAACTCTTTCTTGCTCAAGATTAGCCAACCTTGCCAAGATTTGGTCAAGTCTAGCCTCAACTCTAGTAGTCCCTTGTCCAACCTCTTGATTTCCACCATGGTTAGTTCATGTCCTCACCATCCTTATGAGATTGGTTTTTACCTAAATTTTTATCCATGTTAGACTAAATTATGTTATCAACTATCTTATGGAAAACATTAAAAATGGCATTCATACGCACATAAAGAATTCCACATAAGATTAAGCGCACACTCATTTTGATAAACACATGATTTTATTCATTTCATGGGGATTTCATTATCCCTTGATTACATAGAGCGACTATTTAGATAGTCGAGTGGAGAGTATCCTTTGGATTCACTCTTTGACGCATAACTTAAAGGAGTATAACCTATAGACTAAGATAGTTGTTGTTTCCTATCTTTTTGTTCATCTCGCATTTGTTCGTACCTATGCCAAAAAGGATAATAGCCTTTGGATTTACCATCTAATACATAGTTATGAGAAGCAATTTCAATATGGTGTTCACCAATAATGTAGTCTACCCTTTTCACAGAAATTTGTTCATGAGACCATTTCTCATCTGACGGTGTCCATGGAACATATTCCTCAAACTTGTTACTCGAAGAAATTACTATTACTTCGGCCAATGGAAGAACTTTAGGGTCTCTAAAGATGAATGTTGGACTAAAATTTTCTTCTAAAGGCATATTCCGGGAAAGTGGTAATGACTCAAACTTTTTTGGTGAGATGATTAGTAGGTAGTTGTACATAGCCTCCATCTTCATCTTTTTTTACATCACTAATCCGAGAGAGTGCATGACTAAAGGTTTTGATGTCTCTCAACCAAATGGAAGTATCATAGTTTGTTCCCTCAATTGTTCTAACAATGGCTTCCCTTTCCTTCTTGGGCTTGAGGTAATGCTCATTTCTGATTACTGACTTTTGAGTTGTTAATCTAAGATGCACCATCCTAGCACAAGAATTCACAACATTAGATAACATTAGATGGAAATAATGATGAGCTCATAGATTCCATAGCTAATCTTGGTAGCTCTAATACCACATGTAACATGCTAACCCTTCAATGAAGTAAATTTCTAATTTTTCACCTTATGAGTAAATAAACTATGAAATAATCCATTACATTAAAAAAAATCTTTCCTTTATTAAGAATATATGAACAAAGATGCATAGCATAAAACAATAAGAATTCCTTTTCATTTCCACAAATCATAAGTTACATTAATACAAGAATGCATACATTTGTACATACATAGCTCAATGAGCTTTAGAACAAATAGTTGTAAGACGGTCCAAGATCCTTCCTTTCAAATATTGGTTCTTTTGTCACCTGTTATGGAGGAGAAGCATCACTCAAACACTTTTTTGCCAATCACGGACTCTTAATGTGGTCCCCCGCACATCTATCATTCGATAGATGGCCCTTCCCTTCAATGAAGAGATTGGTAGAGTAACTAATAATGACAAGAAATTTAGCATAGTGTTGTCTCCTACATAACTAGAACTTGTAAAACCCACAATCTTTGTCTAGCATGTAATACTAGATCACGATGAACTGATAATGGAGCCAAAGGTCTTCACACTACTTTGGCCAAATTGTTTCATTCAATATGTTTTACTGAGGGTTATCTATCACATACACTACTCAGGGTTATTTTGACTTAAGGCCATCTTAAAATACACATGTATTTCCTTCAATGGATAATTTGTCATCCTAGAGATAACCTATCACCTTTTCAACCTACTTGAAATAACCTACTTAACAAGTAAGTACACAAGCTCCCTCCCATACTGGAAAAACTATCCTAGGATAAAACACAAGCTTTCCTAGTTAATTCAAGAACTTAGCTAAGTGAAACAAAAGTGCCTCTGATGCTCAATCATACCTACTATATAATACCTATGATAAACACCAAACTCCTATTATGGAGTACTTCCAAGCACAAGATAAAAATAGTATGAAAGATTCAATATCCTCTTCAAAGCCATTCTTATTCCTCTAAATGCATATACTGGAAAGATAACTCAAGAATATATGGAAAACACATCATTCATAAGTAAAGTAACAAATAAGAAGGTCCTCATGGCTCTTAACGCTTTTCCAAATAATTGGTAGCAAAGCAACCCTTTCCAAGAACAAAAAGTTTGATAACAACTTCTCTAGAATGTCACAATAATCTCTAATTCTTAAGTTTATAATTCACTTCAATCAAGTAACAATTCTCTCACAAATATAATGGAGTTCTTTCTCTCTTTCTCACAATAAAATAGAGTAGGAATAATACAATAAAAAGACTTGTAAGAGAAATGCAAAGATACATAATCTTATGATAGAGTGTGTCCCTTCCAAATGAAATGGTTTAGCTATTTATAGAGAAGCTTGGTAACCTCATAGCCTATAGTTTAGGCATGTTATTGGACAACAAGCTCCAAGAAAAGCAACACATGAAACACAACAACAAGGTGGCGACCTCTTAAGTTCATACTAAGCAAAATCACCTACAAGTCAATTTGCAAAACTAACAACAATCAAAGACTTATTAAATTTGCATATGCTTAATTCAAATTGTCATATGAAATAGACATCTACAACAATATGGTTTCTAGAGGTGGTGCCAATTTCATACCATACTCCTCAATGTTGGCATGATTTCCTTGCCTTTAGAAATAGTTAACCATCAAATCATAACACCAAGCACTATTGACTTGGTTTGGGAATGAGTTTACTAAGATGTTAAATGTGTTTGAAAAAGTCTCCAACAAATATATTAACCATGACAAAAATGTTTACTAAATCAAAGTTGATCTTTATCAAAGGTGTTGACCAAGTCCAAGCTTGTATCAATTTATGACAGCAACTCAAAATGCATTTCATATGTTTCATATCATGTGGCAGAAAGAGTGAGATTTGGCTTCTCAAAAAAATCATAAGATATTTTATCGGCCTCCAGTAACATAGTCTTGAATGACTATAATTGACCTCCATTATCATACTCATTATCGACTATAACTAGGCTTTATAAATTGGCCTCTATCATGGTAAGTGATAGTCGATTTCTATTAATATATAATATGTTAAATATATATTATTATATATAAATATATATTTAAACACCATCATGTATTTATATATATATAATCGCTAATATATATTTACATATATATAACATAAGCCAATAAATGCAAGTATACATTTGATATATATATATATATAGAAGAGTATAGGAAAGACAGTATATAATAAACACATTATATTGAATGTATGCATATATATTTATATATAAAAGTGTATGCCTCTATGTACACGTATATGTAGGTATATATATCGATGCATCTATATGAGCATGTCCATCCGCCAACGTACACATGTACCGAAACACATATACATATGGATATGTGTATATACCATACATATATGTCTGTGTGTGTGTGTGTATATTCAATTCACATAAAGCCATTCACAATTACCATCATATTGATAAGTGTTTACGTGTTGTACATCTATACATGTGCATATACATGTCGTTAGATCCTAGTGACATGTATGTGCATGTATATACACATATTCTGTGTACATCTCACTTGTCAATATAATCATAATAGTACAAGAAAGATCTCCAAAAGCTCAAGTAGATAAACATCACCCAATAATGCATGCAATAGTAAACAAGACTTTTCCAATGTAGAAATAACAACTAAGGATGACTTACCAACTCCCACAAACTGACTCAACTCAATCATTCTAATGTGTTGTGTGTATGCTTGGATAGTTTACTTTTACTGGTTACCCAACCAAGATCTTCTCTTGAGTGATACTTCTCCTCTGCCTAGAGGAATAGAACATATACCTACATCCACTAAAAACATGCACACAACAATCAATCACTCACAACATATGTAGTATATGTAAAACATCTCCAAAGTTAAAATAATAATTCAATAACCATCCTTTCACATATATGTCGTATTTTTTCATGAAATAACATCAACTATGATAACATGAAATGAGATAGCATTCACATTGATACCAAGGTACAAGCATAATTTATTCATCTCCAAAATTCACATTACATTCATATTTACAGCTATGTAGTAATAGTAAATAATATTTACGCATTTGGGGTGTAACACTTTTAATACAAATGAGTGATTCATTAGAAAAGATGGTTTCAGAAAGATGTAAGATGCAAGGAAGATTGATTTGGACCAGCTTCCTCAAAACCAAAATGAGGTGTGCTATTTGGATTCCATCAAACCATTGATAACCTTGAATGTAACTTTCAATGAAACATTCAAGTCAAGATCCAAATTCAATCATACATTGTTAACAAATTTTCAAGTTAGACAACATTAGTTGGAACAAATGACAATTCCATCACCTGAATAATGGAAGTTGCAACAAAAGATGATAGAATGACTTGATATTGATAATATGAGTTTCCAAGTTCCAACTCAGATCTGTGTAGAGTTGTCTTTGAGCAAGATTCTACATTTCCTCTATGTATTCCTTCATTTGAAAATCAATAGAAAAATCAAATTCAGTAATGTGTTGATGTTCAATTATCTATATAATTTATTTTATCAATTGAAGGAAAACTCTAGTTTCAACTACTAGATACACATTAAATGATTGTTGATGTCCATTGTTGTAATGCTACTGTTGTTAATATGTTATTAAGCATCGATTTGAGTGATGAATCACTGAGTATATGTTTAACATAATTAAAATATGAAATTATTAATAATATGTTAATTTATTTAATTTGATGCATAATTTCAAGGAATACAATATAAAATATCAAAAACAATATGTAATATCAACTACAATTTGAAATATAAAATTTGTGGTAATCCTTAATTGGTTAAATTAGGGTTGTTAGTTCTACAACCTAGGGCTTTCTAAATCCTATTACCCTAAAATCCTAGTGTAAAATTCTTGGTAATCCTTAACATGTTAAATAAGGGTTGTTAGGTTTGCAACCTATTACCTAGGGCTTTCTCAAACCCTATTATCCTAAAACGTTGGCATTCTTATCTTTTATTGTTGGCATCGTTCACCTTTTGACTAGTATTTAAGTTATGACTTATGGGTATCGATATCATGAGTCTCGCATCCCATTTTGCTAGGAAGTTCCCCTTTAATATCAGATATAAAATCTAAATCAAAACATTTACTTTTCTATAATTTTATTATTTTATGTTCATTACATGGCAGAAGATAAAGGATTCCACAAGTTTGTCGGCCCATAGAAAAATATCCCTTTCTTGTTTGTGGAACCATGGAAGGATGTTGTGTGATAATATTAGCACATGGGACATGGGAGAATTTTGTTGGATAGAGAGGATGGTTTCATCCTTTTCAATAAAATCAAGGCTTTACTCATCATTAAAATTTTAGATTTGTACATCGCTTTCTAGATGGATGGCCCATGTTCAAAATCAATAAATGGATGGATGAATGAACTGCACTCATGCAAACAAGAAGTAACATCGGATGTGACAAATGATGGCTCACAATTTCCCTCATAAATTTTTAGTTCATTTGTTTGGTCCAACATAGTAGCACAAACCATAGAGGTGTGCCCATTTCGTGTTAACCTAAGCTAAACTAAAAAATAGGTATGCCCTTCTTGGAAAAATTCACCATTGTTATTCTTGAAGCTCATAATCAGGTCTTCAAACTCTCTTGCAAAATACTATAGAAATAAATTTTAAATCATTCTAGAATTATGAGTCAGTAAAACACCCAACCCTTTGGCTCTACATCTAAAATACCCTTTCATGACGATATTTTGGCCCAATTGTTAGGTTCCTCAAAAAAGTCTCAATGTCAATGTAACCTTAGCCCTCATGTAGTAGAGGGGATGGTAGACATAGTTAGAAATTGTAAAGATGTTGAATTGAAGTACAAGGATGACATAGTCACTGGTGGGAATTGTTCCTACACTGGTATGGAAAAATAAAATGCCATTGCCCTCTCTCCAATGTATGAACCTATGATTTAGGGAAGCTGGTTGTTCATAATGTCTTTACAAATGTGGAACTCACCAAACATCTTGCTTCTAGGTAAGATGAAAATATCAGATTAATTAGGGCATTGAATGGAAGTGTCGTAATAGATATAACCAGGGAGTTTATTTATGAGGTTTTTAGATTGTGTGGCCACAATAAAGGTTATAGACCTTGCTTCTTTTAGAAGAAAATACAAGCAAGACAAAAATAGCTTCAAAGTGAAATGGCTCCTTAGATTTAGACATAAAAGCTTCTATGGAAAGTCAGTGAGAATCCTGATAGGGTTAGAAGGTAGATATCTAACAATTAAATGTAGATTTGGTCAATAAAACAAAGAAATAAAACACACACACAAAAATTAACACAGAGAATTTAATTATCTCCAAAACTGTAGCCATCCAATGATTTTATTATCTAGGGAAAAAACTTATTACAATCTTGTGAATAATCAACTTTTCATACTACAATCCCCCAACCCAACTACTTATAACAAGCTTTTAGAAGCTTCCAAAATTTGGGTTCTACAAAGTTGGTTTTTTCCTTTTTCAGTGAAAATGCAAGGATACATGAAGAGTGTATAGTATAGCATGATCAGTCACCACATACCAAAAATCTCCCACTTGGAGACTGATCAGGCTCCACACCAAACAATCTCCCACTTGGAGATTGATCCAAGACAACACCGCTACACTTACAACTCCCATTGAAAATAAGCACCTTGGACCCTACTACTTTTTTATACTTGAATTAACCTTGAAGGCCAACCAAAGCTGAAGAGGAGCTCAGCTTCCCCCTTGTCACCACCTTCATAAACATATTTTCTAGATTTACATATGTATGTATCTTTTCCAGCTTTCCCCGTCTATCCTCCAACATTGACCGAATGAAATGATAGCTCAATTGTATGTGTTTGGTTTTAGAGTGCAAGAAAAAATTCTTTACAAGATGTATAGCACTCTAGTTGTTTGTAAACAAGTAATTTTCAACCTATTACTTTCCCAAATCTTCCATAAAAAATTGCAGCCATATCATCTCCTTTTTCGTCTCTGTTGCAACAACATACTCTGCCTCCATGGTGGATAAAGCAACCACCTTTTGCAACTAAGAAATCTAACTCATTGTTGTCCCACCAACTGTAAATACATAACCTATGGTACTCTACCTAGTATTAATAACCCCTGCCAAATTTGAATCAACATAGCCTTTTAAATCAGTATTAGAGCCCCCAAAAAATAAATATTTATTGGGTGTACCTCTCAAATACCTGAGAATCCATTTTACCACATTCCAATGCTCAACACCAAGATGACTCATATACTTGATAATAACTCCTATGACATGTACAATATCTGGTCTCTTGCATACCATGGCATGCATTAAACTACCTACAACTGAAGCATATAGTACCTTGGACATTTTTTCTTCCTCCTCTTATGTCTTTGGACACATATCCTTAGTCAATTTAACATGTCTGGGAAAAGGTGTGCTAATAGCTTTTGCATTCTCCATATGAAATTTCTACAATGCCCTCTCAACATAATCAACTTGAGATAAAACATTTTTCTATTTTTCCTATCTCTAGTAATCTTCAAACTAAGGATTTGTTCTGTTACCCCCAAATCCTTCATAGAAAATAAATTTTCTAACCGTTGTTTTAACTCCCTTATGTGATCCATGTTAGACCTCGCTACAAGAATATCATCAACATATAAACATAAAATAATGTAGCTATCATCATCTAAGCTCTTAAAATAAACACAAAGGTCTGAATTACAATGGTTGTAGCCTTGCTTAGCCATAAAACTATCAAATTTAATATACCATTACTAAGGTGCTTACTTCAAGCCATATAGACTTTTTCTTCAATCTGCACACACCTTCTCCTTACCTTTGACCTCAAATCCTTGTGGTTGTTCCATATATATTTTATCTTCCAAATCAACATGGAGAAAGGTTGTTTTAACATCAAGATGTTTCAAATGAAAATCTTCAATAGCCACAATACTTAAAACAATGCGTATAGAAGTCATTTTAACAACTAGAGAAAAAATCTCATCAAAATATATACCCTTTTTCTATGCAAATCCCTTTACAACTAATCTGGATTTAAATATTTTCTTACCTCCATGTCCTCCTCTTTCAACCTATAGACCCATTTATTTGGTAAAGCCTTTTTACCTGTGGGCAACTTGCATAATTCCCAAGTTTGATTCTTTAGCAAGGAGTCTATTTCTTTGTCCATTCCATGCTCCCACTAAACCTTGGTATCCATTTGCATAGCTTCATCATAACATTCTGGTTCACCAACATTAATTAATAAAATAGAATACAAAGAGAGAAAATCCTTCTAAAGGTCTACTTATCCTTGAAGATTGTGTATCATTCACTAGATTTTGTATTATTTGTTGTTGTTGTTGTTGAGCATGAGGAACCATTGGAACATCATTTTTTGGAGTATCATCCAACACTACATAATCATTTTATTTCTTCTCATGCTGTTGCAACAAATCTTTGTACACCACTTTCTCATTGAATATGACATCTCTACTTCTCACAATTTTTTGATTTTAAAAATCCCAAAGCCTATAACCAAATTCATTAATGCCATATCCAACAAATGTACATTTCTTTTATTTTTCATCAAGCTTGGCTCTATTGTCAGAATCTGCATGTGTAAATGCTTCACAATCAAAGGTCTTGAGGAGAGGAGAACTCACCTTCTTACCTGTCCATGCTTCCTCTAGAATACCACAACCCAAAGGATTAGACAGGCCTCTATTAATTAAATAAACAGTAGTGTTTATAGCCTCTACCCACATGTTCAGAGGCAGCCCAACATGCAATCTCATAGTCCGTGCATGCTCCATTACTGTTCCATTCATGCACTCAACCACTCCATTTTCATGTGGAGTCCTTGGAACCATTTTTTGCCTACGAATACCATTAGAGGAACAATAATATTTGAAATCTTTGCTACAATACTCACCACCATCATTAGATTTGAGACAGCTTAACTTTTTACCTGCCTCATTTTCAACCAAGCTTCTCCATTTCTTAAAAGTTTCAAATATATTAGATTTATGCTTAAGGAAATAAATCTATACCTTCCTTGTTGCATCATCAATAAAAGTGACATAGTACCAAGAGCCACTGAGAGAAGATACTTGAGTTGGTCCCCATACATCTGTATGCACAAGCTCCAATTTCTCATCTTTCTTTTGCTCCCCATCCTTGAGAAAACTAACTCTCTTTTGTTTTCCATACACAACTTTCATAGAAATCCATATTAACACATTTAAGACCTAATAAAACGTTCTTTGAATGAAGTACTTTCATTCATTTTGCACTCATATGCCCAAGTCTATTATGCCACTATGTTGATTCAAAATCCATAGCAACTGTCTGATTTTCAACCTGTTGAACTGCAACAACTGTTCCTGATTATATGCAATAGCTAAAGTAGAAGGAATAGTATGACATGTACAAAAATATAAGGTTCCTACTTTCACACCTTTTTCTACCACTAAGGCACCTTTTGTAACCTTTCAATTTTTATCACTAAATGTAACAACACAATCCTCATCATCTAGTTGCCCTACTAAAATTAAATTTCTTTTCAACTTTGGAATGCATCTTACCTCATGTAGTAGCCAATGATTCCCATTCTGCAACTTAATCTTGATTCTTCCCTTTCCAACAATCTGACAGGGTTTGTTATCTCCCAAATAAACCAGCTCAAAATCCCCTTGGACATAATCAAGAAAAATAACTTCTATGGGGCATAGCATGAAATGAAGCCCCTGAATCTAACACCCAAAAATAATCAAAATTATCAAAGGAAAGAATCAAAGCATCCTCATTAGATTTATTACTTACCACATTTTCCTCTTTATTGCCTTCCTTTTTTCCTCCTTTATTTTTCTGAGACCAACAATCTTTCTTTAAATGACCTGGCTTACCACAAAACCAAGAATCCCTCTTGTCTCTAGATTGGGACCTTTTGTCCTTTAATTTTTCTCATGACTTCTCATGACTTCCAAAATTGTTTCCTCTCTCCTTTGTTCTGCCCCTACTTTCTGCATTCAAAACACTACCTAATGTGGATGTTCCACCTAAGCTTTTCCCGTGAATTTCCTCGCTCAAAATAACACCAACAATGTTATCATCAAATTTTAATGTATTCAAACCAGAAATAGAATTGCTAACAACCATTACCAAGCTATTCTAGCTTTTTGAAAAAGAACACATAATCAAAAAGAGCCCTAACTTCTTCATCAAAGTTTATATTTACAGAATTTAATTAACTGGTAACCGTATTAAACACATTTAAATGATCAACAACTGACCCACCTTCTATTATTTGAATATTAAATAAATGCTTCATAAGAATTACCTTATTTGAAGCAAAAGGATTTTCATATAACTTCTCCAGGGTTTCCATCAACTCTTGAGTTGTCTTTGTTGTTGTAATATTTAATGCCACCGATTGTACCAAGCATAAATGAATGGCTCCCAGTGCCTTTCTATCTAGAAGATTCCATTCCTTATCAGTCATTGTTGTTGGTTTCTTGGTTATTCCTTCTGATGGCCTCCATAAATCCTTTTGATAGAGATAATCCTCCATATCCATCTTCCATAACTGATAGTTCTACCTATTGAATTTATCTACCTTCAATTTACCCTCGTTTGCCCTCGTCTACCATTGCTCCCACTTGATCGTGAGACTCCCACTCAACCGTAATACTTTCCTGTAGATGATAATCAAACAAAAACCATTCTAATACCACTTGTTAGGGTTAGAAGGTAGATATCTAACAATTAAATACATATTTGATCAATAAAACCGAGGAATTAAAACACACATAGAAAAATTAACACAGAGAATTTAATGTGGTTCACCCAATTCGGGCTACATCCATAAAACTGCAACCATCCAATGATTTTATTATCCAATGCAAAATTTATTACAATCTTGTGAATAATTTCCTTTATCATCATAATGTAACTCCCATCCCAACCCCTTATAACAAGCTTAGAAGCTTCCAAAATTAGGGTTTTACAAAGTTGATTTTTTTCTTTTTTTGATGATGACATGAAAAAAATGATAAGGATACATGAAGAGTGTATAGTATAGCATGATCAATTGCCACATACCAATAATCTCCCACTTGGAGACTGATTAGGCTCCACATCAAACATACATACCCAAGAAGTACTATCTATCACAATAACTTTATCTAAAGATAATACAATGAAGTTTGACTCTTTTACTTTCTCCTTTAAATCTTGCTTTTCCACTACAACAAGAAAATTTTCACATTCCCATCTAGCGTTTTTGGACCAATGTGCACTAGGAAAGTGAGGAACACCTAAAAAATATAATAAATTAAAATATTCTGGGTAGTCTATCATAGGATGCCCTTTGGACAAAATATGAAAAACAACACTCATCTGAACATTTTTTTCTAGTTGTGCTCCTTCCATTACTTTTTCGAATTGAGCCTCAATTGTACCTCCACATGCAACAAGCTTCAACATTCTTTGCTTATGCTCTTCTTATTTCATGACATACTTAACATAAAGACATTCTTCCTTTGATTTCCATCGTACTACTGATTGTTCCTTTCCATCTATGATTTGTTTTTCATAAACTTTACCAATATGCTTTTCTATAGTGTCAAGCTTTAGCTGCAACTTCTTGTCTCTTTTACACTTCCAACTACAAATTATACACTTACATTTTATTGGAGGTTCATCTTTTTTTTCTTTCTCCAATTCTATAATGAATGGGTACTTTGACACCCAATCAAGCTGAAAATTCCTTGTCATTCCCTAGACTCATGCACTATTTTTTATTTGCCTTTTCTTTTCTTGCTACTAACATCATCCAAGTCAATTATCTCATTCTGGCTAACCAGGGTATCCCTTGGAACATCTTCTATGATATTTTCTTCCTCATTTGACTCATTTAACTCAATGATAATCTCACCTTGACCTTCCAATGGTAGTGAGGTATTGTGAATGCCTTCTTCATTAATATTTGGTGGAAGAGTTGATGATGTAGCTCCATTTTGATTTGATGGATTAGAATCATTGTCAATTCCAAAGTAAGACTGTATGGTAACTCTATGTTTTGGGTGTTTTGATGGCCTCCTAGTCCCTTCACCACCCTGAAGAGTCTTACCCTTGTTGCCCTTGTTGCTCGACATATTGATCTCACTTCGAATAAAAGCTGGAAAAAAATGTCTTCTTTTGTAAGAAGGATAAAGAACATAGATCTCATTCCCTACTCAATATCATCTTTAAGATTGAAGCAAGAATGGAAAAGAGATAAAGAAATCTTATAACACTATGAAGAAATGATCACTTACTTTTAAGTTTAGGTTTTCACTAACTTGCTATTCTTTAATGTAGGAATTCTCATGTTGTAAGTTTGTAACTTGCCTCTGATCAACTTCAAGGTTCCAAGTCCAACTTTTGAATTAAGAGCTCACAAGTTTAGAACTAAACAAAATGTGTAAGAATAAATGATATTTTCGATTGTATTTATATCAATCTATATTTGGCGAATTCTAGGATTTTTAAATGGTATTATTAAAAAATTGGTGAATCTTGCATGATTTTAAAATGATACATTATAATTTTTAAGGTGATTATGGGCCTTCGATTACCATGGAGGTGTCATGACAATTGGTGAAATTTTTCCTCAAATGTAATTATTTTTTAATGTTATTGGAAAAATGGGTCCTCATAAGCAATTGTTTGTAAATTTTAATTGGCGAAATGGGTCCTCATAAGAAACTATTTGTAAATTTTAATTGGAAAAATGGGTCCTGATACACAATGTTGTTTTAATAGTATTGGCGAATATGTAGGTGATTTATTACATGCTTTCGAGATTCCAAGCAAAAATATTAATTGACCCATTTGAAACACACAGTTTGTTATGGAAAATTTATTACTTAAATATTCCTCATAAAAAATTCGATGGCGAATGGGCATGCATTGGACTAATAATTCATAAAATTTGAGCTATTTTACCACCCTATTGGGTGTAATTAAATCACCAATTTTGACTTGGTCAATATCTAATATTTTCCAATTGGCGAGATTCACCACTAAAAAAATCCCCGCTCCCCTACCTCTTTCTCCCTTTCTCTATCTCCCCCTACCTCTTTCTCCCTTTCTCTATCTCCACCCCTCCTCTCTCTCCCTATATCTCTATCTCCCCCTATTTTTATTCTCCTCTCTCCCCCTTCTATTTAGACATGTATCCTCTCTATATCCTCCTTAATAGAGAAATAGATATATCAATAGACTAGGAGAGATTTATCTTTATTTATCTATCTCTCTACCGATATCTCTCTCCATTTATATTTATGTTTCTCATTGTCTCCCTATCTCCATATATATCTTTTTGAAAGGAAAATAAATTGAGTAGAGGAAATAACTAATCAATGAGCATTGTTTGAAGGAAAAATATTACCAAAGAGAGAGTAGCCAAACCAAGAACCACTAAATGCAAAGGAGACACACAAATTTGATAAGGGGAAAAAATAAGAAAAAACCCAAATATTATGAATGGAGGTAAAATGCCTAAGAATGATACAAAGAGAGAGAGAGCACTTAAGCCTTAAGCTTACTTGCTTGAATGAAGAATGAGAGGAGAGGCACCTCAATATATAGAGGCGAGAAGATGACTTAGAATTAGAAAGTAAATCCCAACTAAATGAATTCCACCATTCATCTATGTGTGTGCAAGTTGTCAAAAGCCTCTTAAGGAGGAGCTACAAATAAATAATTACAATTAAATAATAACCTTTACCAAGTAAAGATTAATCTTCTAAAATCCCCCTTATGTTTTACTTGGGTAGTTTCCATCAAACCCTTCAATGGGTTGTAATCCTTGAAGATTTTTACAATGAAAGAGAAATTTATCTTTACCAAGAGCTTTGGTGAGAATATCTACCGCTTGATCTTCACCTTTACAATACAAAAGAGAGATTTGCTTGTCTTCAATGTGCTCTCTAATGAAGTGATGTTGAAGATCAATGTGCTTTGTCCTTGCATGAAAAATTGGATTCTTGGCTAAAGCAATAACACTTTGATTATCACAATATAAAGGAGTAGGATCCTTTTGAGGTAGACCCAAGTCTTCAAGTAATCTTCTTAACCATAATGCTTCTTTGGATGCATTTGTATAACCTTTATATTCAACTTCTGTAGAAAAAAGAGAAGTATATTTTTTTTCTTACTATTCCATGAGATTGTACTTGATCCAACAAAGAAACAATGACCACTAGTGGATCTCCCATCATTAGGATCACCTCCTAGATCTAAATTAGTATAACCTTTTAAAGGAAAATCACAATTTGTGTCATAAAAGACACAAGATTAAGAGTCCCTTTAACATATATTAAAATTCTTTTTGCAACTTTAAAATGAGTTTGTTGTGGTTTAGGCATAAATATAGAAACTAAACCAACACTATAAGAAATATCAGGTCTAGTAAGAGTTAAATAATTCTAACTACCAACTAATTGCCTATACAAAGTAGGATCAACAAAAGGAGTTTCCATATCAATCATTAATTTAGTTCCTAATTCACAAGGAGTAGAAACACACTTTGAATCATTCATTTTAAATCTATTTAAGAGATCTTGAGCATTTTTTTTTTGAGAAGTAAAAATAACTTTAGGTGTTTGCCAAATTTGCATACACAAAAAATACTGTAATAGGCCTAAATCAGTCATTTGAAATTATTGATTGAGTTGAGACTTAACATCACTAATCAAATTTTTAGAACTAGAAGTGATAACTAAATCATCAACATATAAAATAATAATCACAATATCATTTTTGCTACGCTTAATATATAAATTTGGATCATTTTTACTCCTAATGAAACCTTGAGATAAAAAGAAAGCATTAATCTTAGAATACCATTCTCTAGGAGATTGTTTTTAACCATTAATTGATTTATTTAATTTGAAAAAAATATTTTCATTACCTTCTTTAATGAAACACAAAGGTTGAGACAAATTTCTTCATGTAAATCACCGTTTAAAAATGCACTTTTAACATCCATTTGATGAATAGGCCAATGCATATGAGAAACTAAAGCAAGAACTAATTTAATAGTTGGTATCTTAGCTACTAGATAAAATGTTTCATTATAATCTAAGCCTTCAACTTGAGAGAAGCTCCTAGAAACTAATCTAGCTTTAAACTTGCTAACTTCATTATTTGCATTAATCTTAGTTTTATACAACCATTTACAAGAAACAAGATTCTCACCTTGAGGTAAGGGAACTAAATCCCAAGTTTTATTAGCAATTAAAGTATCATATTCTTCTTGTATAGCCTTTTTCCAATGAGGTTGATCTTTAGCTTGTTCATAAGTTTGAGGATCATTTGAATGCATAACATTAGAAATCAAAGCATAATGATTGAGGAAAGTAGTTGAAAGTGCAAATGTCAAGGTTGATGAAGACATAGTTAGACCATCTAAAACCAGTGGATATGATTCAGATGATCAGAATGATAGTTTAGATAAAGGAAAGAAAGCACAAACTTCAAATCAAGTTCAAATCATTCTAGTTAATCAGGAAAATCAAGAGGAAGGAACTAGTGAAAGTGCAAAAGAGAGATCACAAGAGCCTGAATTTCAGGAGCATCCTAAGACTCCAAGGTATGTAAGACTAAATCATTCAAAAGATCAGATTATAGGTGATAAGAACAAAGGTGTTCAGACTAGGAGAAGAATTGCAGAAGAATATTGTTTGATTTCAAAGACTGAGCCTAATAGTGTGAATGAAGCATGCAAAGATGAACATTGGGTTGAAGCAATGAAAGAGGAACTACTGTAGATTAAGAAGAATGATACATGGATTCTTGTTCCCAGACCTAAGGAAAAAAATGTAATTGGAACTAAATGGGTCTTTAGAAATAAACTAAATGAGCAAGGTGAAGTTGTTAGAAACAAAGAAAGATTAGTGTGTAAAGGATATTCTCAGATGGAAGGAATTGACTTTGAAGAAAAATTTTCTCCTGTTGCTAGGATTGAAGTTGTGAGACTATTTCTTGCTTATGTTGCTTACAAAAACTTCAAGGTTTATCAGATGGATGTCAAGACAGAATTTCTAAATGGCAAACTGGAAGAAGTGTATGTTGAGCATCCTGATGGATTTCAATTGACTGATTAGGGTAATATGGTTTGTCAGTTGAAGAAAGCATTGTATGGACTCAGCCCCAAGAGCATGGTATACCAAATTGGATAAGTGTTTGTTAAAGATTGGATTTAATAAAGGTATTGTTGATAGTATTATGTACTTCAAAATTGATCATGATAAATATTTGATTTTGAAGTCTTTGTTGATGATATCATTTTTGGAGGAAATGATAGTTTGTGCATGAAGTTTGTTGATGAGATGTAGAGTGAGTTTGAGATGTCTATGATTGGAGAGATGATATTATTTTTGGGATTGAACATTACTCAGCTAGATAAAGGGATCTTTATATCTTAGTCCAAGTATGTGAAAGAATTGCTAAAGAAGTTTGGTATGGAAGATTCAAATCTGGTTGGTATACCTATGGTGATTGGATGTAAGTGACACAAGATGATGATTCTTTGAAGGAAAATCAGACTAGATACAGATCGATGATTGGTGGATTGCTCTATTTGACTCAAACTAGACTTGATATCATGAATGTCATATGCATTGTTGCAATATTTCAAGTTGATCCTAAGGAATCTCATGTGACAGCTATCAAGAGGATTTTCAGATACTTGAAGGGGATAGTTGATTTTGGCCTATGTTATCCTAAAGATGATGGCCTTACTTTGAGTGCTTTTACTGATGTTGATTGGGAAAGAGATGTGAACAACATAAAAAAGTACTAGTGGTGGTGCATTTTTCTTGGGAAAGAAGTTGATTTCATGGTTAAGTAAGAAGTAGAATGCCATTTCTTTATCTACTACAGAGGTAGAATATATTGATGTTACTAACAATTGTACTCAAGTATTGTGGATGAAGCAGATGTTGAAAGATATCGAAGTTGTGTATGATGAACCTATTGCTATATTCTATGATAATTCAAGTGCAATTAACATTTCTAAGAATCCGGTGTTGCATTCAAAGACCAAGCATATATCTATCAAGTTTCACTTTTTGAGAGAGAAGGTGGGTGAAAAGGAAGTCAGATTGGAGTACGTGCCCATTAAGGAACATATTATAGATATCTTTACCAAGTCTTTTCCTAAGGATACTTTTGAGTATCTCAAAGGGAAGCTAGGGGTGATTACCCCACCTAATCAGAACTAAGATGCATTGAATTGCATCAGTCCATGCATTTCGTAGTCATATCTTGATCTAGATTGATGTTGTGGTGGCTGCTACTTAGGGGGAGTAGTCAAATGTTTAGATATGTAGTTTAGAGCTTGTGTGGGGAAAGATGCACATTATATTTGTCATTTATGTCAAAGGGGGAGAAGATTCATGTGAAAAACTTGGTGGGGAGAAGAGTCATGTGAAAGAGTTGAGGAGAAAAGAGTCAGAATCTAAGGGGGAGAAAGTGCAAAGAAAAAGTTGCGTTGATGGTGTTTTTCACATCATGTGTTGCCATCAATGCCAAAGGTGGAGATTTTTGTATGTTATGGATATGTGGTTGTCATTGATGTCAACACTATTGACATTAATGTCATTAGAGGTTGTATATGTTGAGGATATTGAGAAAATTGTAATAAAATAAGTTGCAAGTTGTCAGTGGTGAAGTGAAGTTCAGTCTAATGGCTAGCTCAGTATATTGATGATCAAAGGTTGTGGATCAAATGGTTTGTTTTCGAGTATATCTAGTTTATCCACGTTAAGTTTCAAAGATCCACATGAAGATTTGATTGAGTTATGAGCAGTTGTGTTTTGACAGTTTTTCTGTTGCTTTAGTTGGTGTTCCTGAAAGAAGATGATGTGATTCTAGTAAGTTGAGTTGTTTCGGATGCTTCTCTAGTGATTCATGATGATTTTGGATGTTTCTAGATTTTTCTCTATCTTTGTTGCACATCCACATTTATCGTTGTCCTCGCGATTGGATATTTTCTCTTGCATGTTCATGTTTTTCATGTTCATGGCCGACTCGATAATTGTAGCGGGTTGTGGATCTTCGAGGAATAATTTTTGAAGGTGTTTCATGTTTGAGGATTTTTTTTTTGGGTCTTCATTATGTTGTGTCTGACATTGGTTGATTCGCATTAATAATTACTTATGTTTTGGGCCAATAGGTTGTACATGTTTTATTATTTTGTTGAAGTCGACATGTAGTGATGTAATCTCTTGTTGCAGATATATATAAGTGATTTTTTCTACCATTTGATGATCTAGTGTGAGGGAATAATGTACTAATCATTTGAAGGTAGAAGCAGAGTGTGAAGAAGTGTTCATGTGCTTAACCAGAACTATAATTAGGCATTAGTGGATGCTATTTTCTCAGTTCAAAATCTTGCAGATGTAATCTGAATGTTTCTGTAAGACAGTGTGTCTTCCTTTGGGCATTAAGCCTTGTTGTATTTGAGCAATGAGCTCTAGGCAGTGTGCCTAAATGCATGTGCATTCCTCATTTATATTTCTTTATACTTTTAACAGGGCATAATCTTGTGGACTGACCTCCATAGTGTTTTTCCCCTAACAAGGTTTCCACGTAAAAAATCTTCGTGTTATGTGTGTTTCTGATGTGGTGATGATTTATGCTTTCATGTTTATTTATCAGATTTGAGAATAAGTTTAATAATTTTAATAAGTTTAAATTTTTGTGACAACTGATTTACCCCCCCTCTCAGTTGACTGCCCTTGTGTTTCCAATAGTTCTTGCATCAATTTTTTAAACCATCTAGGTTTTTCTATATGTAGGAGCATCATCACTAGAAGAAGAATCATGACGAGAAATTTCAACATTGACATCATCACTATCACTATGAGTAAGAGATTCATTAGGAGGGTTAAGAGAAGATTCAACTTGATGATTATCCTCCACAACAACTTTATTTTGAGAAGATTCAATATCATGCACTTTAAAACAATCATGAACACCATTTTCAACAATGCATACATCTCTAGCAACTTTAAATTTGTTAGTAAGAGGATTATAAACTCTATAAGCTTTAGAATTTTTTTCATAACCAACAAAAATATGATAAGAAGATTTAGGATCTAATTTTTTCCTCTTTTGTTTAGGTTTGTGAACATAAGAAATTGAACCAAAAATTCTTAAATTCTTAAGATTAGGCTTTCTACCAGACCAAGCTTCTTCAAGATTTATATCCTTTAAAGATTTAGTAGGAGTCCTATTAATAATGTAAGTAGCACAAAACAGATCTTTTTCCCAAAATTTATAAGACATATTTTTAGCATGTAACATACATCTAGCCATTTCAACAATAGTCCTATGCTTCCTTTCTGCTACGCCATTTTGTTGAGGTGTATAGGGAATGGTTAACTCATTCTTAATACCAAAATATTTCAAATAACTATTAAAAGTATTGTTCACATATTCTTTACCATTATCAATTCTAAGAATTTTAAGTTTAAAACTATATTGCCTTTCAATGAATTTATGAAATTCAGACAATATATCAAGAACTCGATCCTTACTATGAGAAAACAAATCCAGATTCTTCTTGAAAAATCATCAACAAAAGTAAGTGCATACCTTGATCCTTGAATGGATTTATTCTCCATGGATCCCAAAAGGTCACTATGAACTAGGTGCAACTTATGAGTTGCCCTCCAAGATTGACCATGTGGAAAGGTCTCCCTATGTATCTTACCACTAATGCATCTTGTGCATACAAGTTTAGATGGAACAATACTAGGAAATCCATCTACCATATTAAGCTTTTGCATCAAGGAAATATTGCTAGCATTAATATGACCAAGTCTTTCATCTCAAACATTAAAATCAATGGTAGATATTAAAGAACATCTAGATTTAACAAACTCATAAAATTTGAACAAATTAGCATTGTCTAATTTAGCATTAGCAATGACCTTGTTTTGTTTTGGATCAATAACATAGCACATATCTTTGTAAAATTCTATTTTATAATCTTGACAAAGCTTAGCAATTGAAAGAAAATTAGTCTTTAATTCAGGAACATATAAAACATCATGTAATTTACCATTAGGAACATTCACATCTCCAATTGCTTCTACTTTACAAGTATGATTATTAGCAAGTTGAAGAGGAACATTAGACATATCAAGTTGCATAGACTCAAAAAATTCTTTATGTGAAGTAACATGTTGAGATGCACTTGAATCAATAACCCATTCAAGAGGTTGAGAAATATTATAACCACAAGTAAAAGCACGTCTAGATTGATTTGTATTGTTTTGAAACTTATGATTATTATAATTATTTTGTTGTTGATTATTTTTCTTGAAAGGATTTTTCTCAATTTTCTTCTTAAAATGAGTATTTTTCCAATGACCATCCTTATTATAATAAGTGCAATGAGGTCTCTTAGAAGAGTTAAACTTTCTAGGATCATTGTCATTATTATAATGAGGTTTAGTATGATAATGTTGTTTATAATGACGCTTAAAATTTTGCTTATGATTAGACCAAAAAAACATGTTCATTAGACCTAAGATTACCAAATTGAATTAACTTAGCTTCTTATTGTATTAATAAATTACGAAAATATCATAAGTTAATTGAGTTGCTAAAGAAGGAATAGCTAATCGAGTATGAATATTAGTAATAAATTGTTGGAATTGCTTAGAAAGACATTTTTTAAGAATAAGACAAATTAATCTAAGATCTTCAAATTTTACTCCTAAACCTTGCAATTGACTATTCAAAGCATCAAATTTCAATAAAAAATCATCCATAGATTTTAAATCGAAATACCTTAAATCTTCAAGTTTCTCTTGAGGTTGGATTTTTCTAGATTCATTTGAACTATTATAAATAGTTTTGATTTTATCCCATACTTCATAGCCTTTCGTGCATGTCCCAATGTGAACATATACTTCAGGTGACATTGAAATACCTATGAGACCAAGGGGTTCCTCATTTTTGAGCCTCTGTTTTTCTTGTTCATCTTTAGATGTAGACAGATCTAGTACCTATTTGGAATCCATAGCAACATCCAAAATATGTTTAAAATGAAAAATAGAGGAAATGTAAGTTTTCCAAGAATGATAGTTAGAAGAATTTAACTTAATTTTAGGAATTAAAGTAGACATTATTGCAATAAAAAATACACAACTTTATGATAAAAATAACCTTCTTTAATAAATAAAAACAATATGCTTGATTTAAAGGTGACTTCATCAGTGTTGTATGTGAATTTATTCTGGATAGTACTAATGATGTTGTTCAACTAAGAGCATTGAGTTTAGTTTTTAATTTTTCCAAGAAGCTTTCAATTTCTCAAATCTCCATCAAAGGAGAATCAATGGTTGTGATCTCGACTTTAAAGAATAGGGGTTCAAACTCTTGGCAATTAGATTATATCTTGTCTCACATTCTAAGACAACTTGATAGTTTCTCAACTTTTCAAATCTCACATTGCTTTAGAGAGATTATTGTTTTGTGGATTTTCTTTCCAATGCAATTGATGATTCTATTGATTATAAAGAGTTTTCTGCACAAGAGTGTGATCTTCTATTCTTGAATCCTTGACTCTCATCCATTACTCTTGGGTTGCTACCTATTCAATTTTATCTTTTTGATATATGGAGCTTGGCACCTAGTTGCCATAGTACCATTCATTTTGAAGCAATTTGAAAGACTCTCAAGCTATCAAATGTTGTGGTCTTTAGCTAATAAAGAAATTATTGAAAAAATAACTTTGAGGGAATTTTTAGTCAAGGAATTCATTCTCCCTTCTAATGAAGATTAATGGAAAATCCCCCTCGTTTATATTGTGCCTCTTTGTTCTTTCACCAGATTTTTGCTTTCTATTGCATTTCCAACCTGTGTCTGGGGTTAATTTATTGCCATTTGTACCCTTTGTGTAAATCTTGATGGAAGCAACATGGATCATTCCCCCTCGACTAGACCCCTATTTTGAATTTCATCCCCTACCTCATCCATTTCTTGGGAATAATTGGTGCAAGGAATTTTTTAAACTTCCAATGGTGTGATTTCAAGTCTTAAAAATTAAGCATATAGAATTTCCTACTCTTCTTGCAAATGACTAACACATGCTTGGTTGATGGTAGCATTGATTGCCCGTGGTCATTATTAATTATGAATCTGATCTGGAGATCACTAATGTTTGGATTTCACACTATAATGTACAATTTGCAGATTTGCATGTGTGATCTTTCGTCACACATGTTCTTTGGGATTGATAGGTGTCCTTCATTGGTGTTCCCCACATTGAGCCTGTCTCATCTAGGAGAACATTCTCGAGGGTTTCTTGGCTCCTTCATAGTTTGACATTAAATGTTAACGTATGTTAATCAGATAAGAATATTTTTTGGCGGTTGTTAGTCTTTGGAGCCAAATTTGGCATACAATTTTTTTGGAGAATTATATTTCACTTCTTTGATGTTTTCCCGCAAGAATTCTTTCTTGTTAACGAACATTGGAGAAGCAAATTAAGTGGTTTTTTTCGAGAAAATTGCAACACCTCTAACGGACCTCTGCTAATTGTTTTTTCATTTCCAAGGCAAAGTGTATGGTATGGCACTTGCCACCAAAATAATTTGAAAGTACTAGCTTTGTTTGAACATTTATTACATTCTTAATGCAAGTATGTGTGAGGCTCTGCTTGCGATGCTTTAATGACCAACTCAATTATCTTATATTTGGCTTTCTGGATGGATTTTTTCTCACACATATTTTGGGTTTTTTTATGTCTAGTTCTCTTCAATGACATTGGATAGGCTTTTCAAGGTGCTTGTTCCTCCTAGAGTACATGAAATTCGGGATGATTCTCCAATTACAAAGGAAAAATTAAGGAGAGCATTCTGATTCGAATGCAAACAGGTAATGGATGCAATTCAAGTTGTTTTGGGATTTGACTTGATGGACTTAAACCCCATGGCTCTTCCCTATGAATGAGCTTCATAGTTTGTTTCAAATCTTATGGATATGTTCTGGTGCATGGAAATGGTAAATTTTTTAGCTAGCACCTATTTGCTCCTATACATTTGTCCACTTTCCTCATTGCAACCAGCTTTAGAAAGTTATGATATTCTCCAAGGCTTGAATTTGGTTGGGGGTATTATTTGCAAACAACATGTTCCTTTTGATAGACACCTATCTAGGCTCCTCTCGGCCATGGCACATGGTTTACTTAATAAGTTCCCACAAGATTTTAATGCATGTCTTATGATCCTTAGGCTCCATTATGGAAATTTCATTTTTGATCCCATTTAGGAGCTTTATAATGCAATTCATCTACTCATCAGACATGCTCTTATTGAGGCACATGAGGAACATCATTTTCTACCACCTGGGGATGCTGCTACTTCAGAAGAAAGTACCACTTGAGGGTTTCACATTTCTCTCTTTTGGGATTTTTGTATCTTGGCCCTTCGTTATCCTTTTTGCTTCTCTTGGCTTCTTCATTTTCTTTGGTTCTTTGCTAACCTTTCAGATGATTTTTTATTTAGTTTTTGGTGGAAGCTCCTTGGGTTTATCTCTCCTTTGCAAGTGTCTTGGTGGCTTCCAGCTCTTTAGTTCTTCGGTTCACACAACCTTCTTATGTTTCGTAAGCTCTACATATTTGTTCCTCTTCTACTTCTAGGCTCTGCACTCTAATGTCCTCGAATTCTAACTCTCTTGAGTCCTTCAAGGTTTTTCTTGTTTTGGTGTAGCTCTCGAGCTCTACATGGTTTTGGTGCTTATTGTACAGTATTGCTACATTTGAGACATGATGCTCAAATTTTGTAATATCTGGAAATTTTTTGTTCCTCCTGGGTTAAGGAGATAGTGTTACATGCTTTTGCTTCCCTCTACATGTAATTTCTTTCTTATGTAATAAAAAATTCCTGACTCTACCACCTTTATTTTAAAAAATAATAATATGTTTGATTTTTTTTATAAGTAAAAAAAATCTAAAGAATAATTAAATAATTGTAAAATTAATTGATTAAGAAATATACATATTATTTAATTAAGTTGAAAGGCTTATTACACTCACATCAATGAGTATGTGTACATTTTTATTCTCCTCATTAAAATTGATGTCTACTAACCCATCGCAAAGTAATATTATATTTAAGATTTTTATATTTGTAAGCTTTAAAAGCATGCATTATAATCATCTTTTTATACTTCTACTATATATGAAATTTTAAAGAAAATATAATATAGTATTCTAATTTTAATATATATAATTTTACATGATTTTTAATTTATAATATTTGTTAAGGAAATACATATTAATTTACAATATTTCATATGAGTTTATAATATTTTCATGCTTTTATAATTTTTAGAAGATTTTTGACAAGATAATCTTAAATATCTAATAAAAAAATTAAAAATAAATAAAATATTATATATATTGAAATCAATATATATCTTTGTTTGGCAATGGAGATACAAGAAACTTTTGCTTTCTTTTTAAAGTTGTTTTAAAACTGTTTGAAATTTTTAAGAAAAAGAAAATATAATATAATATTCTAATTTCTAATAGTAATATATATCATTTTATAATATTTGTTATGGAAATGCATATTAATTTAGAATATTTAAATATATATATATATATATATATATATATATATATATATACATTTTTAGAAAATACATGATTTTTAATTTATAATATTTGTTATGCAAATACATATTAATTTTCAATATTTTCAAGCTTTTATAATTTTAAGAAGAGTTTTAACAAGATTATCTTGCATATCTAATAGAAAAAATTAAATAAATACAATATTATATCTATTGAAATCAATATATATATTGTTGTTTAGCAATGGAGATAAGAAACTTTTGCTTTGTTTTTAAAGCTATTTGAAAACTTTTATTTTTAGTATTATTTTTAGTTTTAAAGCTGTTATTTTTATTTTATATGGAGTCACTACAGTGTGCATCACTATATAATGCACAAACCCATTTACTAACCCATCTCAAAGTAATATTATATTTAAGATTTTTTATATCTGTAAGCTTTAAAAGCATGCATTATCATCATCTTTTTATACTTCTACTATATATGAAATTTTAAAGAAAATATAATATAGTATTCTAATTTTAATATATATAATTTTACATGATTTTTAATTTATAATATAAATATTAAGGAAATAAATATTAATTTATAGTATTTTCATCACTTTGGTAGTCATCCACGGTTTAAATATTTCATGATCAACATGATAATGAGACATCATGCACACAATTCATTAGTTGTATTCGTAAAAAGAATTTTTCAAGACATGCCACTCACCGTCAATGAGTTATGTGAGCATATGGAAAACATGCCACACTATCATCTAGCCAATAGGTTGATGCGGTTTGGAACAAAATTAAGGGGTACAAGGCCATACTGGACAAAATATCATGCAAAATTGACTGACATGATTCATCAAATAGGTTCTCCTACAATATTCTTCACCTTAAGTGTTGGAGACATGTATTGGTCTGATTTACATGCATTAATGCCAGGAACACAACCATCTACTCCTTGAGGGAGGCTCAAAATTGGAGAAAACAAAATGTTATTGTCTATCCTCATATAGTCACACATTACATGCACTTGAGACATTCAATATTCAGACAAGAAATACTGGAAAAAGGAATGAAAGTAAAAGATTATTGGTGTAGATATGAGTGGAAACATAGGGGAGCACCGTATGTCCATGGATTCATATGGATACATGGAGCATTGAATATGGACAATATTAATTGGTCAAATGAAGAACAATGAAAAAGTGTTGAAAAATATTTCCATTGTATTGTTCAGGCATGGAATCCTAGAGCAGATCCACATCAACCAAACATACATGCATGTTTTTAAAAGTTTGGATGTATACATACAATATATTAAATAAACTATTTATAGTCTACAATATGACTAATACATTTTCATTTCCAACTATAGGCATTCCAAAATTATTCTCTACATCCATGTCTTAGAGATACAAGACAACTTACAGAGATAGATGTTGTCCAGGACTATGAAGAAATCCTAAACTGTGTACAATGACACATAATGTGTAGGGAAGGTGCATGCCTACGAAAAAAGAGAGGAACAATCGTTTGCAGGTAACTATTTTAACATGTTAAAATATTTATATCAAAGTGGAATATAATATAATTGTCAAATACTAAAATAGATGACATATTTATATTGATTGTAGGTATAATACTCCTTGGGCATTGAATTTAGAGGGGCCAAAATTATATGAAGACATAGAAACAGGTGAAAAGAAATTTGAGCTAGCCAAAAATGATGATAGAGTAAACTCACACAATCACTACATATTGCAATTGTGGAGAGAAAATATAGATTGGCAACTTGTTCTTTCTAAACATGTTGTGATAAAATATATTGCAAAGTATGCAACAAAAGCAAAGAAAAGATTTAAAAGATACCAACAAATGTTGATGTTTCTTACAAACACAGAAAATGTAGATGGTTTAGCTACAAGAGCATATAGAAGGTTTTTGACAGATATTGTTATAGAAATGGATATTGGAGCTCAAGAAACATGTCACATGTTACTAGAACTTCCATTAGTAGAGAGTAGCAGAAAATTTGTCAATCTAAATGTACCATGTGAGGTGTTCAAACCTGTAAGTATAAACGATGAAAAAAACAATGAAGAACAGTCGATAAACTTCATCGATGGATACAAAACAATGCCTTTATGCATGGAAACTATAACACTAATTGATGCAACCAATTCATGGATATATAATCCTAAAAGAAAAAGAGATAAAAAATGGGAATGAAGACAAACAACTGTTATTGTCAGAGTATTCCCTAGATTTTTATCCATTCCTCCATGTCAGTCAAAAAAATGGAATGAATTTTGCTTATTAGAGTTATTATTGTACAAGCCATTTTGTGATGTACAAAGAGATATTGGTCACAATAATGACTCCATAATAGAAAATTGGGAGTCATTTCAGTATAACCCTTGGCACATGGAGCAAAGAGAAACTGTAGAAAATATTGAAAACATTAGTGATTCTGAAATTGAAGACAATGAAACTATTCGACAAAATATTATTTAGCATGAATGAGAAATAATATCAAGACTACATAATGGCCAGAATATCAAAATATCAGTAATAGATATGTTGGGTAGAAGAGATATTGATAGACAAAAAAATTGGTGTAATGAATACCAAGGTGAAGTGTACACAAATCAAGCAATGAATTTCATTAGCAACATGAGAGAACATGGGTGTCTCATACATGATGCCATACCATAGTGTACCGACTATTCAAATCTCAATGATAAATAAAGGAAGGTGCTCAACATAATTATGGCACACTACCATAATAATCAGAATTCGCCACCCTTGCAGATGATAATTCAAGGAACAACAGGAATAGGAAAGTCGTATCTAATTGGTTCTATTAGACAAACTCTTGAAAATGCAATGACTTCGAGTTCTTCTCCCCTTCTATTACTCACACTAACTAGAGTTACAACATTCAACATTGGCACATCCATAGTAAATTTAAAATTGAGAATCCCAATAAGAGATTTTTCTCAACTAGAAGGAGCAAGGCTAACAAGCTTTCGAGAAGAGATATCACACATCAAATACATTTTGATTGATGAAATGAGCTTCATAGGTCAGAACATGCTAGAGAACATAGATTCTCGACTCTAACAAGCATTCCCACAAAATGCAAACATTAACTTTGCAGGTATACACATGATTATGATTAACAAAAATGACTAATTTATATTCTAATACAAGTAATTCATGTTATGGATTTTACATAGATATGAAGGAATATATTAGCTAAAAAAATTTATTGTTTATCTTTCAGGTATATCTATAATTTTGGTTGGAGATTTGGGTCAGTTGCCTCCTGTTAATGATAGACCAACATATGACAAAAATAGAAGAGCTAGGTTTCTATGGGAAGAATTCAAAACTGTGGTTACTTTAGATAAAGTATTTAGACAAGATGGAGAAAACATCCACCAACAGAGATTTTGTCAACTTTTGACAAATCTTAGAGATGCAAACCCAACAATTGATGATTGGAGATTACTTATGACAAGAACCGCTATTACCATTGATGCAACAAGCAATGAGGAGTTTGACAATAGTGTTCATTTGTTCTCAACAAATGATAATGTTCATAAACATAACAAGAAAATGCTATACTCATTGAAGCATCCGGTTGCATGTAGTCTTGCAACAAAATCAAGAAGTATTAATGCAACAGAGGATGCTCAAATGACGAGCTTGATCTAGAATTATTGATCAATAAAGATGCTAGGGTAATGTTGACTTCAAATCTTTGGATACAAATAGGTCTTGTAAATGGAGCTCTAGGATATATTTGAAAGATTGTATACAAACCTAGAAGTGGTCCACCAGAACCACCAACATATGTAATGGTTGAATTTGACAACTATTTAGGAATACTATTTGATGACCATAATCCAAATACAATTCCAATTACAACAATACAAAGGGGGAGGACAATCCAAATGCCATCAAGATTGGCTTGGGCATTAACAATTCACAAATCACAGAGTTTGACTCTTTTAAAAGCCACTATTGATATTGGACCAAGAGAAAGAACAAGATTGACATTTGTCACCATTTCTCATGTAAAGTCTCTACAAGGCCTAAGAATTATGCCACCATTCACATATGACCATTATGAAAACATGAAAAAGGGTAGACAACTTGCCAAAAGAAAGGCTGAAGAAAATATACTTAAAATTTTAGAAGATAATTGATGAAATATATTTTCTTCAATTTTGTTTCAACGAATCTACTCAAATTTCTAAATGTTATGTATTTATATGATTTTATGTGTTATGGTACTTAAAAATTCTTCTATGTTTAATGCATTGAAAATTCAACAAACAAATGTTCCTAATGTAAAACAATTATGATACTTTTCAAATGTTTCTAGTAAGTTGTAGAAAATCTAAAATTCATTTGCTACCCATGTGGATTCTTCATATTTCACCACATAATTTTAAAAATTGGTATGTTTCATATGCTTCTCACATATTCAATTATTTTTTACTACTTGAATTTAATATATTTTTAGTTTCTTTGATATCATAAATTTGCTTAATGTTTAATCTCTTATATGCAATTTTCTCAAAAGTTGAAAAATATATATTTTCCCCTATTTAATACTAATGTAAAAAAAAATAATGATTTTCCTATAGGTGAGGAAGATGTCACATAATGTGCATACATCATGGGTGTCCATTTGGTTATCAAAGTATCACTGTCATCTTTCATTCAATGTCCTCCTTCGTATAGAGGAGTTGAGTTCTCGTTATTGGTTGAGAAAGAAGATGGTCAAGAAAATTATCAATAATGAACTAGAAAACAACCAATTTTTTTTTTAATAATTATGCTATGTACTTTAACTTTCTTTATGAATCCAAGGTGAAAATGAATTTGGATATAAAATTTAACCATATTTAAATTGAAATTGTAGATTTTTGTGACTAGTTAGTTCATCTATACCATGAGGTTTGTGATCTTTACCTTGTAGGATGCATTTGGAAGGTCACTGTCAAGCCAACAGTAACCATTAAAAAAAACAGTCTATGTGATGAGCTCAGTATGAAATTCATGAGATTTCTTAAAGGACAATCACATATTAGTTATCACAAGGGACCACCTGAGGAATGGTTGCTTGCTACTTTAAAGTTGAGCTACTCCATCATATTCACGGTGCATCAGGTCATCCCATCATTCAGGTTGTTACATGCACACTATGGGATACCTACATTGCATGTTGTCAAGTCCAATGTGACAATTAACGTTTGAACTATTATTCACGATAGTGATAATGCACAATTACTAGTACACAAATGGTTAACAACAAACTTATTTTTGAAATATTATTTAACAAATGTTTGCAAAATATTTATACATTTTATCTATGGCTAAATTCAATTTCAAAAATATTTTAAAAATATTGTGTAACGCTGAAAATGAAACAAGCTTTTGCACAATAGACAACAAGGAAGATCGTTAGAAGCACACATGCATACAATACTAAATCTAAAATGCAAATTCATTCGTTAAGCAACAAAGAACATGGGAAAGTAAAAACGTAATTAAAACTAGAACAATCTCACCAATTTCAAATGTATTTCCATGATTCATCTCGATTGCCCTTCTCCATTTTGCTTGTATAGTATAATTGCCCTCAGATTTTCAAGTTTGTGCAAGTATAGCCTAAGATAGTGATTAGCAAAATATCGAAGATTCAAGACAAAAGTGCTCTCCAAAGTCACAAAATTTGCGAGAGAGGTTGGAATGAAGAATGACAAATCAATTTATAGAAAATTGATTATTCAAACGACAGGTCAAGATTGAAAGATCAACAGACGGTTGAGATTGACAGATTGGACATGCATTTTGATAACTGACAGTATTGACATGAGTGATACAAATTAGAAATAGAATTAAAGATTAAATAAATAATTTAATCTTCAGTTCGACATTCGAAAATAGAAGAAATATCTTTGCATGACAAAGATAAAGATTGATTAAATCAACTCTTGTTCGAATGCACGCACAAAATTTAATTAATTAAATAAGAATATTTAATTGATATGCATGTGCACACAAATGAGTTAGAACTAGAGGATTGCATGATTTGACGAATAGATTACTCGAGACGCCACTCAGACATCAAATGAAGAGTTAATTGAGCGATTAAAATAGATGTTGAGTCGAGTAAAAGTGAATACTTAGATAACTCACATAATTATCTAAAATATAGAGGAATACGTTAAAATAGAATTAATGAATTAAATAATTCATTTAATTCAAGACTCGATATTTGAAGAATAATTAAATAAATAATATTTATTTAATTAAATGATGAAGGATTTTAAATGAATAACTAAATAAATAAAGAATTTATTTAATTATAGTTGAAATATGATAAAGAATAAATTAAATAAGAATTTATTTAATTTGAGAAGAAGGATAAGGTTAATTAGTAAGATAATTAAATAAAAAACATTTATTTAATTAATCGATAGAATAAAGAAAAGTGTGAATTAATTAAAACAATTAAGATTATTTAATTAATAGAAGAATTAATGTTAAGATGAATTAATTAAATAATTAAGATTATTTAATCAATAGAAGAATTAATGTTAAGATGAATTAATTAAATAATTAAGATTATTTAATCATGACCATGAAGAATACGAATTATGAAGAATATTAAAGTTGCAGGCCTAGACCAAATTTCGGTGTCTACATTTTCCCCTCTTTGATACAATGTCATTTCGGCGTTGTGTCAAAGAAAATCGATAAAAATATGCCCCAGTCATGCCCCAGTGTAAAACAAGTGAAGGTATGCCCCCTCGAGAGGACAGGCAGGTTCAAAGAACATGAGTGTGCTCTCGAAATCGATGAGAGAACTAGAATATGAAAGAAAAAAAGATAGAAGAAAATAGATAAGGGTGGTGAAGATGTAGAAAAGAAGAAATGTTAGTGCGAAAAAAAAGATGAATAATAAAAGACATGGATGTTAGTATTAGAAATCTTCGATGTTTCACTGTATCACAAAAGGTATTGCACTTTATCATCATTGGGTAGGACTAATACAAATGGAGACAAACACTAGGATATGACATAAATCAAGGTGTGCAAGGTCATCCACTTGCTAATAATAGACAGTCACAGACAAGGATTGTCACTAACTCATACTAAGGACACAAGTTGCCCTAGTCTTTTTGTCAGGACAAACCACAGATAGCAAACAAAAGAAAAAGACGGGTCATGAGACGTCATCACTCCTCTAAATCCTTCGTGGGACATCCTTGAGGAAACTAGTAACATGACTCAAAATCAAATTGAAAAAGACAGTTGACAGACAGCTCAGTCAAAGAAAATAGAATCCTGATACGTCGTTGCTTCTCTAAATCCTTCATGGGACATGCTTGAGAAAGCTAGTAACATGAATCCCAGTCATCAATTCAAGATAAATGATAAGATAAATAATCCATAAAGTCAAAAAGCCAGTAAAATATTTTCCAAAACATGATTTGTTTGTTTGATTTGTTTGATTGATAAAAGGATTGATTGATAGAGCCTGTTCTCAGGAGATACACATATTGGATAAGACTTTGAGTCTAGTTTCGATCTTATGACTATCTGTATAAGGCATGAAAAAGCCTAGTTTCAGAAAGACATGTATCGTATAAGACGTTGAGTCAAATGCCGTTGATGTGATAACCTGTGTAAGGCTATGTTTGATTGTTTGACCTTGTCGATTATGCAGGAAGGACTCATCCTGAATAAGACATAGGTTGATTGGATGACCTTGTCGATTATGCAGGAAGGACTCATCCTGTATAAGACATAGGTTGATTGTTTTGATAATGTATGTTTCCAAGAAGGACACATCCTGTAGCAGACTTTTGATCTATTTTGATTGTTTTGTTTGGAAAGTTGTTTGATTTGACTCAGAGACATTGCTGACTTGTTCACCAGATTGATGCATGACTTGATATGATGTGTGGACAATTGACTGTGTGTGACGACAAACCCTAAAGGACTGACCTAGTGCGGCCTCGGGGGCACATCGGCAGATGGCCTTGCCTACGTCTAGTCGTAGAGGCAACGTAGTTCAACTTGACTGCAACCGACAAGATTGACTACAAACAAAAGATGTGTGTGAAAGTGAATGCGATGAACCCTAATGGATTGACCTAGTGCGGCCTCGGGGGCTCATCGATTGATGGCCTTGCCTACGTTATACACGCAGAGACCTCGTAGTTCGACACAACTAATGACCTTGTCATATAGACACATGGATTGACTCAGGATGTTATGCAGACAAACCTAAATGTATTGACCTAATGCCTCGGGGGCACATCGGCAGATGGCCTTGCCTACGTCCAGTCGCAGAGGCAACGTAGTTCGACAACCGAGAAAGACTGACACATGCGACTGACTCTGATTCTGTTTTTGGATTTTTGAAATGTTTTGATTTTTTTGTCTTTTTGAAGTTTTCTGATGTTTTTGTGTTTTCTCAGGTCATTTTGCGATGTTTTTGGATTTTTCTATGGTTTTACGTCTCCAACACAACCAATGTAAGAACCAATATGACACATGTCAAGTGTTTGCCCCCAGTCGAGTATATAAGACCAATTGATTATGAATAGGGTAAGATGGGGGATATGAAATGCATTCGATGTCAATCATTCCAAGTTATGGGAAAGACTCCCACTTATTATGAATGGTATATGCAAATGATGGGTATGAAAGATAAGGGATATGTACAAGGATAGGTAGTATGTACAGGGATAAGGACTATGTATAGCGTAGTGGACTATGTACAGGGAAGTGGTGTATGTACAGGGATAAGGACTATGTACAGGGAAATGATTCCTACAAGCAACCAAGCAAGCATGCACAAGAATCCAAGGACAACCGTGATCTTGCCCCTAGTCAAGCTGAAAACCAATTGATAGGTGATGAGGATGGTGACGATGTTGTTTGATGTGGGAAGGACACATCCCGAAACAACATAAGGATAATGATAATGTGACTAAAGGATCAAGGTTTGCAGCCAAGCTAGAAACAAAGCCAAGGAATTTTTTAAAATGATACACTAGGATGCATGGAAAGATTATATGGATTGGGCTTGTTACATTTGGAATGACTTTTCAAGATTGGATGGGATGATGGAAGATCCTTAGACCATTGACAAGGGAAAAACCAAGGCATGCGATAGGTATTGCGTATAAGGATAACTCGTTTGGAAAAATGCTATGAAGGCTATGACATGATATTTCATGGATAGTGTATGACCAAAGGATAGACATGTCAAGAGTTTTTCCAAAGCATGATTTATGTTTGTACCCATCCTTATCAAGATCAAAGTAGGTGGGAAAATGGATGTGAAAGGTAGGGCTAAAATGGATAGATGGAAATGTCAGACGAAGGGTATGGGAGATGAGACAACTTGCCCCCAAGTGTAATAGTTCACATAGATAATTTCTTACACATGATGCCTGTTTGCCAGGTTTTCATCATGGTACTTATCCAAAGCGCCATAAGAATGGTTTTCACTATTGGATGAAATTTTTCTCTTGACTTTTATTTTTATTTTTGGTGTCACCAAGATGCCTATTTGCCAGGTTTTCATCAAAGTGAATTTCTTTCTTTCTTTCTTTCTTTTCTTTTTTTTAATTTTCTAGATGGCCTTGATGCTTTAGATGATCACTGATTGTGCCAAATCCATTGATGGTGTTGATGTAGAGACTGGTGCCATGATATGCCAATAATAACCTTGATGCAGTAGTTGCCTCGTCAGGATCATAGCACTTGCATACAATTGATTGATGTCATTGTGATCCTTGTTGACACTAGAGTTGGCCTTATCAAAATGCGCACATCGCGATAGAGTGCCATGGGAGTCCTTACCATAAAGAGTTGCTGCCAAGATGCGATGGATTTGTGACGTAGGATTTTTAGAATTTAGGCGAGATGTAGGATAATGATGGATGATGGTAGACGAATTTGGCAATTTAGATGTAAGAATTTTCATTTACCAAACTTGGGGTGATGGATGATGGAGACTGGGTTTCAAATTGGGATAAGTTTTGGAACCATGACTTTTATATGCCTTGTATGATGACCATTTTGAAGGAGGTGGACATTTATTATATGTGGGAGTCCTCTTTTCTTGTGGCACCACATTTTGATTGACTTTTACTTTTGAACTATTTTCTTTTCTTGATCCATTTTTCTTTGGGATCCATTTTAACTTTATTTGTCCACTTGGATTTTTGATTGATTCAATGGCCTTTGATATTTGATTTTGAACGTTGAATTTGTAAGACTTGTTTTTGTTGGTTCCAAATGGAAGGTTTATTCATGTTGGAATGACAATTTATGGTATGGATGGAAGGAGTGTTGGCAACAAACTTATGATAAGAACTACTCATGGCCTCCATTTTGATGTTTGTATCAGATAAAGTTGCCCCCAATATCGAGAAGGTAACATTAACATCATTAGATTTGTTGATTGAAGGATAACCAAGACCTTGATGTCTAGGATTTGCTTGAAATTGTACTGGTTCTAGAATTCCTTGCTCGTGTATCCCTAGTCCTTTTCCTTGATACTGCATGCTCTGACAGATTCTATTTGCAATGGGGTATTTTTCATTTTGGAAGCAAGATGCTAACCCATCACTGTGCATGTGGAAACTGTTACTTGGAATCTTCTCCTCTTCAAGAAAGCCTGATTTGATAAAAGTGGATGATCCTAGTTGATAGGCTGTCATATCTTCATTGACATGTTGGATATTGTTGCTATTATTTTGTGACATAAGATTCAGAGGATTCTATTGGTGCTTCCAAGTCGATGTTGAAACCATCTTTATGGTCATTGTCATAGAGTCCAATGAACTCAGCTATAGCTTGATCATTTGTAAATATGTCTATAGTAGGAGACTCTTGTTCTAGAGGAATATCATCTATGTTTTCAAAGGAGGCAAGTGTCTCATTTTGGGAAATGGATGTGTTTGGTACTTGGATAGGGTCATCTTCAAGTGTTTGATCATGAATGGCATACAGGTCAAGGAGTGGATCATTTTGGACTTCTTGCTCAATAGTAGTGTCTTGATCAAAGACAGGTTTGTCTTGAATAATATGGTTGGGTATAGAATCTTGATCAAGGATAGGTGTATTTTGGATGCCATGATTATCTAGAAGGACTTCTTGGATGGACTTAAAGATAGGGTCGTGAGATAGAATACTTTGATCTTGACATGAAGGTGAAGCCATGAAGTCATGCTTTGAACTTTCCATTTGACATGTATCCTCAAGTTTAGTAGATGGGATGTGACTTTGGAGACCATGAATAGATGTATTTTCATGACTAAATGTTGACTGAGATGGAGTGGCTTGGAAGGGATTAGTGGATGAAAGACTAGGATAGGACAAGGAGGATTGGAAGGGATTAGTGGATGAAAGACTATGATAGGACATGGAGGCTTGGAAGGGATTAGTGGATTGGTTTCCCTTGTCAAGGTTAGGATAAGGGTGATAAGTCAATGTTTGTTGTGGATTCATGGCATGGATTATGCTAAGGGACTCTTGATAATGAGGGTAGATGGATGGAGGACTAGGACTTATGGATTGTTGGTAGGAATGATTTTTGGGTAGTTGACCATGGGTTGACGTTGGTTGGCATTTGGATTGGATATATTGTCTTTTGAAGTCTAGGGCTTGTTGAAATTGACCATTACAGAGTAACTGGTATTCAACTTGACTAGCACGCATATCAAGGTAAATTGTAGACATGGCGGTGAGGTTATGATGAAAGATGGAGTATGACTAAGGTATGTGATATGAGGCCTAAGTTATGACAATGCAAAGAGTGACTTAAGTCTAAGGTATGCAGCCTAAGCTATGTTTTTGAGATTTTCTATGCAAAATAAGGGATGTCCTAGGATGACACTAGTCTAGACTCTAAAAATGAAAAAGTCTAAGTGAGACTCTAAAGTGATCAATTCTATAAACCCAAGGTGAAGGGACCAACTACCTAAAGTCAAACCAAGGTGTCAATTTAGTTAAGCCAAGGAACCAATATAGGACGAGGATCAAAGACAAGTTGAGTTTCCTAACTAGACTGATGAGCTAGGAAGACTTTCTGTAGGACAAAGTATAAGATGATAGGATTGGGTTCAATGACAAATTTTGTTGACACTATGACCTTTCTAGAGTGTAGATGGTAAATCAATCCTAAAGTCTGTAAAGGTGACCTTTCTAGAAGTCTAATGCAAGGTGATATGTACCCTAAAATGAAGCTAAACTCTAACTAAAGACAACTATGGTAACGACTAAATGAACCTAAAGAATGCAAAATTGAGCAAATTGTTTCAGGTTTCTGTTTCAAAGACTGTTTATGTGAAGACAACTGAAATTGGTGCAAATGTGATGACTGGATAGTGACTCTGAATTTTGGTTTTCTGATAATCAAACAAATGCGTCACATGATATAACAGATGCGGTTCAAGTTTAATAGTTGCGAGCTAAAGAGACATATGCGACTCTAACTGACAGATGCAACTCAAAATACCACGGATGCAGTTTTTCTAAAGCAAATGCGAGCTAAACTGACAGATGCGACTCAAAAATTACAGATGCGACTCTAAAAATTAGATGTGTGTTTCTGGTGAATAGTTGCGACTCTCTGTGATTTTTCATTGACATGAAATTTAAATTGACTCTGTTTTCTGTGATCAAATTCTGACAATCAAAGACAATCGTAAGACAAAGTGTTTTCAGTTTCGATTTTGGACTCAAAGAACGTTTAAGTTGATAACAGACAAGCACATCCTAATAGGCCAAAGGCCTAGGGTTTGTATACTTGGTATAGCCCACCTATTATACCACGGATTGGTGATAAACACCTTTCCTTCTTGAGAGAGGATAGCTTAGGAATTTGGTGGCATTGGCTCCCCTCCACGGCTCATTAACGTCTTTCGAGCACACCAATTCTGAATTCTTTGGGCAATGACCCCCAAGAACTACTATCTCTACTCAAGGGATCGGTAGTGAGTATCGGGCATGATACTGTACCACACTAATACCAAACAGCGGGCACAAATAGGTTGGTCTCTAAAATAAGAGGTGTTTAATTCGGGCATTCCGTTGTGGGGTGTGTAATCCATGCAGCCCGAGTCCCCTTTCGGATCCATCTCGTCGGAACCACACTTTCGTGATTCTTGGGGTTTCCCCAAGAACCCACTTTATATACTGGCTGGAAGTCCCTTGGGTTCGGTGCTACCGGTCTGAGTTGTCTGGGGTGAGTACTTTTTCCACGAGCACAGGCCCAAGTTCTAGAGTTGGTAACCGTTTCTCTTACACCCAGGATCGCACAGATGTGCAAGGGGAGAGGATATTCGGTGTACCAAAATTCGTAAAGGTGACCAAACTTGTGCTTTCGCACCAAAACAGTAGACACTTGTTAATTTTAACCAAACGAAAGATTTTCTATGCTACCAAACAATCTGTTTCAAAATTAACTAGGGTCTTCGACAAGCGTCCTGCAGAAAAACTTGTTAGTAATTTTCAATATTGTCTTCGTCAATCGTCCTGCAAAAGCTTGTTAACTCCAAATGGCCACACGCTGAAAATTAGATATTAGTAACACACAAATCAATTGAAAACAGCAAACTAAAATAGTGATAACTTCCTCAAAACTAAACAAAATTTTAAATAGTAGATATCTATGGAAAGCTAAAGAATAGACCTTCAAAACCCAAATTTTTTTTTGCAAAATCCTACAAGACAAAAATGTTATAAACAAAACAAAATTCGCGTTTTGACAGTTAAAGCTTAAAAAACTGCGGTCACTAAAACGGCCATAATTTTCTCAAATCTTAACAAAATTTTAAAACGTTTGAAGTTCTAGAAAGTTGAGAATGAGATCTACAAAACCCAGAAAAATGTTTAAAATATTTTATTCGCCCATTTTCTGTGCTCAAAAGAAGGTGACGGGCTTTCGTTCACGTCGGGTTCACCAAAATGTAACGCTGAAAATGAAACAAGCTTTGCACAATAGACAACAAGAAAAATTAGAAGAAGCACGCATGCATACAATACTAAAATCTAAAATGCAAATTCATTCGTTAAGCAACAAAGAACATGGGAAGTCAAAAATGTAATTAAAACTAGAACAATCTCACCAATTCCAAATGTATTTCCATGATTCATCTCGATTGCCCTTCTCCATTTTGCTTGTGTAGTATAATTTCCCTCAGATTTTCAAGTTCGTGCAAGTATAGCTTAATGATAAAGATTAGCAAAATATCGAAGATTCAAGACTAAGTGCTCTCCAAAATTACAAAATTCGCGAGAGAGGTTGGAATGAAGAATGACAAATCAATTTATAGAAAATTGATTATTCGAACGACAGGTCAAGATTGAAAGATCAACGGACGGTTGAGATTGACAGATTGGACATGCATTTTGATAACTGACAGTAATGACATTAGTGATACAAATTAGAAATAGAATTAAAGATTAAATAAATAATTTAATCTTCAGTTCGACATTCGAAAACAGAAGAAATATCTTTGCATGACAAAGATAAAGATTGATTAAATCAACTCTTGTTCGAATGCATGCACAACATTTAATTAATTAAATAAGAATATTTAATTAATATGCATGTGCACACAAATGAGTTAGAACTAGAGGATTGCATGATTTGACGAATAGATTACTCGAGACGCCACTCAGACATCAAATGAAGAGTTAACTGAGCGATTAAAATAGATGTTGAGTCGAGTAAAAGTGAATACTTAGATAACTCACATAATTATCTAAAATATAGAGGAATGCATTAAAATAGAATTAATGAATTAAATAATTCATTTAATTCAAGACTCGATATTTGAAGAATAATTAAATAAATAATATTTATTTAATTAAATGATGAAGGATTTTAAATGAATAACTAAATAAATAAAGAATTTATTTAATTATAGTTGAAATATGATAAAGAATAAATTAAATAAGAATTTATTTAATTTTGAGAAGAAGGATAAGGTTAATTAGTAAGATAATTAAATAAAAACATTTATTTAATTAATCAGATAGAATAAAGAAAAGTGTGAATTAATTAAAATAATTAAGATTACTTAATTAATAGAAGAATTAATGTTAAGATGAATTAATTAAATAATTAAGATTATTTAATCAATTAAGAATTAATGTTAAGATGAATTAATTAAATAATTAAGATTATTTAATCATGACCATGAAGAATACGAATTATGAAGAATATTAAAGTCGCAGGCCTAGACCAAATTTCGGTGTCTACATATTGTTCAAAACTTATTACCAGTGTATAAATATTTAACTAAGTGAAACTATTTTTTTAACAAATTAAAATTATTTGTGTTCTAATTAAATGGAAATGGTTGATTCTGATGTTATCTTATCTTATATATACAAGTTGGTATAATTTTAAGTAAATAATTATAAAAACTAGAATCAAATGCTTACAAAGTTATCATTAATAAAAACATTAAATTTTAAGTTTGGGGAGAAATTCCACTAAATTTTAGTGTCTAGCATTATATATGGCAATTGAAATAGACAATGATGGAAAATATAATGAAATCATATATATTACTGTTGAAATGAATGTTAATGAAGATGTAACCATTTTTTAAGATACCTATTTAACAACAATTAAAAAAACTACAAATTATTTATTATACATAAATTTTATTATTTATTAGAATGTGTTAAAGAAAAGCTATGTAATATTATTTTTTGTTAACAAATTGAAAGTATGCGTGTTCTAATTTAATACAAATGGTTAATGTTCATGTTATGTTTTTCTATATATAAGTTCCTATGATTTCAAGTTAATTTTTATAAAACTTAAAAACAAATACTTACTAAGCTATAAATATTAAACAACTACTACTTTTATATTAAACATAGCTATAAGAGTAAACAACTACTACTTTTATATCAAACATAGATATTATTATTGGAATGTAAGGAAAAAATTATACAATTGCAAGTGAATTTATTATTAAAATTTTTTTTACATCACATAAATAAAAAATACCCTTAATGATGAAAAATATGTGTCTGAAACAAAATAACTTTTGACTTATTTTATATATATTAATATTTAATATATGTATGCTAGTTTAAATTTAAATGAATAATATTACATATGAAAAAGTATATTATTAAATTTAAATATTAAATTAAAAAAAACCTAAAATTAAAAAAATTAACTTATAAAATTAAAACTTTTATGATATTATAAAAATGAATAAAATTCATACATAAAACACAAAAATAGAAAAAAATTAGTTAAAAAAATAGAAACCTTTATTTTAGGGAACTTTTTCCTTAAGAAAATTCTGAGGGGAAGCTTTAATTTAAAAACTTTTGATTTCTTGCTTTTAAAAAATTGATTTTTATTGCTATTATTTTAAAACTCTTAAAACAAAAAATAATTCGAATTAAAAAACTTAGATTTTGCTAAAAATTTTAAAGTAATTTTTTAAAACTTTTTAAAGAAAATAAATGTATTTTTGATTTATTTTGTTTCTTTTTTTTTTAAATTGAATTAAAATAGGGGTTTTAGGCTTTAAATTTGTAAGAAAAAATTCTAAACTAGAGCTAGAACCCTACAAAAAAAAAATGAATTTCTTTACAAAATAGAATATAGTGAATTTTTTACAGATTTCATTAATATTGCAAAAAAAAAAAAAAGATAAAAAATTTATCTTGCATTAGAAAACTTTGAATTGAAATTTGGGAAAAAAAGATAAACTCTTATCTTGTTTTCCAAAAAAGATACTCTTAAAATTTCCTCTATAGCTTAGGATATTTTTTTTGCCACTTGTTTATCACTTAAAATTTTAAATTCCTTAAAAAAATTAAAAATGAGAGAGTTTTTATTTTTTTATTAATTTTTATCAAAAGTACTTCAATTCTTCCTTAAATTTTGGAGCTCAAACTCTTTAGCTAAATTGTAAAATTGAATTCATACCACCAGTTTTAAAATATACCTAAAAATCTCAACAACACCCACTAATTTTTTTTAAGGAAGCCCTCCTCCATGGGACCTTACCTTTAAAGTGCCTCCAATGGTGTGCCTTTAAAATTTGGTAAACCTTCAACAATGCAACTCACAAAGATTAGTAATACCAAGATCTGATACCATGAAAAGAAAAATAAATTGAGCAAAGGAAATAACTAATTAATGAGCATTATTTGAAGGAAAAATATTACCAAAGAGAGAGTAGCCAAACCAAGCACCACCAAATGCAAAGGAGACACAAGAATTTGATAAGGGGAAAAACAAGAAAAAATCCCAATATTATGAATGGAGACAAAATGCCTAAGAATGATACAATGAGATAGAGAGAGAGGAGATACACCTCAATATATAGAGGTGAGAAGAGGAGTTAGAATTAGAAAATAACTCCCAACTAAATAAATGCCACCATTCATCTATGTGTGTGCAAGTTGTCAAAAGCCTCTTAAGGAGGAGCTACAAAAAACAATTACAATTAAATAATAACCTTTACCAAGTAAAGATTAATCTTCTAAACTTTTCTTCCCTCTATTTATCTTTATCTCCCTATCTCTTTATGCAACATTATCTCTATCTATGTCTCTCTCCTCTTCTCTCTTTCTCTTTATTTATTTTTCTCTATCTCCCCCACTATCTCTACCTCTTTCTTTGTCCCTCTTTATTCCTTTATATATCTAGATACCTATTCTCTCTATATATCTCATTGTCTCCCTCTTTATCTCTATCTCTCTATCTTTGTTTCTCTCTCTTCTCTTTTTTCTCTCCCCATCTCTCTTTTTATCCATTTATTTATGTCTTTGTCCCTCTATCTTTATCTAGCTTTGTCTTTGTCCTCCTTTGTCTCATTTTGTTCCCTCTCTCTTGCTCTCTCTTTTTCTCTCTCCACCTATCTATATCTTATCTTTATTTGCCTCTGCCTTTTCTCTTCCTTTCCTAGTCTCTCTTTCTCTCTCTATATGTTTGTCTCCTTAAGTGTGAAATGGGTACATTAAAGAGGTCTTAAAGGTGAATTATCATATCCTTAATCAAATGACATGCTACCTTGATCATAACTTCCCAAGGACACATGACATCTTTGGATTGTTGACATGAAACAACCAATCAAAAGTTAGTTTCTCTTTTCCTCTCTTTTCCTTTGTATCTCTTATATTTCTCCCTCTCATGCTCTATCTCTCTTTTCTCTTTTCCCCTCTTTTCCTTTGTATCTCTTATATTTCTCCCTCTCATGCTCTATCTCTCTTTGTCCATTACTCTCTCTCTCTCTCTCTCTCTCTCTTGATAGCTATCTATGTAAATTTGTCTCTTTCTCTCATTCTCTATCTTTTGAGTTTCTCTCTCTTTATTAGCCCGTATACTACATATAGTGTGAGATTTGAGCTTGAAACAAGTCTCACGCTTGCAAATCTTTATTGAGTCATTGGAAAACAAGTTTCAGTTGCCATTTAATGTAAACCGGCTGCTATTTAATGGTAAAATCCTTTAAAATATCAATTAAAATCCTCCAAAATCTCACTTATCACATAAAAGCCATATAAATATTGATTTGATAATTAGATGAAAGCATTCTATTTTCATTTGTAGTATTTTTTATCAATTTGATGATAACTTTCTTTTTTCATTTGCATTGATTTATGTTTTAAATTTGTACGCAAAAATTTCATAATTAGATAAATACTTAATTTCTTTAAAGAAAAAATTTAGATTTGTTTAAATTTATTTTATTCCATTGTTTAACACTTATTATTAATTATTTAATCTAGCCACATGCAACTAGAATTTGCACCACATCCATGCACACACATACTCTCTAACATATTAAAATATATATAGTTTTCTATCGACGTAATCCTTGAACCTCCTTTAGGTGCAATTGGTAGTATATATACCTCTCTATATAGAATTGTCTCCCCTCTATCTCTTTCCTTTTCCTAATCTCTCCAAAGATCAATTAAACCATCATATTTTTTATATATTAATTTAATTTATTCTATATAAAATATATTAATTATAATAATTTTTATTATAAAATATAATATATAATAATAATATAGCTTATATATACTATCATATATAGTAATAAATATAATTATATTATATATAATTTAATTTGTACTATAAATAAATATATATAATATATTAATTATATTTTGTATTAATTTATAAACTAATTTTTTTAATATATAAAAATATAATAATTATTAATTATTAATTATAATAATATTATATATGTATTTAATAATTTTATTAAAGAATATAATTAATAATAATAAATATTATAATTATTAGTGATAATAGATTTCCACTTGCATGCCATTTGCATGGCATGAGAATCCCCTGAAAGTGGACGTTATTGGGTGAATATAAAATCTGGTGTGGCCATAATTTTCATTAATAAACATGCTCTGAAACCCGGATAGATTGTGAGGTGGAATAAGTTGGTGTTTGGAGAGGGAAGAGAAACAGGCGCACACGAAACTTCCAGTAGCGGCGAAAATCAAAGTAAAACTGTTAATCTTGTTTTTTTTGAGAGGAATTCTTACAGAATTAGAATTTTACAAATGGGCAAGAACAAAATGGGAAAACAGGGGATGGGTGTCATTTCATAATGTTGCTTTTGATAAGCATGTGAATGAACTTGATGAACTTTGCTATATTTAGAGTTAAATGTTTAGTTTGCTGGATCAGAGATTACAGGTGGATTCTAAGGCAAAAGTTATAATGTTCATTTAGATATAACTGCCGGTATGCATGTTTCTGTTCTGATGAATACAGTTACTTGTCACTTACAAATTACAGGGTACGAGGATAAGGTGGCATCTGAGTCGCAGTCCATTGGAACAAAAACCTAATCAAGGTAATTTATGAATTTTTTTTTGCAGAACTGCTTTCTGGACTGAACTTTTGACATTGCATGTTTCTTTTAAGGGATAATTCATAACAAAGTAAATTTTTTTGGAAGATTCTTTGACTGCCCAATTTTTAATTAAGAATGTTTTCATTCTTTTATGTCTTTTATACAGAAATGAGCATCAACATAGGAGATGTGGATCTAGAAAATGTCGAGGATTTTGAAGAATCAGAAGAGTTAGAAAACAAGCGGCACCTGAATGTTGTTTTCATTGGTCACGTGGGTGGGTAGTAAAATTTCTGTATAGTCTATTTTCATTACATTTGTTAGATTTTTCTTCTGTCTTTGTAGTTTTCTCCTGTGTTATATATATATATTTTTTCAATTGTCAACTACTGCAAAAATATCTTGAATGGATGGTTATAGTAGATTATGTGGCAATTCATGGTTTTGGATAATATATTCAAACAAGTGCAATGTGGTAGAACTTCTTGGCTTAATATTTTTAAATGTCTGGCATTAGAGACGTGAATTATTCTATAGGTTTTGAAGTATTTTTCTAATTAGTTGAGTTCAAGCGCAAAAGCACTTATTTTTGAGTTTCTCCTCATTAATTTCTTTGAAGAAAGATAGAATCTCCCATCAAATTGATTTCATCAAGTTACCAGTTATGGTTCAGGAACAGGGAGTTCAGGTATGCAAACTTGGCAAATGTTTTGGGGGCTGGGTATGCTCTGGGTATGCTGTGGGTATGCCTGTACAAAAAACATATACATATTTTAGCCTAAGAACAGACATTAAATATAAATAGCCACATGACATTCATATAATAATTATAAACAAAAAAAACCATAAAAGTTTCAAAAGATTCCATGGACTTGAATATTAAAAGCTTTATCCCCTTTCTCTGGACACTTGGCACTAAAAAATAAAACATTTGTTGCTTTTAATTATGTGAAACCATAAAACCTCTCTACAGCTGTATAAATCCTGAAAATTTGAAAAGATTAAAAAGCAGTAGGAAGAGTAATGCTTATGGCACATGAATGAGCACTCCACAGACCACCTGTAAGAAAAGTAAAATCCGTCTGACATAGAGGAGATTGAGTCTGCAACAGGTAATACCAGAAGTGCTAATGGGGTTGAGTGAGGTGCTTTCGGGATAGTGAAGGACGTGCTTTCTGACAGCTAGCAGGTTGCAGTGAAGAGAAACACAAGCTGCACTTATGAAGGAATTTCTGAGTTCATATATGAGGATGAGATCATTAACAGCATTAGGCAATATAATCTGGTGGTTTTGAGTGGCTGTTGTGTTTCTAATGATGACACAGAGGGACACAACAAGCATTTTTGATGGTGGAAAGATTATGCTCCAACAGGTGTCTTTGCCAATACAGATTGTTTTTAAAAGAGGCATCTTTTTTGGATGGTTTGCTTGGGTTCTGTCTGGGTCCCGCCAGACAGACGCAAATTCACCCAAATTTGTTGCTAGAATTTAAAATAAAATAAAAGCACATCATTTTCAGATGGTTTTGCCCAGGGTCTGTCTGGGTCCTGCCAAACAAACCCATATTCCCCCAGGTTTGTGCTGCAGTGGACAGGGCTGAATCTGCATCTGTTTAGCATAGCCCCGGACACATGCAAGGACTCTGTCCCTGGACTCTGACTTGGTTCAAACTGGACCCAGATCCAGGGGTTTTCAGTGATAAAGTCGTAACAGAGAATTTCACAGTTAACAGTTATGATGGACTGTTTTGTGTTTGTTTGTTTCTAGTTCAGTTTTTGAGACCTATACTTCCTTTATTTTTTTTAAATCAAGGACTTGCTAATGCTTTTGTGGAACTTTGCTGGACAGATGCGGGCAAATCAACTATTGGTGGGCAGATATTGAAATTGAGTAAAAGGGTGGATGAAAGAACAATCGAAAAATATGAAAAGGAAGCAAAGGAAAAGCATCGAGAAAGCTGGTGAGTACTTTGATCTGTAGCTCTGTTTCTGGAAGTTTTCTAGCTTTCAGGTCTTTGATGAAATGCTGACTTTATTAATCATATAACCTGCCACTGTTCGTGCAGTTATTATTGCAAACCAGAAATCATTTTTATTCTCTGAAAATTATCTACCTTTGTTAGTGTTTTATTAGATTACACTTTTCTTGCATATTTTGGAAGATTTTATCTTCTTCGTGCTTCTGTTCTGCTTTTTGTGCTACTTTTAATGCTATCACTGACAACCAGTAATTTAAAGCTAAATATTGTAAGCAATTGAGAACTTTCTTCATAAGAATCCACCAGATGATGCTCACTATTCTGTCTGATTAGTTTAATTTTTAAAGTTACCTTTGGTCGCTTAGAGGTATTAATTGAAATTTCGTTATAAGTCAATGATCCCCTTGAGTTGTACCATAATTGACTCTTTCTGGGGAATTTATTGAGCAAGTAAAATTTCTGCTATAGATAAAGTATTATGTTTAAAGAGAGGAAATTCTGTCTGAGTTGCCTAATAAAAACATAAAGGAACATAATTTCTGGAGGAACACTTTGTCATTGATTAAATTGAAAATTTAAATTACACTACAAAACTTGCTTGTTTTTGTCCCTTAAAACACAGAAAAACCATAAATATAAAACCAATTTACCATGCAGAGAGTGAATGAAGGTAATTCCCATGAAATGAAAAGACCATTTTTAAGTATCACATGAATTCTGTAGTATCCGCAGTTGAAATTATAAGCAGTATGTTTCATGTGAGGCATCATGTGATACATATGAAAATGATCTTTTCATTTTAAGAGGAATTACCTTCGTTCAGTCTCCTAATGGTAAATTGGTATAAATTCTACAGTAACCACAGTTGAGATTTTAAGCAGTATGTTTCATGTGATACTTATAAAAATGGTCATTTTATTTCAAGGGGAATTACCTTTGTTCACTCTCTCCATGGTAAATTGGTTTTGTATTTATGGTTTTTCTGTGTTTTAAGGGACATTAACAAGCAAGATTGGTAATGTTATTTAAATCTTTTGGGAGCACTGTTGGTTAACACTGGCACTCTTATTGCACTGGGCTGTTTCAGGTATATGGCATATATTATGGATACAAATGAGGAAGAGCGTGCTAAGGTAAACTGGCATATTTGAGTTTGGCTAGAAGGGGTTTCTTTGATTTTGTTGTTGAAATCACAATTAATTTGGTTGATATTTTGGTCAACAGGGGACGACAGTGGAGGTTGGTAGAAACCATTTTGAAACTGAAAAGTCGAGGTTCACAATTCTTGATGCCCCGGTAAGAAATTTTTGTGCCTCCTTAATTCTCTACATCATCCATTGTAGCACTTGAGGGCAGTGAAATGTAGAAGTGTGAAACATTTAACATGCCCTCTGTTAGTTTTATTTTTCATTGTTGAAGTGTTTGTCTTCTTTGAAAAAAGGAGTGAAAGCTATTTAGGCTACAAAATCAGAAGATAACAGTATGCCTAGTTTACATTATAGATGCAATGGCCTTAAAGTTTGCTGTAAATGGATTACCTGCTTAAGAAGGGTCACTGTCCATTTGAAATGTTTTTGAGGATTTGCAATGATTTATTGGGGGAAGATATAAGACACTTTCAGAACTTAGATTATGATGTTCGCTTATCTTCTTCTCACCCTTTGGTTGACACATTAGTATTTAGCACCAACTGTTGGGTTCAACATATGGTTATTCTTATTGACAGGCCTATCTATATTTTTCAAATTCTTATTTCAATTCTATGCATCATTATCAATCTTAGTTACCTAGATATGCATTAGTCATCTTGTTTTAGTAATTAATATACTACTAATATAATTTAACTATAGATTGATTCTAATAGCATTTGACATAAACAAATTTTATTGGCTATTTATCATAGATTAATAAGTTATGTTTTCTCATAAATTATTCTAGAGAGTGATTCTAATAGCTTTAACATAATCAAATTTCATTGGCTTTTTATCATAGATGAATAATTTTTGTTTTACATTACATGCCTTATTTTTCTTTAAACATTTATTTTCTTTCTTTCCTTCTATTTTTTCCTTGCCTCTTGTCCTTCATTAAGTGTTTAAGTCTACAATCCAAATAATAGCTCTCCTCTATCTGTTGATGAATCATTGAGTGTGAAACGGAATGTCGATGCAAAAATACACATAATTGAATCCAAAAGCACTCTACTAATTTCATGGATTCCGGAGAACTCATGCATACTAAGTCCTTATCAAATAATTCATGTTTCACAGAAACAATCAACAATATACCAATATTTCTTGGGCATAAGATAAGCTTCAAAACTTCACAATCTTGAGACATCGTATTCATAATATCTTTTTTAACAACACAACTGCTTATATTAATAAATATCTAAACCTTGACATTTGTATGTCATATTGAGATAAAGTTGAATGGAAATGGATATAGTGAATTTTTTTGATAATTTAATGGGGAACCTATAGGTGCCACCCCCATGCCTCAAAAAAGTATAGGATACAAATACAAGCAAAATGGTCTTAGTGACTGACAATTAGGAAATACAAAAGCTGGTATAAAAAACCCACAACCAAAAACGATCCATCAACCAGCTGCCACTAGTAACGAGAAAAAACGAAAAACACATCTAAACAAAATCCTCACAGAGGAGCATCATCAACACAAGTCAACACCACCCAATACTAGAATAAGAACCAACACCCCAACACCTATGAACTAGGCCTTTTCATTGGTATCAAGGAAGCCCTTCCATAGAGGGGTCTAGATTAGGGAATTTAACTCTACGGAATACTGTCATGAACCCTTTTCCCAACCATTATATAGATCTACACCGAATTGTGTTCCATATCAATGCATGATCTCATTGCCCCTTTGATCCTTGATTGATCTACTGCTTCTTAGTCCTAGACACATTCATCTTGCTAGGTGGCATAGGAAGGATCAAACCATAGATCACCAGTGCTCCAGCTGGCTGTAACTAGTAGTTTCAAGTATTAACTATTATTTAAGTTGTCCTTGCATGTTGTTTCAATTGTTTTCAGTTTTTGTGAAGTTGGAAATTAAGCAGGGAAAACAAATATAGGGCGAGGCTTTTGTCCCACTAGAGTGCCATCGCAAGTGAATCACCTTGTAGACATGTGGCTGCCTGATCGTGGGTGGGTCCCATCATTGGGTGTATGCCCAACAGGGATCCACACCACCACATCATATAGGTTGGGACATCATAGCCGACCACATTCCAGAGGACTCAACTTTGATACTAAGCCAAGCAACCACTACGCCAAAAACCTGGACTATTAGTGAATGGCGCCCATTGGTGTTAAGGGTGAGGTTTTTGTCCCATCAAAGTGCCATTGCAGGTGAACACTCTTGTGGACATGTGGCTGCTTGATTGTGGGTGGGTCCTAGTCCTTGGTACACACCCAACGAAAATCTGTACTATTGCAACATCTAGGCCAGGATATCGCAAATAGCTTGACCAACTCCTGTGCTTGCACTAATCTTTCACTACCCCACCATGCCACTGTTAATAAGCTAGAAACTTCTAGGCAACCCTTGGAATGGATAACCATTTGATTTTGCATTACCATCCACACAATTTGCCTTTACTCACTTCTCCTTCATCTCTAACTAGCACTAGAGGGTTGAAGAAGCTTGGCAGAAATATCCTTAGTCTCCAACCCCTTAGTGTCTTGGTAGGAACCAAAATAGAGAGTTTTTCCGTACAATTGTCTCAGATGGAGGCTTCTGATCTGTCCAGATTAGGCTCCTCCAACCTAGATGTGCCTAGTACACAATTAACTAGTCCTAAGGGAGTCGGATCCATGATTTTGCACTGCCATTCTCAAATCCACACAATTTACCTTTACTCACTTCTCCTTCATCTTAAAATAGCATTAGAGGGTTGAAGAAGCTTGGCAGAAATATCCTCATGATCCAAACCCTCAACGTCTTGGTAGGAACCAAAAAAGAGAGTTTTGCCACAAAATTATCTTAGATGGAGGCTTTTAATCTGTCTAGAACAGGTTCCTCCAACCTAGGCATGCCTAGTACACAATTAATTAGTCCTTAGGAAGTTGGATCCAAACAGTATAAAACTGCATACGGATGCTTGTTAGACACCATCTATGAAATCAGATTTAAACCAAACACAACCTTGGGCCACGGAAAGATCTTCCCATGAAGCTGAGCTAAAACACATAAACCAACAAAGTATACAGTGCAATGAATGTAATAAACAACCTAGCTAGGACCATAAACCATACAAATAGCTAAAACGGAGAGTGAAATTACTCCTTGAATGTGTAAACACAAGGGATATTATTAGGTGAAGGAATCAATACAATCACCCATCAATAATTAAACACTAACACTTTGGCTAGGGAGAAAACACAAATACTCTAGTTCATTTTATGGGGACAAAAAAGTCGCAATTTTTGTTAAAGAGTTGAAAGTGGTGCCTGATCAATACCAACATTTGCAAGAAAGTCTACCACCTGGTTTGATTCTCCAAAGCAAGGCTTAAATTGGATGCCTAAGAAGGATTCACAAGGTTCCAAAGCGTCCTCAAGAAAATGAAAGTTTTTCCAGCTAGGGCAAGAGCATTTTTTTAGCACCCAAATGGCAATCATAGAATCTCTTTCCACCACAAGATTCATATGATTAATCAAAGAAGCAGAAGCTATACCCTCAATTGCAGCTTCCCACTCAGCTGCATTACTATATTTGCAGCCTAGAAAAAGAACACCTTTAGCTAAATGACTATCTGTATTCTTCAACACAGCACTTGCACCAACTAAGCCAGTTTTGCCTTTAGAGGCACAGTGAAAATTGAACTTAAGATATCCTACAGTAGTTTCAGCCACAACCCAAAATTCCTGATATCCTTTTTTGTGATTAAACCAATCAACAATTATATATATATGTATATATTAATCAGCAAGCACTACCTTAGGGGGTAGCTCCCTATAACAATTTTTAACATTAAAAATCCAAAAGCTCAATCTGAATTGCCATTAAATTCTTAAGACTGAAAAAAAATGTTAGTTGAAAAAATGTTTTGATTTATGGTTTTATGATTTTTTGAATTAAATGTGCCCTTGTCTTTGCAAAACTAAATCATGTATGTTCTTTGTGGCAATCCAGTGAACAGTAAACAAACCCTAAATTTTGATCTGAATTGCTTTTAAAATATTATGGATGAAAAAAATTCAAGATTTATGATTTTTCCAATTAAATGCACTCTTGTCTTTGCAAAAACAAATCCCATTTGTTCTCAACATCCATTTTTGGTGTTCTGGTCCCCAGCCATTCATCAATGCAGTTGTTCTCCACAATAGTGCCAGAACACATAGCTCTTTGTAGAGGTACTTATGCATGATACATTTGGGTAGCAGATGAAATAGAATAAGCTGGTATGGGTACAATAAGTTCAAGACTAGATTCTTGGCAAGCTTGAGCACCCCTTGGTTGTCACAAAACAAGGGTGAAGGCCTTGCTTGAGACATTTGTGTGTCAGCAAGCATCCTTCGAAGCCATACTGCCTCACATGTTGCCTTAACTATTCCTCGATACTCTGCTTCTGTAGAGGAAAGAGCTGTTGTCTGCTGCTTCTTGCTTGTCCATGTGATTGCACTTGTTCCAAGATTGAAAACATACCCAAAAGTGGAATTCCTATCATCAACTGAACCTACCCAATCTGAATCTATAAAACCAACCAGCCTAGGATTTTTGCATCTGTTGTACAAAATGCCAAAGTCAGGTGTCCCTTTCACATATCTTAGCACTTGCTTCGTTGCAACCCAATGTTCTGCCTAAGGGGTAGTCATGAAATGAGAAATGTAACCCACAACATGCATCTGTTGTACAAAATGCCAAAGTCAGGTGTCCCTTTCACATATCTTAGCCTAGGATTTTTGCATTTGTTGTACAAAATGCCAAAGTCAGGTGTCCCTTTCACATATCTTAGCACTTGCTTCGTTGCAACCCAATGTTCTGCCTAAGTGGTAGTCATGAAATGAGAAATGTAACCCACAACAAAATTGAGATCAGGTCCAGTGGCTGTAAGATAGATGATGTTGCCCACTAGTTGCTTGAATGCAAACTCATTTACCATTGGTGAGTTTGATTTGGCTAAAAGTTTCAGCCCCTTCCCCATGGGAGTGGATGAGATTTTGCAATTTGCCATCCTGAACTTCTCCAGCAAAATCCTTGCATACTTCGACTGAGAAATGAAGATATTTCCACCTATTGCCAGACTTCTACACCAAGACAGTAGTGCATGAGACCCAAGTTTGTCATATCAAATGCGTGACACAAATTCGACTTGATCTGTTCAAGAAATTTGACATACAAATTTGCATCTAAGGGACTCCTTTGAACCCCCCTGTGCAACCAAGTACATGTCAATCTTCAGGTACCATGCCCTAGGTGTCTGCTCTAGGCCATAAAGAGCCTTCAACAATCTACATACCTTGTGCTCTTTGCCTGCAACCTTGAAACCGTGAGGTTGCATCATGTAGACCTCTTCCTCCAAATCTCCATTGAGGAAGGCACTCTTCATGTCCATCTACTGGACCTTCTAGCCAAACTGTGCTGCCATGGCTAGGACAAGTCGGATGGTGCTCATCTTTGCTGTGGGAGCAAAGGTTTCCTCATAGTCAATGCCTTCTTTTTGCGAGAACCCCTTAGCCACCAACCAAGCCTTGTATTTATCTAGTGTTTCATTAGCTTTGTATTTCACCTTGTAGACCCATTTGTAGCCAATGGGTTTCTTCCTTGGTGGAAGATCTAATAGAACCTAGATGTTGTTCTTTGAAAGACTATGATGCTTCGAATCCATAGCCTTTTCCCATTCAGGTTTACCCTTTGCGTTCAAATAATCCTGGGGCTTATAAACACTTTGAATGTTGGCCATAAGAGCAAAGTTCACTATGTTCTTGCTCTTGCCTCTAGAAGATCCACCCTCAACAAGCTCATCATCGTGAACATCACCAATGAGCTTCACCCACCACTTAGGATGAGGAGGGGATGCATCTTCTTCTAAGTTAGGATTATCAATGTCATGACTTAGGCTGCCTAGAATGAAGTCATTTGGATGTTGATCTAGGTTATTTTGAGGGAAATCTACTAGAATGGCGTAATGCCTTGGAGATTCCATAATCTTAGAATCATCAGATTCCCTCCCTTTAGGTGGAGCTAATGGAAGCTTAACACCCAAATCCTTAGTCTTTAGAGGCTGATCCTCATCAAACACAACATCCCTGTTGAATGTCAAACGATCAGTGTCCACATCAATCAGCCTATAGGCCTTATGATTGTCATTGTATCTTATTAACATCAACTTCTGGCTCTTGGGATCCAGCTTGGTCCTCTTTGCATTTAGAATCCAAACACACGTAGTCAAACCAAAAACCCTGAGATGTTTGATTCTTGGTTTCCTCCTAGACCATGCTTCCTCTAGGGTCATCTTCTTGACGGCTTGTGTGGGAGACCGATTAAGAAGGTATATTGTAGTATGCGCTGCCTCAGCCCAAAACTTTTTGGGAATATTTCTGTTCTCCAACATACAGCGAGCCATTTTTGTGATAGTATGGTTCCTTTGCTCAACAATGCCATTTTGTTGAGGGGTATAGGGTGTGGTAAGCTGATGTTTAATATCGTGTTTAGCACAAAAGTTGATGAATTGGTTTGAATCATGGTAACAAGACTCGGACACGGCTCGGACTCGGCGAGGGTGACTTGGCGACTTGGGACTTAGACGCGGCAAAATGAAAAAAAGTTGAAAAAACCCTAGAAATTTAGAGATTTTTAAAGATTTAAAACTTGTTTGAAGTGCCCTTTATTGAATACAACACAAATAAAAGCAAATTTGATCACATGCACAAGTATACAACGATTACATAAGTACACAAATTGTAGTTGCGTTGCTGAAGGAAATAGCATACTTAGATATATAAAATTAGTCAAATGTATACAAAACTCATGGAATATGAAATCCATGACATCAAATGTTCCATACAAATATGAAATATCAAAAGTAAAACAATAGCTATAAGTCTATGACTATGCCCTATGGCATAGTGGAGCCAGCATCCTTCCTACGTGTTGATGCGTGTTTTATGACACAACAAACATTCTAGAATAAAGAGTCCAAAGACGCTATATCCCCTCTTGAAAAACTACCTCGTATGCTAAGATTGCAAGTAAGATCATACAGTAATTCCAATGTTTAAGATGAATGTGGATAAGCTCTGTGGTTTGATGTGATTATGTTGGTAACACAAAGGGACTTACGCTAGGCTTGTTCAATTCACAATGAAGGTCTAGACAATGGAGCTCTATTGCTTGGGTCATGGATCAAACAAACTAAAAAAGGAGATAAAGGTTCAGAAGTTTTAATCTACTCCTAAGAATTTAAGAGACGGTATTGACTTGGTGGAACTAATAACCACACTTTGCTTCGCCACGCTCAACGACAACTACACAAAGGGGGTGCAATCTTCAAGGGAATGTGCTTATGATTTTCAAGTCGTGAATAACTACCATCAAATCGAACAATAATTATCCAGACAGAAGTTAAGCATTCACAAAATAAGCTCAGGCTAACTTTACGCATTGAATGAAAATCATCCATTCAAAGAAAGTATGAGCAAAAGTTTCACCACAAATCAATACTTATCAAATCTTGCATTCATCTAACATACATGAAATAAAATCTAAACTATGATGAGGGATAAGAACCATGCCAACTCCAAAATAAGAGAAGCAATCACCATGAAAACAATGCATGCATTACTTATTACTTTGGCAGTCTTACAACAATTACTTATCTTAACATGTTTTGCAACATGCTCCCATGCTTTACAAATGAGGGGGTGAGCTCAATTTATAGGCTCCCCAACTACAATTCAATGGCCAAGATTAATTCAGGATCAATGGCCAAAATTATAAGTAAAACCCTAATTAGGGTTTGCTACCCTTAGACCAATAAGAAAATTACATTCAAGGACACTTGTCCTTTTTACCAAATATGAACCATCAGATAAAATAGAAAGTTGTTGCATGTTGATTTGGAACAATTTGATTCGCTGGAAGATGACGAGGCGCCACCTCAACGTGTTGGATGTCTTCTTTGATCACTTTGGTTTTGTTCCTTAGAATGTTTTCCTTGCCAATGACTTTATCTTTTGTGCTTCGATCTTGGATGACTTTGGCTTCTTCTTCTCACCTCGCTTTGGAGCACCTGTTTAGACTTGAAGTCATTAAGTCTTTCTTTGCGGATTGCTTTGGAATTCCTTCACGTGCCATGAATTTGGAGAGGAATTCCCTTGTGCTTTTTCCGCAATGGAGGAAAATTGGAACCTTTTCTATAGAGAATTTCCCATACTTAGCCAAATTTCAGCTACTTCGTGATACCTTCAAGATTTTGACCATTTTTGTGCTCAAATAAACTTCAATTTTGAATTTGGCTTGGATGTACTTGTCGGTGTGCCTGCCGTTGTCTTCATTATGCCAAACTCTTGGCGGACTTGGTCTTGCAATGTGCAATGGTGGACTTCCAAGTTTTCTTTCATCTCCCTTCCGATCGGACTTTACACTTTCTTTGCCATTTTCCTCGCCTTGCGTAGTCATCCACCTGCAAGAAACAAAATAAATAAATTTAGATTTTCTCTCTCCTAAAGATAACTTTTCAAGACAAGCTTTGAAAGATTTTTATAAATTTCATTTTCAAACTTTTAATTTTCTTCCCGTCCAATTTTATTCGGCCATGATTTTCTTGCCATCCATTTTGTTTGGCCATGATTTTTTAATCGTCCAAAGTTATTTGGCCAAAATTTATTTCATCTTCCTAAATCATCTGGCATGATTTTAAGTCATTGGCAAAATTTTCTCTAGATACTTTGATGTTTGGACTTAGGCGAATTTTCAAATTGCCAAGCATATATTTTTAATTTCTCCAAGCCCTATACTTAGGCAAAAATTTCCAATTTTCATACTTTCTTCTTAGCATGGCGGACTTCATCCACCTTCAGGCCATTCCTTTTTTTTTTTTCTTCCAAGGAGAATTTTCATTTGTCTCCAGCTATTTAATTTTTCTTAGCCCATGCTCAAGTCATTTTTCTTTTTCATATGGCAGACTTCACTTACTTTCTTTCCACTTCCCTTGGAGTGGGTTTCTCTTTAACTCATGTCATTGAATTCTTAAGTGGCTGGGTGGACTTTGTATATGTTTAGGCCAAGGGCGGACTTGCTCATAGTTTATGCCATTCTATTTTGTCCAAGGCTGGGCGGACTTGGTCACTTGGCTTACCATTTAACACTTGAACATGGGGCGGACTTCACCAATTTTGATGCCACTTCAACTTTATGGTTGGGAGGGATTTTAGCTTTTGGTTTGCCATTCAATCTCCTTTATATGGCGAACTTCAGTCATTCTCAAGCCATTTCCAAAGGCGGACTTGCTCAAATTTGTTGCCTTTTCACTTTTTAGCCAAGGTGGACTTTGCTCTATGGATTGCCATCTGCATTTTGTCCAAGGCGGACTTCCTCCAATTTATTGCCATTTTAGCTTTTGACTTGGAGCGGACTTAGCTTAATAGCTTGCCATTGGATGGCGGACTTCATCATTTGGCTAACCATTTCAACATTCCTTAAGGGTGGACTTCAGCCTTTGGTTGGCCATCTCCTCATTTGGCTTAGGGCGGACTTCCTCACTTCTTAGGCCATTGTCTTATGTTGAAGGCGGACTTGATCAAATGCTTGGCCATTTGCATAGGGCGGACTTGCTTGATGGTCTTGCCATTGGATGCTTTGACATGGGCGGACTTGCTCAGATTTGTTGCCATTAGCATCTTAGCTAAAGCTTCTACCATTAACTTGTGAGCTGAAGGTCCTCTCCGTGATCAACTTTCTTACCTTCTCCATGAATCTCAGTCCCTTTTCATACCTTCACCATGATTAGCTCGCCATGAGTTTCTCAGATTTTCCCATGAATTGCTCAGATTTTCCCATGAATTTCCTGATTTTCACCAATTTGTTGACGAATTCATCATCTTCTTCACCATTTTCTGTGCTTTTCACCAGATTTTTCTGTGATTTGTACTAGATTTCTCACCATTTTTGAGCAAATTTTCCAGATTTTTTGAACTTTTTATGTGATTTTCCAGAATTTTACCAAAATTTCAAAAAAATTTCGAATCGATTTTCTGAGAGTTTTGTTGATCTTTTCGAACTTCTGAGTGGATTTTTGAAACTCGTGACCTTTCTAAATATAGAAACTTTCTAAAAATAGAAATTTTCCAAAAATAGCAACTTTCCAAAAATAGACCCTAAAAAATAGGGATCCCAGAATTGCCCAAAAGTGCCAAAAAAATAGGTCCTAAAAAACAAGGGTCCCGGGGTGAGAAACCCTAAAAACTTGGAGGTGTCGGAATTGACTGAAACGATAGTCGATCTTCGTCCCTCAGGCCTTCTAAGCATGATGGCGACGTTTGCACAGTGATTCTCCAACTGACTCGGGTGACCGTTCAAAACTCAAATTCCTCATTTGCAAAAAAATTGGTGATAAGCAGTTGTGAGGCCAAGGAAAAAAGCAAAAAAGCAAAAAAAACAAAGGGTCCCCATTTGCAATGGGGCGATGTGTGAAAAGGTCACAACACTACGAAGGCGTCTAAGGGTCCTGGATGATGTTGCAGCTATAGCCATAGTCTCTGCCTGTGTCTGACTCTCCATGCCACTCTCACCGACAGCAGCTATGTCTCCTCGTGCTCTAGCCTCCTCCTTAGCCATGGCTACAACCTTGGCCTCTCTCTTTGCCTGGTCCACCCAATCAAGGTCCTCGTCACTAAAAACTGCATTTGTAGCCTCAGTGATCCACTCAGACTATGGATCAACCTCCTCTAGACTGATTGGGGTTTTTTCGTGGTCAAAAAGCTTCCTGTATCTAAGCCGAAGGTTGTAATGAACATATACCAATTCATTCATCCTCTCCACTGTCAATCTATTGCGCTTCTTGGAGTGTATGTGCTCAAACATACTCCAATTGCGCTCACAACCAGATGAACTGCATGGCTGGCTCAATATACAAATGGCAATATTTTGCAGGATTGGTGTATCAGAACCAAACATATGCCACCAGCTATCTGAGATGAGAAAAAGAAACAAAATCAATCTCATTTCAAGTTTCAAGTTCAAGTTCAACATTTAATAATAAATTATAATATAAATAGATGAAAATTATGCCCTTAAATATATTTTTACCTGGCAATAATGTTGTCCTATTATCTTTGCACATTTGACGTGCAAAGAAGTCTCCTTGTGCCTTAGTGAAGGCATCTATCTCCTGCACCACCTGTGTAGTAACAGCGGGCAACATCCGCTCTATCATCGTGTAGAGCCCACTAAGAATTTCTCTATCTGCACGGAGATCACGGCGGAATTGGAAGGCTGGATTTAGGAAACATGCGGCTGCATGGATGGGCCTATGAAGTTGGTTTTGCCATCTCCTATCAATGATATCCCAAATGGGACAATACTTCTCCTCAACTCCACCATGATCTAATGGCCTCTTTGGCCCTATCCATGCCCTCATATATGTAGCTCATTGCGGGCTTCTCCCCATCTGCAACTCGTAGGAGAACTAGCAAGGGCTCAATAAATTGCAAAGTGCAAACATGTTTCACAAATAAGTGTGAATGAAATAAACAAATAAAATTAAGATATGATTAAAAATTAAGACATAATAAATAATTAAATTTTACCTTCACAATCTTGTCCATTGGTGTCCAAAACCCTCGCTCATAAAAAATGCAATCAGCCACAACAATCCTTGCAGTGCTTGTAGAAAAGGATGAGGAAGACCACTCCTCACTAGTAAACATGCGCCTTAAGGCTGCCCTTGACCGAATCAAGGATTGCATCGTGATAAAATTTGTTGCAAACTTGGTGATGCCAGGACGAGACAACTCCCTCAACCTCGTGTATTGCCTCATAAGGTTAAACACCCATGTGTGGTTGTATACAAATTTGCATATGTTTTTTGCTGCTTCCACACATGTTTTGATCCATGGGAGCTTGCCAAGATCCTCCAACATGAGGTCAATGCAATGGGCGGCACATGGAGTCCAAAATATAGTAGGGTGCCTCTCCATCAATAATCTACCAGCAACAACATAATTTGTTGCATTATCTGTCACCACTTCCACTACATTCTCTTCCCCCACATCAGCTACCACCTCCTCTATAGCCTCACACAGGTATGTGGCATTTTTGAATTGGGCAAAAGCATCAATGGACTTCATAAAGACAGTGTCACCTGAAAAAATAAGCAAAACCAATTATTCAATAAATTAAAAAACATAAATCAGCCATATTAAATTATTAATCACTAAATCAAATTCAAATTCCAATGCACTGAGGGAAGTACAATAAACTTCGGAGGAATCTAGGAAATTAAACAGCGTCCTATTTCTCCTATCAGTCCAACCATCAGTCATGATGGTGCAACCAATCATCCTCCACTGCTTGCGCTGCTCCTCTAATTGTGCTTTCATATTTGCCACCTTTTGAGTAAAAAATGGGCCCTTTAATTCATTTTCACTAGGTGCTTTGAAGCCCGCCCCACATATGGTTATGGCATCAACCATGTTTTGCCAGAAAGGTGACCTATAACATGTCATAAATAAATTAATAAGTTACATAAGTATTGTAAAATGAAAAAGTTTTAAGTTTTTAACTTTAAATTTGAATTTGATAATGAGATACTTCTAGATTCTAAAATTTAAATATAAATTTTAAAACAATTAAACGAAAAAGAATTACTTGGCTACATGGAAGGGAATGGTGCAGTAGTACCAAAAGTCTGCAATTGTCTTTTTTGCTGCATCATGTGCGTCCTTGTTCCAACCCATGCTCTCAAGCGACGGTTGGGCACTAGGAGTAGTGCGTGGTACAAAATATGAGTCCACCCTAGATTTACGAACTCTAGGGCCAATGCTAATACTGCCACTACTACTAGCAGTAGCAGCGCCACTAGAATTAGGAGTACTCATAGGCATAGCTGGTGCAGAAACAAAAGCACTGCCACAAGCACTAGCGCTAGGACGGTATGGAGGCATGGAAGAAGCATCTCTAAGAGCACCAAGTCCCTGTCCAACTCCAACACTCACCAACTCCTGCTTCTGTTTCTTTTTCATTTCTTTTTGCATTTCAAAAGTTTCTAATTGCACCTGCACTTCACGAACAACCTCAGGAGGTGCTTTAGGGCAACCCACTGCATCATGGGCAGGTATGCATGCAAGATGGTATTTTAATCTGTTTATGCTTCCATGATATATTGTTTTGCAGTAGAAACATTTGGCGTCTCCTCTTTTCATTCTGGGAAAGATTTCAGCATGTTTCCAAGCAGGGTCTTTTCTGACTAGGGTTTGAGACATTGTGAAAATAATAATATGGTTTGATTTGCAAATGAATGTGGCTGCAAAAGTAGGGTTTCTAAAATTATTTAAGTTGCAAGTAGGGTTTGTAAAAAAAATATGCAAACTCAAAAAAACAATGATTTTACAAATTACAATGAATTATTTGTTAAAAAAACAGAAAAAAATCAGTTAAAATTGAACTTACCTCTTAGATTTGGCTTGGAATGCAATGCAAACTCCTCCCAATCACTGGTAATGAGCTCTCAATGCACCTCCTTGTTGGTATGAAGCTCCCCAAATGATATATGACCCTGGATTTGTCTTCAACAGCTTGCTGGTTGCCCTCTTTTATCCTCCTATTTTTCTTCACAACTCTCTCTTCTCCTCCTATTTTGTCAAATGAATGAAATGAGGTTGCTTTTAGGGCGAAATAGAAAATATAAGTCAAAAATAAAAAATAAAAAAAATAAGGTTATGTTTTTTTTTGGCCTTTTTGGCCTTTGCTGCACTGACTGCGTCCAGGGGTTGGGACTCGCCTGGACGCTGCGCGTCCAACTTGGACGCAGCCGCGTCCGCGCCAGCGCTCCCAGGATGCAACCAGGGTTGCGCGGAGCGCGACTCGCCAAGTCCGGGCGCGTCCTGGCAAGTCTCGTACCTATGGTTTGAATAGAACTCACCCTCATTATCTAACCTAAGAGTTATGATTTGATATCTCGACTCTTTTTCAACTAATACTTTAAACTTTTGAAATTCATTAAACAAATCTGACTTTGCCTTGAGGAAATACACCCACATTTTCCTACTGAAATCATCAACAAACAAGAGAAAATACTTGGCACCAGTAATTGATGCAATATTCATTGGTCCACAAACATCCGCATGAACCAGTTGAAGAACCTTGGATGCTCTTCAAGACTTTCCATTTGAAAATGGAGTACGATGTTGCTTCCTTGCTTGGCAAGCTTCACAAACACCATGTGTCTGTTGTTGAATGTCAGGTAAGCCTTCTACCAAATTCTCTCGAGCCAATTGAGAGGTAGGCAATGTTGAGATGTCCATATCGCTGATGCCAAAGAGTGTTGCTTGATGAACTCTTTGCAGCCATTGCATGCTCTCGAGAATCTCTAGTATCAACCAACCGATACAAACCGTGATCCTTGAGCCCAAATGCAATAGTTTTCTTGGACTCCTTATCAATAACTTGACACTTGTGTGAACTGAAGATGATGTCCAACTTCGGATAGTGTCACATAATTTGACTCATTGAGAGTAGATTGAGCTCCATGAACGACACATAGTATACATTGAGAAATACTAAATTTCTCCCACTAGATGTGATCTGAATGTTGGCCTTGCTGACAACTGTATATTCTTCTCCACCACCAAAGATGACGGAGGAGTCAGAGCAACCAATATACTCCATGAACCAATCTCTCATGTTAGTAAAATGTCAAGAGGCTCTAGACTCAATGTACCACACAGATGATTTGACATGATCGGTTGGTCTTTTGGCCATCAATGGATAAGAGGTAGACTCCTCTTGTTCAAAATGCATAGATGCCATCCATCCCATTTTCCAAAGGCATGAAAAACAAGGTAATCAATTGGCACATATACTAAGGCGATTACTTGGTCCCCATGATTTTATCCAAAAATCGAGAAAAAATCAGGCTTCGCTCAGAAACTTTAGGTGGCAAGATGCACAAATTTTTCAAAAAATCTTTCAAAAACATAGAATTTGCGCTGAAATCCTAGGCAGCAAAAAAAAGGCACGATTTACAAAAACAATTGTCAAATTCTTGTTCAAAAAAATCGCAAAAAAAAAAAATGTTTACAAATCCTGGATGCAATTTTTAGCAAACCAACATTTTTTTTTGAAAATTTTTTCAAAAATGTTCAGGCAAAAATATTTCACTTTTGAAAACCCATGATTTCCTCAGTCTTTAGACACAAATTTCAAAAATTCGCCCATCGCAAAAAAAAATGCCTGATGCAAGGTTGAAGAAGCTAGAAAACCTGATGTGTGTAGAATTGTGGTCATGGGCAACGAGGAGCAGATTTAATAGACACAATTTTATTTAGACCTATTGCGCGCCTTGAAACGCCCTAGTCGCGACAGTGGTAACCTCCAAAAAAACCCGCATTTTTCATAGAGAAAATCCATGGATTTTGAGATTTAAATAAGATGAGATTCTTTCTTTCACAAATCTGCGAAAAAATGTAGAAAAACCCACAAACTTTTGCTTGAAAAATTTGCGTTTTTTGACAAAAAAACTTTTGTGATTTTCCTTCAAAAAACTCTCGAATGTGCTAGAAGAAAAATCCGCAAATCTTCAAATGGAAAAACCCTTGATTTTTAGATGAAACCGGCTCATGAAATCTTTGCAGAAAAGAAAAGCTATTTTTCCCAGCAAAAAACCACGATTATTTTTTTAATTAAATAAATAGAACAAAAAAAACTTCAGGTAAAAGATTTGCCAAAAAAATGAGCCTAAGCTCTAATACCATGAAATGATAATTTGTTATTTGTTATAAAACAAGGAGAGGAATACTCATTAAATAATAAAATACAAGATGATGTTTCTAAAAAGAAACAGTCGTGAACTAAAGAAACAAATTGAAAGTAGCTAAATCTAACTAAAGTAAACTAGCAACTAAGATGACCATTAAATATTACGATAACACTTTAATAACACTGACATCTACATTGTGGACGGTCTGCAGCAGGGGAGGCGACATTTATGTTCTTATTATTTTAGCTTTATGTTTAACTTCTATTTTTGCTGCATAAGTTAAAGTTAGACTGTTAATAATGCTTAATATATTTACTTTTAGGTTGGATTTTGATTTTAAATTTTACTTTTTAAAATTTACTTAATTTAGTTTCTTTGATACCTAAATTAAATTATTATAGTATTTTAAATTTGCTTAAAATGTAGTTTCTTTGGTACCTTAATTAAATTATTTTTAATGATTAATATGCTTAATTTTAGGTTAGATTTTAATTTTACTTAAATTTCAGTATTTTTAAGTTTATTTAAACAGCCCAAAATGACCAATTTGATCTAGATATTGTATTGGTTTTTTTTAGATTAATTAATTGTGACCTCACCCTTTAACAGCAAAGAAAGTTTGCATAACAGTCTTACATAAAGTCCTCAAGAGCTTCCAGAATACAAAACTAAAAGATGCCATAACACATAACAAACTAACTTATAGCTTCCTAATTGAAATAAATCAACATCAAAATATGCAAACTTATAGTAAAGCTCTTACAACATAGAAAACTATGAACTTGAATCACTATACTAACATTCTTTTTATTCAACTGCACCATTCTCTAGCTCCAAAAGCATCAGCCGCAACTAATCAGTCCTTGCCTTGAGCTCGCAAGGGAGGGAAAATAAATGCCAAAGCAAAGATTTATGTAATTGTATAACGAACCTCCACAAAACACAGGGACTAAAAAGGAATTGCCACCTTCAAAAATCCTTGCCTATAAGTGAGAATCAACTCGGCCAAGACCTTACCAACATTACTATAATACACATGCAAAACACAAAGTTTTCTTCGCATATTCTCCAACTTGGCTTGATGCCAATCCCTTGACTAGAGAGAATTCATCTATTGAGTCCCTTGCAAATCTAGGCCTGCCATTAGGGAATGCCCTAACCATATTACTAAACTGTGATGAAAGAAAAGGATTTAGCAAACATTGCCTAATCTTTGCATTAGGAACAAACAAGAGTAAATTACTAACAAAATCCCCTCCTATCACAGTGACCTTTGGCCAAGTTCCTTCTACCAAACTCATCTCTACCATCACCTTTTTAACATAGATTTGAGGCAATTTATCCTATTAAAGTAATATTGTTATATTTAATGGTCATCTTAGTTGTTTAGTTTACTTTTAGTTAGCTTAGATTGCTTTCAGTTTGTTTTTAGTAACTTTCTGTTTATTGCTTTAGTTCACGATTGTTTCTGATTTAGAAACATCGTTCTTGTAATTTATTATTTAAATGAGCATTCCTCTCCTTGTTTAATCAATTACCTTTTCATGGTATCGGAGCATAGGCAATTTTTTGGCAAATTTTTATGATGAAATTCATGATTGTTTTACCTAAAAATTTTGCAAGGGTGTTCTTGCTGTAAAAAATCGCGACCTGTTTCTTTTGTGTTTTTGAGCAAATTTGTTTTGATTTTGTGGGTATTCGGCAGAAGGGTTTTTGAATTTTTCCACGTGACCTTTTGTTGGGACAAATCACTATTCCCTGAAGAATTTTTCGTGAGTCTGATTAGTGTTTTTTTTTGTGACATTTTTCCTACAAAAATTGCGTCTAGGTGTGCATGATTTCTTTCTACTTGCAATTTTTTCCCTACACATGATTTTCTGTCGCATCGATACCCTTTGTGCCTGTTTCGTTAAAAATCATGGCGGTTTTTTCATTTTTTTGAACATTTTTTGGCGTGTGACAGGTTTTGCAATCTTTTTTGTGCACAAAAAATCGCGATTGGTTTTCTTAGGCTATCTCTATTTGCAAGCTGCAAACTTATTTTTGCAGGCCGTGACTAATTTTTGTAGGATCATGGGTCTTTTATTTGCTAGATTTTTTAATAAAAAAAATTGTGCGTTGTTTTTGCTCGCTTAGGGTTTCAAACTCGAGGTGCTTTCAAATTTTGATTTTTTTCTCTATTTTTGGACAAATCGTGGGATTTCTAGCCTTTGAATTTTGATGATTTAAAAAAAAAATCATGGGATTTGTGCTAGTTAATTGCCTTGGAATTCGTGCTAGTTGATCACCTAGGGTTTGATTGAAAAATCAATTTTTTTGTTGTTTGAGTTTGACCTTGTTTTTTGTGCCCCTGGAAAACAGGAGGGATGGCATCTTTGACCAACATCATGTTGGAAAGCAACCAAAGATTCAATGGTAAAAACTACAATACCTGGAAATAGAGGACGGTCACTATTTTTGAGTATAGTGTCTAGATTCAATTGTTCTGGGTACAAAAGCACATCCCACAGTTGTGAGAAAGGACCAAGACAAATTTGATGGAACTAACCGAGAGGCGGTTATGCTTCTCAAGTTATCTGTCGCTAATGAGATGCTTCCAAAAGTACCATCTGGCAAGTTGCTGCTGAGATTTGAAAACACTTGAAGGGTTTGCATGGCACCTCAGACAAGGGCAGAGCATTCTTCCTTAAAAATATGTTGTTCTCCATTATGATGGATGACAAGATGTCTTTGCAGGATCATCTCATGAAGATCAAAGACATTTGCGATCAATTGGAGGCCATTGGTGGCAGGAGTTGAAGGCTTACCTGAGATTCAAGAGCAGACACATGGTGTATACAGAGCTTGCCAAGCAGGGAAGCAACATTGCACAACATTTACAGACGTATGATCTTGGAGAGCATCCAAGGTTCTTTAGTTGGTTCATGCAAATGTTTGTGGACCAATGAATACTGCATTGGTTACTGGTGCCGGGTATTTTCGGCTATTTGTTGATGATTTTCGTAGGAAAATGTGGGTGTTTTTCCTCAAAGCAAAATCATATGTGTTTAATGAATTTCAGAAGTTTAAATCGTTAGTTGAAAAAGAGTTAGGATGTCCAATCATCACTCTTAGGTCAGATAATGGGGGCGAGTTTTGTTCCAACGAATTCACCAACTTTTGTGCTAAACACGGTATCAAGCGTTAACTTACCACACCCTATACTCCTCAATAGAATGGAATTGTTGAGCGGAGAAACCATACCATCATGGAAATGGCGCGTTGTATGCTAGAGAACAAAAATGTTCCAAAGAAATTTTGGGCTGAAGCAGTGTATATTGTTGTATACCTTCTTACCAAGTCTCCCACACAGGCCGTCAAGAAGATGACCCCAGAGGAAGCATGGTCTGGGAGGAAACCAAGAATCAACCATCCCAAGATTTTTGGTTCTTTGCATATGCTTGGGTTCCAGATGCAAAACAAACCAAGCTGGATTCCAAAAGCCAAAAGTTGATGCTTATAGGATATAGTGACAATCATAAGGTCTATTGGCTGATTGATGTGGACATTGATCATCTAACATTTAGTAGGGATGTTGTTTTTGATGAAGAGGGTGGGCCCTCTCAGCTCTCTTCTCCCATCAAGAGTCCTAAGGATCAGCTTTTGAAGACTATGGATTTGGGTGTTAAGCTTCCATTAGCTCCACCTGAAGGGAGGGATTCTAATGATTCTTTACTTGTGGAATCTCCAAGGCATGACCCTATATTGGTAGATTTCCCTCAAGACAACTTGGACCAACATCCAAATGATTTTATTCTAGGCAGCCCAAGTCATGATGATCATCTTGATTTGGAAGATGCATACACTCTTCGGCCTAAGTGGTGGGAGAAGCTTATTGGTGATGTTTGAGATGATGAACTTGTCGAGGGTAGATCTTCTAGAGGCAAGAGCAAGCAGAATATAGTGAATTTTGCTCTTATGGCCAACATTCAGAGTGTTTATGAGCCCCAGGTTTATTCAGAGGTGAAAGGTAAACCTGAATGGGAAAAGGCTATGGAATTTGAACATCGCAGTCTTTTGAAAAACAATACTTGGGTTCTGTCAAATCTTCCACCAGGGAAGAAACCCATTGGTTGCAAATGGGTCTACAAAGTGAAATTCAAAGCTGATGTAACACTTGATAATTACAAGGCTCAGTTGGTGGCTAAAGGGTTTTCATAGAGAGAAGGCATTGACTATAAGGAGACCTTTACACCCATAGCGAAGATGAGCACTATCCGACTTGTCCTAGCCATTGTAACACAATTTGGCTGGGAGGTCCATCTTTCTACAATATAGTTCTTGATATGGAGATTTGGAGGAAGAGGTTTACATGATGCAACCTCCTAGTTTCAAGGTTGCAGGCAAAGAGAATAGGGTATGCTGACTGCTAAAGGCTCTTTATGGCCTAAAGCAAATGAAGATTGACAAGTATTTGGTTGCATATGGTTTTTAGAGGAGTCCCTCAGATGTCAATTTATATGTCAAGAGCTCTAGTAGTGATATCATTCTTCTTGTCATCTATGTGGATGATATCATCATTACTAGCAGTGGGTTACATTTGCTTGAGCAAATCCAGTTGAATTTGTGTTAGGCATTTGAAATGACAAATTGGGGTCTTTTGCACTATTGTCTTGGTCTAGAAGTTTGGCAGTATTTTCACTTCGCAATCTAAATATGCTAGGAGTTTGCCGAAGAAGTTGTGGTTGACAAATTGCAAAATCACACCCACACACACGGAGAAAGAGCTGAAAGTTTCAGCCAAATCAGACTCACCAATGGTTAATGAGTCAGCTTTCAGGCAACTAGTTGGCAGCCTCATCTATCTTACAGCCACTAGACTTGATCTATAAGTTATGCTGTGAGTTACATCTCTCGTTTCATGACTGACCCTATGGTTGAACACTGGGTTGTAGTGAAGTGAGTGCTGAGATATGTGAAAGGGACATTTGACTTTGGCATTCTGTATAATAGAAGCAAAGATCCAAGGCTGCTTGGTTTTACACATTCTGATTGGACGAGTTCTATTGAAGAGAGGAAGTCTACTTCAAGATATGTTTTCTACAGGTGCAGTCACATGGACTTGTAAGAAGCAATAGACAGTAGCTCTTTCCTCGACAGAAGTAGATTATCGGGGAACAGTTAAAGCAACATGTGAGGTAGTAGGGCTTCAGAGAATGCTTGTTGACATGAAAATGTCTCAAGTAGGGCCTTCACCCTTGTTTTGTGACAATTAAGGGTTGCTAAAGCTTGCCAAAAATCAAGTCTTCCATGAGTGCACAAAACATGTAGAGCTTCATTATCACTTCATACGATAGCTTGTTGAAGATGGACCAATGATGTTGCAGTATGTTCCAACTGAGGATTACACTGAAGACATTCTTACCAAGTCCTTAAGTCTGGAAAAAAATGTAAAATTTAGGGGTAAACTTGGTGTACTTAGTAGAATGACCATTAGGGGAGGGTATTAAAGTTATATTGTTATATTTAATGGTCATAGTCGTTTAGTTTACTTTTAGTTAGCTTAGATTGCTTTCAGTTTGTTTTTAGTAACTTTATGTTTATTGCTTTAGTACACGATTGTTTTTGATTTAGAAACATCGTTCTTGGAATTTATTATTTAAAGGAGTATTCCTCTCCTTGTTTAATCAATTACCATTTCATATCCTCCTCTTGCCCATCTCCTCTTACTTCCCATACTAGCAAATAATACCTAAATATTGTCATGCTCCACAAAATTCACAACTTGTAAAACATTATGCCAACCCCTCAAGATGTAACAACTTACCACATGCTGTCACTTAATAACATAATTTACCAGTCTTCACATGCAGCCACTTAATAACATAATTTCCCACTGAGAAATTTACCTATCTCGCATGGCCCTTAGTATAGCTTTATTTTGAGCATTATAATCTTCCTAAAATTCCATAAAATAAAAACTTAAGTCAACATTGCCAACTTGTACTCTTAAAAAATGCCTTAATCACGGAGACAAAAACTAAAACTTGAGCTATTTTAACTTCATGACTAAAAAGCATACAAAGAACTGGAGAGATGACTATATACTGTAGTTGTAGGCTCTTAATCAATATCTGAGTTAGCCAAATAATCAGTTGTTGCATTCAACTTGTGTCTAAAATGTTGAAAGCTGCAGCCTTCAAAATTCCATTTTAATCCTGGTGCTTTTTCTATAAGCCAATTAAGTTTCCAATTAGGAGTAGATCCTTTATTCTCAACATTAATCACTACCAAAGAATATCCTCAATTACCAGATTCCTTATGTTTTGGGAAAATAGCTTGCACCAAGCCTGTGAGCAGAGCTTCCCATTTTGCTTAATTATTAGATTTAAACCCAAAGAACAATGATCCCCAGATTTTCCACCCAAGTCTCTAATAAAAAAACTTCCTCCAGCCAAACCTCAAGTTCCTGTAGACATGCCATTCAAATTCAATTTATATATGGGACCCCAATTTACCTACAAAAACACACCTTACAACATATGACCATATTATGTCAACAAGAACTATATCGCAGAAAGATTGATGCCGCCCTCTAGACTACTAAAATTAATGCAAAAACTGCTACCCATGGCCATGCAAGCACAATGCTTGCCTCAAAATGAACTAACAAAGAAAATGAGAGATTGATACAGACAAACCTACAATGCCTGTTACTGCTATCTATAGACTTAAAGACTGTATAATCACTGGCATTGCAACTTCTTGGAGGCACCATTTTCCACCTTTCTGTGACATGATTGTAAACTCCATTCCTTGATATTGATATGACTTCCAACATCAGTGAAAATGTACTAGCAGCTGACATCACTTCATGAACCTTAAGCTTTTTAATGTATTGCATCTTCTCTCAAATCTAGAGTGCCATTATTTAATGTGACTATTTAAATTTTATTATTTTATTTAGATTTTTGTTATTCGAACTAAATCAAAGAATTTTTTATTGAATTTTATTAGTTGGTGAACTTGTTTTGAATTTTGACTTGGTCAAACTCGAACACAAACATGAACATTGTGACTTTGTGTTTGTGTGTAATTGTATATTTTTAGTTTGCAATGTTCATTTGTTAATTTTTTTTCCTAAGTTACTGAATCTCTGGAAAACTAGGCCGATTCTGGGTCCGAAATTTCTGGGAATTGGAGTCTCCATGGAATTGGCACAGAATCCATTAGGGTTTGGAATTTTCGTCCTTAGGTTTGCTGATTTTCTGACCTCTGAGAAACCCTAAATGACATTCTTTACACCCAAAAAATTAAAAAACCCTAACAGTAATTTCATTCTGCATTTCGAATAAGAACCCCGTTTTGTTTTAGCTGAAAACAATGAATTGAAAAATAACATTTAAACTGTCACATCTCCTTCAAAAAAAATATTAAATTGTTTATGTTGAGGTCTCTCTTTATTTGATGTGCCATAGTTTTTGTAGGTGATAAGCACAACGCATGACGGGAATAAGGGACAATTCTTAGCTTCATTTATATTTAATATATAATTTAAAATAATTTAATAATTAAATTTTATAAAATAGTTTTAAAATTTAAATTATTATATATTATATAAGTATATTGTTTATTAAACTATATGTTAATAATATATAATAAAATTATAAATTATAAATAATATAAAAATTAAAAACTTGTATACTTATACAGCATTAATAAATAATAAATATAAACATATTATTGGTGCAGGGGCACCAAGACAGTTTGTCAATAAGGTCTTAGTCTAGGTTTTTGTTGGATTTTAAGTGGATTTGAGTTATTTGTCTTGAATAAGGTCAAAATGGACCATTTTGAATATAATTAGGAGTCATGGGGTTATGTTGTCTTATTCGTGCAATTTTTGTAAAAGTTGTCAAAAAAAGTGTAAAGTTGCAAGATTGCAAAAGTTGCAAAAAATGCACTTTTGAGGAATCCCAACGGTCATGTTAGTTCAAAGGTTGGTTTAGGTGGTTTATTAGTTTGGTTTTGGTGGGAAAAGTTTAAATAGGGGGAAAACATTGATGTGAAGGTTACTCGGTGGTTTATGAAGTGAAAACTTAATAAAATATCTCTGTTTCTCAGAAATTTCTGTGTATTCTTGCCATTTTCAGGACTGTATGGCACCATACAGAAGAATTGTGCTCGAAGAGTTTTTGAAACTGTTGAAGACATGTGTTAGCTTCTTCTTGTACTTGGTTTGAGAGTCAGATATTGAATTTAGAGGAAGTTTGATTCAATTTTTTGTTACTGCTTGAGAAACCCCAAAAACAAGGGTTTGAGAGTGTGAAACAATGAATTAAGCCATTCCACCCACTGTAAAACTCTGTAACTCGATGGAATGGTCCCATTTGGTGTGTTTTAAGAATCCATGAGGTTTCAAGGGTGAGGGAGGTCTTTTGATGGGTTTCTTGTGTTGCCCTAGTTGGTTAATGGTGAATTTTGAGTGTAAGTGGGAGGTTTGATTGTAGTTAATGATGTAAAACCTGGAGGCAGCAATCTCTGGTGATTGATTAAGTTTGTGCAGGCATTTTAAAAGGTGTCTGAAGATTTGTTAGAGTTTGGGAAGGTTGGGAGACTGGACTTCCAATAAACCTCTTGGGTGTTGGCATAAGGTGAGGGTTTAATGTTTGAGTGACTAGGAGGGCATTTGCTGGGAAGATAGTTGTGGAATTTGGGTGTCTATAACCTGTTGAGTGACTATCCAAAGGAAATTAGGAGGGGCAGTAGCTTTTAAGAGGGGTTGCTTTGTAAATCAGACCTAATTGGCCAAGTTGTTCAGCGTAGAAAGTCTGATTAGATGATGATGGTCCAAAGTGACCTAATAAGATTTTGGGATATGTTTTGTGAGGGATTAATGGATTTCTGTTAATATAAGTGGTTGGAGGATTTGAGGGTGAGTTTGTGAGATAAGCCGAGGAGAATAGGTCGCAGACCTACAAGGCAGATTGTGTAGTTGTGAAAAGTGTTACCCTAATCAGGGATTTGAAGGTTGATAAGTTGTCAAGACCTGTTGTTTTTGTGTTGATTAAGTTGAAGGCCTCCCTTGTATGACATCATATATATATATTTATAATTAATATCTTATGATTTTTATATTTTTTTGTACGGACATACCCAAATGGATTCCAATTCGGCACTGGGTCTGGTAAATGAAAGTTGACCAGGACCCCCATGAGAAAATTCATCACTATACTAGCACCGAATAAACCTTTATTTAGAAATAAAAGGGTCCAGTTTTTTCCAGTCTATCAGTTAATAGTTTTCAACTTCATTACCAAAAAGGGAAGGGGGAGCAAATTATGCAGGTTCTCTCTAACCCTATCATAGACATAAATTTACATTTAACACGGGTTTTCTTCAACAAAGATATTGTCACTGCTCTCATGGCAAGCATTCTCATCAGCAACAGCCATCAGGGAGACTTTCAAATTAACTCAAGTAGCAATCTTCTGCACCCCCTTAGAGAACTTACCTTGGCTATCCAGGATCTGATGTAGGTGCTTCATTATACAACTAGGAGAACACCACAGAATAGCTCAGGCCTTGTGCTGCATTGAAACAATGAAAACGTTGCGATGCCCTAGAGTTTGCTTTGGATCCATCAAGAAATCCTGTGGTTTTCCTTATATTTACAGATGAAAACCCTGTCCATCTCCTTCTCTAATACTCACATATGAAGCATTCATATTCTCATCACAGCATTCTTGACTTCTGTGGAAATGTACTTGGCAAAATTAGCTGTTACAGAAGCTGCGTTTACCACACATTTTCCTTCTCATGTCTTTACCAAAAAATGAAGAAAATGCCAACAGCCTTCACATTGAGCCTTTAATAAAAAAGCTATCCACAGATAATAATTAGTAAGTTGAAGATATCAGAGCCAATTTCAGAAATTGTGGAATATACAAGGAGTGAGGTCACCATTCATGGATCAACGAACTTTCCACATTCAGAGGTACTTTGTTGACCTTTTTACACAAAGTTTACTTTATTTTCCATAGCTGCCAAGTTTGAAAATGTAATTTGTTTGGGAGGCCAAAATATTTGGAAATCTAGAACCTTAGAAAAATCTGGGTAAAATCTGGCAAATCCAGTCGGTCACAAAAAAAAAAAAGGCCAGATGTGGAAAGATCTGAACCAGATTTGGCCTTTTAACAGTGCTTTCTATGTAGATTAAAGTTATCCATATTTTTTATTGTTCATACTAGAAGGTGAGATATGTGATGGATCACCATTCCCTCTGTCTTGAAGAATCTGGGCCTTGTTAGGATAGCCAGTGGAAGGATAGCTCAGCTGGTCCATTTTATTCTAGGAAATTTCTTGAGGACATCATCATAATTTTTGTTTCATCAACCTTCTTCACTAGCATCCATAAATGGTTTTTTTTCACAAGAGGTATTCTCATCGAATTGTTTCCATTATTTGTTTGTTCTACAAACTGACTTGAACAAGTTTACTCCACTCTATTATTTAGTTCTACTGTTGCCTGGTTCTACTTTTTCTTAACTTTTAGTGTTGGAGTTCCTCATGGACTCCTGATTGCATTGTAACTGGCTGTACTTTTGAGGCCTGCATACCTAATATAGTCATTTGCAATTTGCAAATATTGACATAATTTCTTTTCTTTTTTTCTATTCCACTTGATTGCTCTCCAGAAAGATTCCTTACTTTTTAGGCTGTCTAAGAAATTTTTACAAAAAAATGGATAAGTTATTCAAGGATTAACTGCAGAACAGTTACATTTGAATACGACCTTCTAATAACAGCCATATATTCTTCCAGTCCCATGTTTACTCATTTTGGCAAGGAGTCTAGCATTGACATGAAATTTGCAAGATTAACAAATAAAACAGCACACAAATGCTTAGTAGAAAGGGAGGGCTTTTGAAATCATAGAGAATGGCAAACAGGAGACTGTATGGAACAAGACTAACACTTTTTCTTTTGTATTGGAGTAAGAAAAACCAAATTACATCAGCATAGCTGTTATAGAACAGCAATGAGACACCAGCATAGAACCGACATTGCTGTTATAGAACAGCAGCAAATCAAAGACATCTACAGGCTGTTAAAAAACATCACAATTAGATTACAAAATTGAAACCAGATCTCTTACAAGGATGATTAAATTCAATGCAAACAGCAGACAGACTGCTGCAAGAAACTAGTCTGATGAAAATTCTGACAGCCAAAATCTCCAACGAAGCAGCTCAGCAAGACCTGGCAGGGACAATCCAAAGTGCATTGGTCGTAGCTAATGAACTCCACAATAGGGGAAAATGTTCTGAGCTGATTCATTGCCGGCAAGTTGCAGCTCCTAATGGCACACCTCCACCTTCAGCAAAGCAGTCAATCACAGATTATATCAAGGAACTCCCATTTGAATAATTCTAATGCCAACTTGAGTGTCATGCATTTTAAATTTTGCCTCAAAGGCACTAAGCTGTGTCTGAAAATCATCCATTTTATATTTTTAAGATTAGAATTAGCCTGGATAGCAGATTGGAGAATGAGGATCTGCGGAGAAAGGTTTGCACATATAGTCATCAATTCAACTTGAAGGGGTTGAAAGGTGTGAGAGAGAGCCGCCGACGCCGCCAAACATCGGAATCTCCAAATGTGTTTAAGAATGATATGCCTGAAGGTCTGAGTAATAATATTGCGGGATGAGGAGAGACCAAGAAGAGCAGATCTCCAAGACCACCTCTGGGGAAAAAATACAGAGAAGTTAGAGAAGAGAAAGTTCAAGATATTTTGAGCATGGGGACAAAACCAAAAGGCATGTTTGATAGTTTCTTTTTTGGAGCAAAATGGGCAAGTTGGAGGAGGGGAAATGAAGGAGAGCCGATTGCCAATGGGGACTTTAGTGTGGAGAATTTTCCAGGCTGTGAACTAGGCTTGTGCATCAGCCTTAGACTTCCAGATTAGGGAGCTTAACTTGTTCCATCTTGATCTACTAAGTTTGCATTTCCATTTGAGGTTAAGTCGGTGGGATAATGGGATTGATGGAAGGAGCTGTTTATACATGGGTCTGAGAGGGAGATTTCAGAGGTATTGATTGCTGGGCCATTTCCAATCTTTAAGGAAGTTGTCATGACATGGTGAGGAGAGGAGCTGCAACAACTCAGGTTTAACTAATTGCATGATTTTTTGTATTGGGGTCTCATAAGATGGGGGAAGTCGAAACTGAGCTTTAACCTACAGCCATGGTTTCTAGTTGAATGTTAAAGGGTCCCATAAGTCTCAAAAAACTTGGATGGCTTTTTTAAAAATATGTCTACCTTTGAGATTCTTAATAATGGCCAAAGGACAATTGTCTTGCTGGACCAAACAGTTCCACCAAATGGAAGAAGAGGCGAAACTCAAACCATGACTTTGCATAGAAATAGTGTACACCTGCACTGGATGCCACAAAGGAAGCAAGTAGGAAAGAGGGACTATTTGTTGTACAATAACAAATTTAAGAAAAATTCTATTTCTATTCTTAAGAGTTAAGATTACACAGATTGTTTATTCTTTGTTTTGTTTTTAATAATCTCATTGCAAAAAATAATCTTTAAAAGTTCTTCAAAAATATCCTAAGCAAGAAGTGTGCAGTCACAACCTTCAGTGAAGCACATTAACTTTGTATCAAGTCACAATATTTTAGCTATCAACTGGAGATTATGTATTAATAAAGCATAACATTTATTGGTGAGAAGATTTAGCAGAATAAGGTTTTCAGGATCAACATACTCTACATGGTGAACAAAGAACATAAAAGATATTAAAATGGTGGTCAAATTCACAGAATTACACCATGATTGCACAGAAGGAGAAAATACAGAATATGTAATATATTTGATTTATTTGGATAGATATTACGTTGAATTGCAATGGCTTATAATGCCATTCCTTACCTATGAATAACCTCCTACAGGGATAACTTCCAAAACTAACAACTAGCATTATTTATTTATTTATTACTAAACTATTAAATAACTTACATTATTATAAATTAACAATTACATGTTAATTTATTTTTTTATTATTTTGTTAATTTATCTTTTATTATGATTGCAATGGCTCATAATGCCATTCATTTCTTGTGAATAACCACCTACGGGAACAACTTCCCAAAACTTCCAACTAACATTATTTATTTATTACTAAACTATTAATAACTTACATTATAATAAATTAACAATTACATGTTTATTTATTTATTATTATTTAATCTTATCCAATCTATCTAATTATTGATGTAATATTCCAACAAAAGAGGCATGAAATATAGAGATTTCAAGGAGCACACAATATTCAGCATTACCGAATACATAAATATAAAGACAGAAATGAAATTTGTGTCAAAGACAACAAACATATAATTAGAGAACAATGCCATATAAAATGGACATGAAAGCCTAATATCTAGACACATAAGCTTCAAGCTGGAACTTTTGAGACCACATGTTGGACATCTGAGACTAATATCCACTTTAGTTTCAACTTGGGGGCAATATTATGGGAATAGTAAAATGTATAGATTCCTTCAAGAGAGGAATACAATTCAAAACATTGCATAGAAGATAATATTTTGGCATGAGGTGTATAAACATGCCCAGTTAATCAGAATGACAGGGTAAATCAATAGCCAAGTAGCAAACTGCTTTGAACACTTACAAGTTCACAATTGCATGCAACCGAACAGAACAGATTAAACCTAATGTTAATAAAACATGATGAAGATTGATAATATGATTGAAGGCTAGGGCCATGACAAGAGATTGTTTGTACTAACTGAAAAAAACGAAGATCTTACTTTGATTGTTTTTTCTTCTCTTAATTGCAACTTTTGTCATCATTAAAGTTTTGGCAAGGATAGTGAATTTCTTTGAAAGTACCACTAGTTTGGGATGGTTCCTTTTTGATGTGTACATGACAAACTGTGATCAGTTAATGGCGTAATAAAATCTTTTATTTTATCTCAAGTTTCTTCCTCCTGGAATAGATTTAAATGTATTTAGTAATTAATTTTTAAATCATATTAAATTCCATTTTTCAATGTTTAAGATTTTCTTGTCATTGCTTATTTTTGTTATTATACAGTTTACAATTGAACACATTATGAATATTTTAATTCATAGATGGTAATAACTGGCATTGTGCAGGGTCACAAAAACTACGTACCAAACATGATCAGTGGTGCATCACAAGCAGATGTGGGAGTTCTTGTAAGAATTTCTGGATATACATAATAATTTCAGTGCTACAGGTACATAACATACTGTTTCACAATCCTTAGTATCTGTTTGGACCCACATAATAGGTAATTTCTGCTCGGAAGGGTGAGTTTGAAACTGGATTTGAAAGAGGTGGGCAGACAAGGGAGCATGCTATGTTGGCAAAAACATTGGGAGTTTGTAAATTGCTGGTGGTAGTTAATAAGATGGACGAACCTTCTGTCCAGTGGTCAAAGGAGAGGTACAAGAGCACATGCCCCTTTCAAATTTGACCTTTTTGACCTTGCAATAAATGGAGAAGTAACTTCATACCCTACTTGTTTTAGGTTTGATGAGATAGAAAAGAAGACGGTTCCATTCTTCAAGGGTTGTGGTTACAATGTAAAGAAAGGTAAGTCACACAGTAATATTGTTAGATGCTCCATTTCTAGTACATTTATTTGAGCTAAAAATATATATATATTTTTGTCACACCATGTTTATATAAAACCATTCTAATATTAGATGCTTTGAATTTTTTAGAAAGCGAGAACAATAATGTAAAAAAAATAATAAAAATTTTAAAAAGCCTAAACTTAGTGAAAATAAGCTATCCAAGGGTAATTTAACATATCTTCTTCCTCTTTTTCCTTTTTCGTCAGTTTTCCTTTCATTTCTTGCTTGCAAAAGTAAATTGTAAAATTGCCAGGGGTTTTGGATGTTAAACTGCAAATCTTTAGGTTGTAGGGCCTTTTGAGATCCATAAAGCCAACAGGCATTTTTTGTTTTAATCTCTGTTTTTTGCTTGAGTTCTTTTCACTTAGAGGGTATGGCCCCTAAATGGGGAGGCACCTATTTAGCCTCAGGGATGTGTTCTTATGGTCCACTGCTTTTATTCATCTTTCATTTACTTCGGTCTTTACCTGGGAAAATACAGACTAGTTTTCTAATATTTTATTTGATGTTTTGGAAAACTAAAATGCTTAGAATGTTTCAGATGTGCAGTTCCTTCCAGTTTCTGGCCTTAGTGGTATTAATATGAGAGGGAGGGCACCCAAGAGTATCTGCCCTTGGTGGGATGGGCCTTGCCTTTTTGAAGCTCTGGATGCTGTTGAATTGCCTCCTAGAGATCCCAAGGGTTCTTTCAGGTATGATGAATAATTATTTAAATTTTGAATTTTTTTATTTGGCTATTTCAGAATATCTTGGAAAGTTTCTTGGTTGTCTTGTTGACTGTGACACCGTTTAAGTATTTTTAAGCAACTAAATTATATCTATTTGTTTTCAATTGGCATTTTATATGATATGCAATATATTCAATCCATCTATGATTGTTTTTCTTAGTGTATCCATTATTTAAAGGTAGTGAAGTTCTTTAGGTCACTGCCAATTGAGACACCATTTTGGCATATGGGATTTTCCTTGTACCTTATACTATTTTGAAGTTTGATGTGTTCAACCCTAACCGCTACTTATTCCAACATGTGAGCTCCATCATGGAGTTATGTACTGTTATTGGTTACTGATCAATTCTTGTCTGCCTTGCTCCTGCCATATATGCTCTATATGGATACGATCAAGGTAGTAGGCCAAACCATTTTTTTTTGATAGATTAGATGAGGGAATCGATTGTGGCCCTCGTTGATCCGGTGGACACTTTTCAGTGGAAATTGAAGTGTCTTATTTTTCTCCAGAATCTGCACCATCAGAAAGAGCTCAGCGTCCTCGTTTCAACGCAACTCGAACGGAGCGAAAAGGAGTCCGTTTGCACGAGTTATGGCCAGTCAAACGTTTGGTCAAACTGGGATCAGGGGCATCCAGAAGGCGAAAAAAATGGCGTCGTAAAAAATCAATGAAATCGGCGTCATCGCGTAGAGCTCGTCGAGACGATTCCGACGGCGTTCGTTTCGTCGAAATCCGACATCGGAGGCTCAAGATACAGTTGGTCAAAGTTTGCAGTTGACTTGTTGAGGTGGACCGTACGGATGCTGACGTCAGCATTCCGTACTGTACGGATGATGAAGTGGCCGAACCAAATTCTAACACGTGGCTTCTCTGTCAGCATTGTACGGAACCAATCAGATGACGACACGTGGCATCCGTACGACACGCCATCAGCACAGTCAGCGTACGGGCCTGCACAGTCAGCATCCAGTCAGCCTGCCACGTCATTGTCCGAGTTGGCAGACACGTCATCAGTTTGCACAGTCAGCACACGCGTGGCAGTACAGTTGTCATCCTCGTCAGCATCCACGTCATAGCTGAGGGAGAGTCCACGTCATTTGTACGAGCGAATAGTTCGTTGACAAGTGGCATCTAGTCAGATGCTGAGTCAGCAAGGTGGGCTATCGTCGATGGCATGTGGACGAATCCAAGAGTGACACGTGGCTACGGTCTGCGCTCCTCCCCATCGGTTGCTGGAAATTCGTTTGGGTTGTTAAAAGTTTGTTAGGGGGAATTCGAACCCCCTACCACTTATCCCCGAAACCGTCGGTCTGCCGTTGCACTACCGGCCGCGCCCTCACTACACGTATCTGCCGGTTTTGTTTTGTTATTTAAGAAAGGGAAATTGGCTATAAAAAGCCAGCGGCCGGGGTTGAACCCCCGACCGCCGGCCTAATAAAATGAATAACCACCGGCACACCACGCGTGCAGTTTGTAATATGTGTGGTGAAGATTCCTTATATCGATTAGTTAGGAGATATTTCTAACTAGAAAGCCTTGAAATGGCTTTGTTTTCAAAGTTTAAAATAAAACAATAAAAACAACCTCTAACCAATTTAGCCCGAAAATGAGAAAAGAAGGGCTCTAAAATATTTATATAATCCTATTGGATATTAGAGGTTTTTATTGGAAGATTTTCAATGTGTAAAAGGGAGATTTTGAAGATTTTATGTATTTTGGAGAGATAAGGGAATATTTTGCAAATCAATTGGTTGAGAGCCAAATTGAGCAAATTCTTTGTATAAAAAGGGGGCTTGAGGTGAGGATTGGCATAAGTTTTCTTTTCAGGTGATGAAGCCCTGATGCTGAAGTGACGAAAGAGGAGTCTTGTTGAAGAGTTTTCAAATCATTCTTGCATATCAGAGCATCGTTACGCTGCCGAAATGCTTGGAGAATGATTGTGGTGCATTGTAATCGATTTTGGAGTTAATCGGATCGGTCTCTCTATTGGAGTGGACCCGGAGACGTAGTCACTTTCGTGACGAACTCCGTTATCAAGCGTTGTTTGCACTTCTCTTCTTCTCTCTCTTTCTGTCTTTCATTTCCTTCCTTTCTGTTATGATCACCTTGATATTACTTTCATTATGTTATTTCCTTAAGTTAATTTTGATTTAATTAACTTGAAATAATCATTGTAAAAGCATTGTAAAAGTTTAAGCATTTAAACTGCAATCTAGTCTAGATCCTATACAGATCACTCGTCTATGAAAGAATTGATCAAGTGTTCTTACAACTAAATAATACCCACAAATGTATGCTAAAATCCACAAGATTAACAAGACGCTCACAATGTAATCGAAAGATTTTTGGTAAAATATTCAATGTTTTATTTACTTGAAGCGAAGCTTCATTTATAGATTTACAAAGAGTACAAAAATATAAAGTTTCTAAAAAGAAACTGAAAGAGAACATTAAGAAACATTCTTATCTAAAGCTAAGTTACCGATTTGTTTTTAGATTTAGGTATGGGTACGAGAATCCGGTATGGGATTCAGCCAAAATTTTTTGGGGTTGGGTACGTTAATACAAAAACATATAAAAATCAGAAATATATACATATTTGCAGCAGTAATTAAGTTTAGAATACACCACCATATTAATAGTCAAATAACATAGCAAAAATACACCACCACTTTATACTCAAAGAGTCAAATGCCATGATATAGAATTATAAATTAAAGTTCAAACTTCAAACATAAAAATGTCAAGTGTTTACAATCAGCCATTAATAATTATTGATCATTGATCAATTTGAATCATATGGGTCATAAAAAAAAGCAGCATCATTAGCATCATTAGATGCTACATTTTGTGTAGAACCACAAATAGCATCAGTGGCACTCGCACAAGCACTGCCACTAGCACTGTCACTACCACTCTCATGCTTGGTAGCTGCTTCAGGCTGATAGTCATCATCAATATCAAGTGCAGCTAAGTGACTTGTGGAAGCATCCAAGTTAAGCTGCTCTAGCTCAATATCCCACCTTCTTGTATCTCCTTTGTAGGAACTTTGCTTGTGTGTAAGGAGGTGCAAGTTTGTATGCACATACACCAAGTCCTCTTCCTTATTTGAATGTAGCCTATTGCGTTTTATTGAGTGGATGAAGGAGTATGTGCTCCAATTCCTCTCAGAAGAAGATGAACTGGCAACCTATTAAAACCAAATTAAATAGTTAAGAGTTACATTAACTAAACAAAATTATTAATTAATATAAATTAGAATTAAAATTACAAAATATAAAACTTGGGATAAATTTTTTATTGCAATAGGTTGGAGGTGCTTGTATTCTTGCCCATGGAAGTACCGCCAACTATGAGCATCCACCCTGTACTTGTCTCAAAGAGCATCAAGATTTTGATCAACACTATTGGAGCATGCAAAAACCATGAACTCAACCCTCACTCGATCACGTTGGTCACGATCACTGAAGAGTCTACAAAGTGCTGCCTTGTACCCTTGAGCCACTTCAACATCCCTATATGGAGCAACTCTTGATGAAGCACAAAGTATCCCTATATGGAGCAACTCTTGATGGAGCAACTCTTGATGAAGCACAAAGTATTTGGAACTCAATGCAAAAGCGAGAAGATGCAACAGAGTGGTCATTTTGTTCCATCTATCAACAATGATTCCCTATAGCTCTTTGAAGAACTTTTCTTCAAGATCTTCTGCTTTTGCATTGATGATAGATTTCATCTTCTTAATCATTGAGTCGATACCATCATATACTTCACCCAAACAAAGTCTATCCATGTCAGTGTAACAAATCATGCTCAATATGGGCTCAGTGAAACTGGTGAGATACTCAACACGATCCCACCAACTATCATCTTGGATCCTTTGCTTGACCCTATTTTCTCTTTCATTGCTAGTTTGCCTCCATATGGCCCACTTAGGGCTGATTACCATGGCATAGAGTGCCTCATGAACCTTTATAGGTTGTCTCAACACAATTGTGTTGGAGGCAAAACGGGTCTCGACAACTTGTTTGAAAATCAAAATAAAAATAAAAATATAATTTAAATTTACAAAATCAAAAATTAAAATTAAAAGAAAATAAAAAATTTAAAATAATTGAGAATTAACTTACCTTCAACAACTCCAATTTTGAGAATTGTCTAAATATTCCTTGTGTCATGTGGTGGTTGGTGACAAACATTTGGATGTCTTGCCCTCAGCATACACCTGTTTGATCCACTCAATTTTGGATCCAATTTTTTGTAGCATTAGATTGAGGGAGTGGATAGTACAAGGTGTCCAAAAAATGTGTGGATACTTCTCCTCAACCAATAACCCAACAGCCCTACAATTTTTGGCATTGTCGGTTACAACGTGCACAACATTTTGATGGCCCACTTCTTCAATAGCTTGGAAAAGGATGTTAGCAATAAATGGACCATCCTTCACAATCCACTGCTCTAGAAAACATTGCCCCTTTAGGGGACATAGCAATAACATTGATCAATGGGCAATTTTTGATTCTTTCCATCCATCAGAAACGGTGGTCACCCTTGTTTCGATCCATGAATCCCTTATGGGCTTCAAAGAGTTTGCTACATGTTTCACCTCTTTCTCCAATAAGGTGCAACACACCTTCTCAAAACCTAGGCCCTTATACCCCTTTGGAGCCTCATTAATAGATTTCACCATTTTTTGCCAATATGGTGAACGAACAACGTTGAATGCCAATCCATTGGCATAGACACATCTTGCTATGTCTTGATCAGCAATCTCTCTTGCCTCATTCTAAAATGAAGCTTCCAATGGTCCCTTAGATCTTTAATTTGAAGAGGGCATGGTTTGCTCTTGAGGGATGTCCATAAATGGATGGTTTTCTATAGGTGGAAAATAAGAAGGCGATGTAGGGGGTTTTATGGATTGAGATCCTTTCTTCAAAGGATGGCTTGTTTTAATACTAGTTGCTTTTTGGTTTGCTTTTTCTTGCTCAACAATATATTTCAACACCATGTCATTTGGAAGGCCTTTGCCATCACCTTTTGGAGGCCCTGGACAAGGTTTGATGCCTAGTTCAGGGATCTTATACAAGTTCCCTTTCACTTGACTGTATGAGCTTGTATATCGAACTTTGCAATGACTACAAATCCAAACATATACTCCACCACCTGGACATTGTTGAACCATTTCTACATATTTCCAAATGGGAGAGGTTGGGTTTATTTTGAAATGAGATTGGGCTGAGGAGTTAGAAGCGGAGGCCACTGTAATACCTAAGGCACAACAGATTGAAATGATTTTAGTATTGAAATTTGAAACTAGAAAACTTAAAAGAATGAGAACAAAAAAAAAAACTTTAAAACAAAATAAAATAGTTCATTTGTTAAAAAAATGTTAAGAAAACAATCAAAAAACTTCAAAGAAACCTACCTCTTTTGAACAAATATTTCTCTACGATCTTCTTGGCAACGAATGGACACTTGCAAGTGCTTAGGAATAGCACAACAATCAACTTTGAACAACCAATGATCAGCTTTCAAGTCTATTCAAACTTGTGCAAGTAAGAGAGAAAGTTAAGCCATGGAGGCAAAAAAACTTGTTTTTCATTCACAAATTATTAAATGAGAGTGTTTTTACCTATTTGATGTGTTTGGAGGAAAAGATTAGGGTTGGAATCAATATTTTATTATTTAAAAGTCAACTTTAAGTCAAAAAATAATTAAAAAATCCAAAAAAAGTCAACTTTTCCTGCGGCCAGGGTACTCACGCGGTTGGATTCAGCCCAGTTCGTTTTGGATTTGTCCTAGGTGTATCCACAGAGCACTTTTTGTACCCTGGACGTATTCACAAGTTGAAAACGAAACCCTAGCCAAATTTGTATTGTTTCGAACCTGTATCACAAATCCGAATTGTATCCGGGCTCTGCTAGGGACGAATTGGTAACATAGATCTAAAGATTACAATAAAATACACGATTGACCATTAATAATCTAAATAATATTTTAATACCCTCCCTTAATGGTCAACTACACCAAGATGCTCGCTGAATTTTACAAACTTATCTGGATTGAGAGACTTGGTGAGAATATCTGCTGTCTGCTCCTCTGTCAGAACATACGACAACTGAATTGATCCATGTTCATATGACCATATTTGTGGCAGTAATTACACTGAATGTTCTTCTTCTTGGTGTTGCCCTGAGGTTGACCTGAGCCTTTCTGCTACAGATGTTTACCTTTCCCTCTATTCTTAGTTTGAGACTTGGCTACAAAAGCTTGCTCTGTAGAGGGCGAGGAAGCACTACTACCAAACTGTTGTCTCCAACGATTCTGCTGCAAAAGTTTGGTACAAAGCTCTGGAAACTTCAAATCAACATTAGTTGATGTAATGTTGAGAGTTTCAACAAAGTGCTCATAAGACTTTGGTAGATTTTTCAAAGTGATGACTACCATGTCTTCTTCCTCCATCTTCCGACCAATTGCCTCCAGCTGATCACGGATGTCCCAAATCTTTGTCAGATGCTTGTGTTGTAATGTCCCTTTTTAGGGATTGATCTAAAAAACATAAATATAGTTAGAATATAGAATTTATCCTATCAGTACATGATTTAATTAGTGTAAACTTATCTTGAGGATCTAATTATAATGATCACTATCAATTAAGCATAAGATAAATGATTAGATTACTTTGGATTGCAAGTGTTAAGAGTAAATTGATTGTATTAATAGTTATGATCCCTTGTTTTGGTTGGAATAGAATCTCATCTTGACTCCTCTTGTCTAGCCTCATGGGACGGCGATTTACTGTGTTAAGGGGCGTGTGAACACAACTCAAAGTGGATTCCCTCAAGGTGTCCCACCCATCTTGGGATCTTCCATCAATGGGCAATTTACCTGCTCTTCCCCTCCACAAACGCAACAGTCTATTTGAGTGCTAGCCAAGGAAGTTGAAGTCTGGATTCTTATTCCCACAGCAAGGTAATAGTAATTTAAGAGAACACAATAATTGCTGCAAGCAACATTATTGTGTTACTGACAAGCAACATCCAATAATCCTCATATTGTTTATATTGTATAGAAGTATTAATATTTTGACACCTATACGTTTATTGTTTTCAAAGACAACAAGATGCAATCACTCTCATAGTATACGGGATTGGGTCTATAGATCATTACGGGTCTGTAACTAAGCAATTTATTTATTTTAATATACCAGATTTAGTCACTAACCAAACACCTTATTATGAGAAGTAGAAGTTAGTTTTCAGAGTCTTGTAATGATAGCCAACGTATGAGGGACTTACCTGATTTGCAGTGCTAGGCTGGGTCTTTGGGCGTGTTCTCTTCTGGCAGCAGATTCCAGTTTCTACCTTTCACGTATTTTTTTTCTTCTGTGGCACGATCTCCTCGCTTTCTTCTCATGATTTTCCTTTCCTTTATCTAAGTCAGGTGACTATCGGGAGAGGCGCGATTTTCCCTGAAACGTGATGATTGCTCGGAAAGGACGTGACTTCCTTGGTCCCGTGTGAAGCCTGATAGAAGCCAAAAAAAAATCGCTTAAGATATTTAAGGATTAGATCTATTATTCATAAACTTATGTCAATAAACCATTTATTAATTTTTTTAGCCAATGCAAAGATTAATAATATATATATATCATAATGATTTTTTCTGATGTCAATCAGGGGTTATGACAGTCTGCCCCTCCTGAACTTGCTTGCCCTCAAGCAAAATTCAAACTTGGATGCTTCAAAATTTCTTCACTTTCCCAAGTAGCATCTTCCTTAGGTAATCCTTTCCATTTAATCAAGTACTCGGGAATAATCTTGTTCCTCAATTTCTTCTCTCGCACGTTCAAGATTGTTTCAGCCTTTCAGGTTCCAAAATAAGCCTTCCCTCATCATCAAGGGGTGGTAACTCTGTACATGGGTTAACATGTTGCTGAAGAACCTTTTTAAGTTTGGACACATGAAAGATATTGTGAATCTTGCTATCGCTAGGCAATTCCAATTCATAGGCTACTTCACCTATTTTCCTAAGAACTTTGTATGGACCATAAAATCGAGGTTTTAACTTTTCTGCCCCGCTTACTTTAATGGAAGTTTTCTTGTATGGTTGGAGCCTCAGAAAAACCAGGTCCCCAACTTCAAATGTCCTCTCGATCCAATTCCAATCTGCATACATTTTTTGTTGATTTTGAGCATGATGGAGATTATCTTTGAGAGCTTTCACTATATCCATGCTTTGCTGAATGAAGTCTCTGGCACTTGGCACTCTACTATCCTAAATGACCAAGTTTCCAAAAGTAATTGCTTCATACATGTAGAGAGCCTTGAAGGGGCTCATTTTAATGGACATATGGTGTGTTGTAGCAATATTCTCCTAAATGCAACCATTTGACCCAAGAGTTTTGCTGGCCTGTAACATAATTCCTCAAGTAGCCTTCCAACCATTTATTCACAATTTTTGTTTGCTCATCGGTTTGAGGGTGATAACTAGTACTTGGCATAAGATTTGTGTCTGTAAGCCGAAAGAGTTCTTGCCAAAACTGGCTAAGGAAGTGGCTGTTGCGATCATTGACTATATTTTGCGGTAGACCATGCAACTTGAAGATTTCTTTAAAAAACACTTCAGCTATTTGAGGTGCTCTGAATTCGGTGGATATAGGAAAAAAATGTGCATACTTAGTTAACTGATCCACCACCACAAAAATACAATCCTTACCTTGTACCTTAGGTAATCCAGTGATGAAATCCATTCAGATGCTTTCCCACTTTTGGTTTGGGATAGGTAGTGGTTGTAGTAACCTTGCTGGATGGTTGGGTTTTGCTTTATTCTTTTGACAAGTCATACATTCTTGTACATATTTTCCCACATCCTTTTTGAGGCCTTTCCATGAATATTGTTCCCTTATCTGTTTGTAAGTTTTGTAATATCCAGGGTGTCCTGCCAAGGGGGAATCCTGATATTCCTTCAAAATTTTCTCCTTAATCTTGGAATGGGGCACAAGGAATATTCTATCCTTATACAAAATGATGTCTTCAACTACCTTAAACTCATTATTGGGTGCATTTCCTTCAAGTATTTCTTGAGCTTGAAGATCTTTGGTATATTCCGCAATAATGTTATTTCTCCAACTTCCGGTGATGCTGGTGATGGTGTTTATTTGTGGGTATCTAGACAAGGCATCAGTGACCACATTATTGGTTCCTTTCATATATTCAATATCAAAATTGTAAGCTTGTATTTTGCTCACCCATTTTTGTTGGCGGTTGTTCAAATCCTTCTGATTCATGAAGAACCTTAAGCTATTGTGATTTGTCTTGATATTAAATTTTCCACAAACCAAGTATTGCTGAAATTTGACTAAGGCATGCATGATGGCCAACATCTCTTTATCATAAATGGAATAGTGTCTTTTGGTTTCCGTGAGTTTATGGCTTTCAAAAGCTATGGGATGTCTTTGTTGCATGAGAACAACTCCAATTCCCTCCCTTGAGGCATCACATTATAGTTCAAATGGTAGTGTGAAATCCGGTATTGCCAAGACAGGACATGTGCACATTGCCTCCTTGAGTTTTTCAAAAGCCTCTTGTGATCTTTCACTCCACACAAAAGCTCCCTTTTTGGTTAAGTCTGTGAGTGGGGCGGCTATTCTTGAGATGTTCTTCATAAAATGCCTGTGATAGCTACAAAGCCCCACAAATCCCCTAAGTTGGGGTTTGGGTTCTTGGTTTTGGCCATTCCTTGATGGCTTTGATTTTTTCTTCATCAACACTGACTCCCTGGGCACTAATCTTATGCCCTAGATAAAGAATCTCATCTAAGACAAATTCACATTTTGAAGCTTTAGCATATAGTGACTCTTGTTCTAATATCCCTAAGACTTCTTCAATGTGCTTAAGATGTTCTTCCCAAGTCTTGCTATAGATTAATATATCATCAAAGAATATTAGTAGAAATTTCCTTAACTGCTTCTTGAAGGTTTGATTCATGCATGATTGGAAAGTGGCAGGGGCATTTGTCTGCCCGAAAGGAAGAACCAAGAACTCAAAATGTCCATAGTGGCATCTGAAAGTGGTTTTGGAAATGTCTTCCTCCCTCATTCTTATTTGATGATAACCCAATCTTAAATCAATTTTGGAGAAATACTTTGCACCATGAAGTTCATCTATGAGTTCATCCACTCTAGGAATGGGATATCGATTCTTAATGGTTATTTTATTTAGAGCCCTATAATCAATACACATTCTCATGGTTCCATCTTTTTTTTTAACAAGTACGGCTGATGAGGCAAAGGGGCATGAGCTAGGCCGGATATGCCCCATTTCAAGAAGCTCTTAAATTGTTTTTTCTATTTCTTCCTTGTACTTTTGTGGATGTTGGTATGGGGTGGTGATTACTGGTTTCACCCCTTCTTCCAATTCAATGATGTGTTCAAAGTCCCTCTTGGGTGGCAACCCAGGTGGAATATCACCAAAAAATTTCTCATGTTTCTCCATAATGGGTTGGATGTCAATGTGAATAGCTTTTCCTTGAGAGGTTGATTTGTCTAAAATCATGCATTGTGCTGCCCACTCACCTTGACCCCGATTTAAGATTCTTTCTATTCTTTTGCAAGAGACCACTTGGGGTGATCCATCGGGTAGTCCTTTTAAGGTGACTTCTTGTCCTTGGTGCTGAAAACGAAGGGTCAAGTTGGGTAGATCAAACATAAAACATCCCAAAGAATAGATCCATGGGGTACCCAATATTACATCAGCATATAGAGGCACTACATAAAAATCCTCTTTGATGGGGTGATTTCCCAAAATCATCTCTAGTTGTGGAACTACCTTGGTGCATTGGACCATAGCTCTTCTGGCCGTGGCTGCTGCAAATCCTTTGAATTCTTGAGCCTTTAGTTTCCTTTTTTCAACTAATCTTTCATCTATGAAATTGTGGGATTCCCCACTATCCACAAGGGTAATGACTCTTTGGCCGCTAAGGGTACTCTTAATGCGAAAAGGATGGTGTTTAGAAGTTTGTGTGATTGTAGTGAGAGCTACATGCTCATCACCTTCATACTTTGCTTTCTTGTATCATTCTCTTCAGCTCCTTCAATAGGGGTTGCTTCTAACTTGCGGGCTTGTCCACTCTTTGCGCATCTATACCTGAGTGTCCATTCTTCATTTCAATGGCGAAAAAGGGTTCTTTCTTTTGTCCCCTTTCCTTTCACAAGTGTGACCATGCTCCCATGGGTTTTTACAAGTGTAGCACAAACCTTTCTCTCTTAGTTCATCTCGTTCACTTTTTGAAAGGTGAATATGGCGTGGTTTCCTTTTTTTATGAAAGTGTTTGCTATGGTTATTGGGAGTTTTATTTCTTGCTGATGCGGATTCAAGTCTTAAGGCCTTTTCTATGGCATCCTCCAGATTTAATGGGCTAAGAGCACTCACTAGCCCCATAAGTGATTCTACAAGTCCTTCCACAAAAAGGTATGCAAGTCTGTCTTCCCCAATTTCAGAAACTCGGACTGAGAGTTTCTGAAATTCATTTATGTAGCTTTCCACTGACCCTTGTTGTTTAAGTTGAGTTAGCCTTTTAAAATCTTCTTGGGGATGTTTTCTATCAAACCTCCTTACGAGCTTTTGGGAGAATTCTTCGTAGGCTGTTATGTTTTGGTGGCCTTGGGTGAGGATTCCATGGTGCTGCCATTCATGGGCTAAGCCTTCCAAATGCAGGATTGCAAATTGAAGTGCGTCTTCTCCCGTCATAGGGCTGAGTGTAAGATAGGTGTTTAGTTTTTGCAGCCAAGCATGGGCGTTGATCTTGCTTGAGCCATCAAAGTTAGGTAATATTACTTTATTCACCTTGTGCTTTAAATCCTTTTTTTGTTGCTTCTTTCCTTGCCTAGGAGTTTCATGTCTTTTGGCTTCACAAAATTCCCAAAAAGAAACCAATTCTCTAAGTTTAGGTTCAAGATCTCTATAGGCTTTACTAATTTCCTCGGTGCTGCTTGGTGTTGGGTCCATCTCCTCCTCCCTTTTGGAATCATTTCCCTTAGTTATGAAAGGGGGTTTGAGAACCCTGGGTGTAAATGACCCATTATTAGCCACGGAATAATTTGAACTCACATCTCTCCCATTTGAAGGATTATTTTTCAGGTTATTGAGTTTTCCATGTTATGAATAGTCTGGGTGAGTACTTGGTTTGACTTTTCTATCCCTTTATTTTGGTTTAAAAGGGTTTGGTGGGTTTGTTCCATGAAGGCTCTTAATTCATTGGCCAACTGTTCAGCCATAGTTCCCTTTTTATGATATGTCCACATTCACCAATCCACAGGATGGCAGGATTATGCTCTGATACCTGTTAAATTAGTGATCAGATTAATGCACAGAATTTAATTTAAAAAAAACAGACAATAAGACACAGCAGATACCCTGGGAAAACCCTCCTCTTGAGGGAGAAAAACCCAGCAACAATATATCATTTATATATTGATATGTAAACACAAAAAAATCTCCTTTACAAAGGCCGATATGAAGGCCAATAAGAAGCGCCACAAGCTGATGCAAACACAGCAATAAAATGAAGCAATTCACTGAATAATATCAGCCACTAGCAAGATACACTTCTACAGAAATCGCTGCCTCTTCTAGATGATTCGCACTTCACTTCAAAGGTTAATATCGAACTGAACTGAAAAATGAATACAATACAATGAGTGGATGTGTATATATACAAAGTGAAGAGCAACACATCTCCTCAAGTGAACATGTTGGCCTCCTTTTGGAATGACGTGCCTCTTGAATTCGTGCCTTATCTTGAAGAGATGTCGGCCTTTGATAAAGTGACAACTTTCCAATAAACAATATTAAGTTTCTCTTAATAAAAGACGTGACCCTTCAAGGTGTCTTAAGTCGGCCCAAGAGAAGGAATATAAATATAACTTAATTAGCCATTAGGCTATATTTCAAATTATCTTCATATGCGTATTTGGAAGAAGCAGCCCGTTGCTGCTAGAACATCAACAATACCACTTGTAATGTCCCTTTTTAGGGATTGATCTAAAAAACATAAGTATAGTTAGAATATAGAATTTATCCTATCAATACATCATTTAATTAGTGCAAAGTTATCTTGAGGATCCAATTATAATGATCACTATCAATTAAGCATAAAATAAATGATTAGATTACTTTGGATTGCAAGTGTTAAGAGTAAATTGATTGTATTAACAGTTATGATCCCTTGTTCTGGTTGGAATAGAATCTCGTCTTAACTCCTCTTGTCTAGCCTCATGGGACGGCGATTTACTGTGTTAAGGGGCACGTGAACACAACTCAAAGTGGATTCCCTCAAGGTGTCCCACCCATCTTGGGATCTTCCATCAATGGGTGATTTACCCACTCTTCCCCTCCACAAATGCAACAGTCTATTTGAGTGCTAGCCAAGGAAGTTGAAGTCTGAATTCTTATTCCCACAGCAAGGTAATAGTAATTTAAGAGAACACAATAATTGCTGCAAGCAACATTATTGTGTTACTGACAAGCAACATCCAATAATCCTCAGATTGTTTATATTGTATAGAAGTATTAATAATTTGACACCTATATGTTTATTGTTTTCAAAGACAACAAGATGCAATCACTCTCATAGTATATGGATTGGGTCTACAGATCATTACGGGTCTATAACTAAGCAATTTATTGATTTTAATATACCAGATTCAGTCACTGACCAAACACCTTATTATGAGAATTAGAAGTTAATTTTCAAATTCTTGTAATGATAGCCAACGTATGAGGGACTTACCTGATTCGCAGTGCTAGGCTGGGTCTTTGGGCGTGTTCTCTTCTGGTGGCAGATTCCAGTTTCTACCTTTCACATATTTTTTTTCTTCTGTGGCACGATCTCCTCCTTGCTTTCTTCTCATGATTTTCCTTCCCTTTATTTGAGTCAGGTGACTGTTGGGAGAGGCGCGATTTTCCCTGAAACGTGATGATTGCTCGAAAAGGATGCGACTTCCTTGGTCCCATGCAAAGCCCGATAGAAGCCAAAAAAAACGCTTGACATTTAAGGATTAGATCTATTATTCATAAACTTATGTCAATAAACCATTTATTAATTTTTTTACCCAACGCAAAGATGAATATATATATATATATATATATATATATATAAATCATAATGATTTTTTTAATGTCAATTAGGGGTTATGACACCTGTAAGGACATTCTCTCATCCATCATGATGGAGAATAGTTGGTTCTTTAGAAAGAATGCACGACTCTTGTCGGAGGTCTCATGCAAGGTTTTCAAATGATCCCAAATCTTAGTAGCTGATTTGTCGGATAGAACTTGTGGAAGTTGATCATCGGAAACAAATAGTTTAATGAGCATCACCGCTTCACAATTTTGTTCATCAAACTTTTCCTGGTCTTTATCTGCCATTGTGGGACGAGTAGCAGTGCCTAGAACAATCTGATCAAGACACCAATATTCGAAGATAGTCATCATTCGCTGCTTCCAGGTATTATAGTTTTGCCATTAAGTCGTTGATTGCCTTTCAACATTATGTTGGTCAAACTCGCGATCTTGCATGTTTTTCAAGGCACAAAAAACAAGGCAAACAAAAGAGGCGATAAAACTAATTGCATTGATTCCAAAAAACTCAGGCAGTTCCAAACATAAATTTCGAGGCAAACTCGTTTGCACAAATCCCAATGCACGGATTACGAGTTAATAAAAAAATTCTGATGACAACCCAAAAATCTCCACAAATAACACACAAAGAATCTGTTATCAAAAAAAAATTTCGGCTTCAAAACAAAGGGTTTATTTAAAACCCTAGCTCAAATTTGGCAGACGACAAGTGTAGAAAATTAGCACCTAGAATAATGTAGAAAATCATGCACAAACTCCAAAAATTCGTGCAGAAGAAGAGACGAAGACTGGCCATGAATTTACCACGAAAAAGCTCAAAAAAAAAACGTCGCGTTTAGTACAAGTCGCGTGCAGGAGATTTGTTTCCAGAAAATGCGTGAAGAGATGTTCTGGAAAGATCACGACCAGAGAGATCACTAGGAAAAGATGCCCAGACCCTGAAGAAATCGCACAACAAAACCTCCAAAAGAGGTTGCAATTTTTTTACACCAGAAAAATCCTGTGTAGAAAAACAAATTGATGCCCTGGTCGCGCGGAAAGAAGAGAGACGACCAATGCGAGCAGGAGAGACAGAAGAGATGTGATTTCTGGAAGTCGTGTGCAGAAAGGAAGAAGAAGCCACAAATTTTCTAACTTAAAAAAAATGCCAATCCTTAGAAAAAAATGCGCCAAAGGAAGAGGAAGCCTCAAATTTTCTTTCCAGATCCTCCACAAAAAATCTGACGGATTTCGGAGAAAGGCGAATTTCAGAAGCCTGAAAAAAATTTAAAATTCTTCCTGCTTAACGTCTCCTTCTCTGATACCATGTAATCGAAAGATTTTTGGTAAAATATTCAATGTTTTATTTACATGAAGTGAGGCTTCATTTATAGATTTACACAATAAAAAAATATGAAGTTTCTAAAAAGAAACTAAAAGAGAACGTTACGAAACATTCGTATCTAAAGATTACAATAAAATACACCATTGACCATAAATAATCTAAATAATATTTTAATACACAATGCCAACATATGCTGTAAAAGGAAGTAGTTCCAGCATCTAAGGATCCAAAGAACATCTGAAATAGCCATCCTTGCTTAAAAAACTAAACCAGATGCAAAGCCATCCTAAAGATAAAACAAGAAACTGTGTCCAAAAAACTAAAGAGGGCACAATAACAGAGCATGAAGAAAGGAAAAACTTCGTAGACAGCAAAAGGATCCTTATTAGGCAAGGAAAGAGGCTTTTCTCTAAAGTCCATCCACATCAGATTTTCTCTCTCATAGTCCACAGGTTCTAAATCACCCACACAAGCGAACAAATCCTGCTTAGGTGAAAAGTCACGATACAAAAGTTTGCCTCATCCTGCATTGACTATTCAGAGTCTGTCTACACTTCCTTGGCAAAGCTATAGCCATATCTAGAGCTGCTTCCTTCGAATCCTAGAAAATGCCTTTTTTTTCTCCATATAGTCCATGCAGGAAAATTTGGTGATTCTCCAAATGAAATACTCATCTGCAGTTTCTTTCTTTGAAATTAATTTCTGAGACTGAAGATTACAAGCATTTTTGGAAGAGGGAGAAGAAGCACATGCTGCAGCCCTACAACCAACCTTCAGACAGTTGAAGCATCTAAAGGGAAGGTCCAGGACCAACCCTCAAATGAGATTTGAACCTTATTGGAGATAGGTTTTGAAAACCCACATGCAAACCGACCCTGAAAAAGCATAGATGAAAATCACCTTTGTTGGAATCCGGAACTATTATTCTACATGACTCTCTCTTAGCTATAGCATCTAACTTAAAATGAATTTTTTTTTTTTTGGAAGCAGGGTAATTTCAGGACAAGTGATGTCCATCAGGCAATCTCAAACTCACAAGGTTCACTTCTCAGGAATCGGCACAAAAACGGAAGAGGGCCCCACTCTTAAGAAATCTTGTCAAAGCTTTATGATGGGATGAAAATATTAGCTGCCCCTTAGTTAGTATTATTGGTATACCACCCAGGTAGAAATGGTCCTGCTGTGAAGGAGAGCCTGTAAAAATGACCCCCTTGCCACCATTAACCTTGCTGCTCTGCGGATCTACATTTTACACTGTTATGTTCTCATGGGAAATGAATTTCAGATTCTCTACTCTGCATATCTCCACAGTTGGCCCTTTTGGAGTACTAGAGAGAGATGGGATCAAATGGCAAGAAAAAACCCCCCAATTATGGTAGGGATTAGAGGGATTCTAGCAGATCATATTCCCCTTACCACTGTGATTGATCAAGGGCCAAGAAGGAAGTAGCTTTCCCAGCATCACCTTATTTTCAAGGTTTGAGGAGCCCATAAGTGACATTTAAGATCTGTCATGCTTCTCACCCTGAACTTGGGAAAAGCCTCTTTTATGATTTGCACACTCTCCTCCTTTCCATTGCCATTTTTTGTCTTCTAACTCATCTTTCTATGCTGCAGCCACATCAACTGCATTAAGTACATTCATAATTAAATTATAAATTACATTTGCTATGTAGTTGAAAGAGAATCTTCAAATAACCTTAAAAATACATTCCTGAAGTTGAACTAAGTTAGGCAGCCAATTTTTAATGGCATAATTGATAATTTTCATATAGAGCATTCAATTTCAATTATTTTAGAACTTGACTTTCAATTTGGGCCTTGCATGATAACCAGAATTATAGCCTTATTTACTACAATGCTTGTTCTATTAGGCTTTAGCCTATTAGGGATAAGAATTTGCTAGGTCCCTCAAGCTTGGTTTTATCCTCTTTAATTTGTCAATTGGTCATGACAAGTCTGAAATAATTGTCAAAATGCCACACATTTGACTGATACAAATTTACAAATCAGGCTCTTTACATTCATGATATGCTTTAGTGCATGTGTGATGGATTACTTTCATATAGCAGGTCATTACTTTTGTTGTTTATTTGCTTAAATGTTTCTTCACATATGCTTCAACAAACATTGTTTTGAAGCTTTTGTAAGTAAAACCATAGTTAAAAATCTCAGACTCAGGAAACACTCGGCAGACCCTAAAATTGTGATGTCATGGGACTCGGCAAAAATTCTGCAAATTTTCTGAACATTTAAAAACACTTAAATTTTTAAATCTCCTTTGACCTTGTAGAACTCATGACAACTATCAATGCCTCTGTTGTCCTCTTTTCTAAACTTTCTTTTGATCATAAGATGTAAGGAAAGCATTATCTTCTCACTGAAACTTCTCAGACACTGCGCTACATATCACAACATCTTGGCTATTGATCCCTGCAGGGTGATATTTCAGGCAATTAAAGCCTCCTAACATATGCATGCGATAATAGTTGCATATTTCAAATCCTAGTTCTATGCATACTATGCTATATTTCCAAGTAGGGTCCTTAGGTTTGCCGTCACTTATCTTACATGCAGATGTTGTGTTTTTGGAGAAATGAATTGAAACCCTGGCAAAACAAAAAAGGGAAAAAAATATGAACAAAAACCATAACAGCTTCAACAAGCTAGCGGAAATTGAGAAATAAAATACAAAATAAGCAAACCCTAATAGCTAGAAAATTAGAATGAAGGCAAAAAAAAAAAAGTATTATGTATTATTGAAAACACACAATATGGTATCATACCCTTTATACTGCTCATGATCTCCAGCAACAAAATGCCAAAGCTGTAGACATTGTTGTGATCTGTAAGCTTTTTAGAGAGAGCAAAGTCACTCCTGTGCCTGTTCCTGTTGCTGCAGTTTCCTTCTTTTTGGCTGCAGAAAAGCTGGGGACTGAAATTGTGGTTTAGGATTTGAACGGCATAAAGAAAAAGAGGTACGACTTTGTGTTGGTGAATGTTCACTACACTCTTGCAGTGGTTGTCTTCTGAATACCTTTTTAACGAGCCCAGATGAGATAAGTGGAGATTCTTAGAGGAAAACTCCTTAAATAAGAAATTACAAACAATGTTTCTAAATCAGAAACAATCGATAACCAAAAGAAATAAAAGAAAGTTGCTAAAACTAACTGACAGCAAACTAAACGACTAAGATGACCATTATTTGCTAAATATAACAATATTACTTTAATATTCTTAACATTTTTCTAGTAAGAAATTTGGTTCTTTATCAATTTTTTTGGTGTGCTTGTTGAACTATAAATGCAATCCAGTTTATGCATAGATTGGGCTTCAGATTAATAGCTTCTGTCTTGTTTCTATAAATGCAATTAGATCTTGAATTTGTGCCTGAGAAGGGAAAGATCATGTAGGATTTCAATATTTTCAGATTTTCTAGATAAATCCTCATAGTATTTCCAAAACATTTGATTACTTCCTTGTACTCCTGATTGGAATGGTACAGAAGAACATAAACTTGCCAACTCAGACCTTCCACATCATCTTAAACTATTAAAAAACCAGTCACTAGTAGTATAGAAAATAGGATTATATTAATGTATGGTGTTTATGATTCAGTTTCAAAAACTAGGGAGAACATTGTAAAATCCTAACTTTTATATTCTTAGAAAACCATTATATTCATAAAGAATCATATTTAGTATACCTATACTTTGCCAATGTCTATAGAGTTGTAAATGAAACCATCAAAAGGAAGTGTTAAATTGTTATCATTTGTTGATGCATGTGCAAAGTATTTATCAGCTATATAGAGGTCATTGTAGTTGGTAAATCTTGACCTAATGATAGTTATAGGGGTCAAGTATGCAGTTTGGGAACAACTGTTGCTTGTTATTTTGGTTGCCCAGTTTGTTTCATTTGAATGCCTATTAAGCATGGAGAAAAATAATACATTCTCTATTGAGAAATTTGAAAGCAAAGACTTTAACACTTGGAATGTAAAGTTACAATTGATCTTTATTGAAAAGGATCTATGGGATGCAGATGATGATGATGCAAAGGTTTTTTTGTTGAATAGCATGCCTTTTATGGTAATGTTGTGTTCACACTAAACAAAATAGATGTTACCTTATAAGATATAATATCTACCTTGATTAATAAAGAAGCTAAGGAAAATTATTCAACCATAGTTTACATACTCGGAATCAGAGAGTACTCGACAAGCCCAAACTTTTTGACTCGGGAAATACTTGGCAAATACTTGACAACCTAAAATGTAGCAAAATTTCTTATAAAAACACATTTTTTTGCAAAATTCAATTATAGAATGCATCAAATGAGTCTAAAAACCATGAGGGAGTGTTTTATATTAAATTTCATTGTTCAATGCATATGGATTACAAAATGGCATCATTATACGAAGCCACATAGTGAAACTACTAATAACTATAATGAATTTATGATAATTGTATTTGAAAATCATCATCATAAATTTCATACCTTGGCAATTACAATTTCCTCTTCCCCAACCTAGAGAAAAATTGGGCGGTAGAGGGTATGGTCCTTGCACTCGATTTTGGCTCCCTGCTTGCTGTAGAAGATTGTGGCAGTGGCTCCTCCTCCACCACATCAATGTCATCTACTCCAATCTCCCCTACTTCTGCTGTAGGAAAATCCTCCATAGCTTGCCTCTTGAAATCAGCAATCTCATCCTCTGTAAACAAGGAGGCCTCATCATCCTCTGTATGGATCAATGTCATCCAAATCAATGAGCTTGTCTAACTGGTCTTGCACCTTTCTTGTGTGAAGCTGAAGGTTATATTGCACAAAAACAAGATCATTGAGGCATTGTTGAGTCAACTTATTATGCTTCTTCGTGTGAATGGCATCAAGCAAACTCTAGTTCTGGTCACAGCTAAAAGAACTACAAGGTTGAGGCAAAATTCAAAGCGCTAACCTTTGCAAATTTGGGGTTTTTCCACCTCAATCTTGCCACCAAGAACCTGTAAATAAGATATTCAAGTTTTTATAAATAAACAATATTCTAATAAGTAATAATAATTGTAATTCATAACTTGGAAGATATAAGGCTTCACTTTTTCTTACTTGGTGTTTGGATCTCTCTTCCTCATATACATAATTTGGAAGAAAACAACGCCCCCTAGCTGCCTTATATTGTTGCAACTCTAAAAGGATGAGGTCTCTCACTTCAGATATAGGTGTCATCCTTTCAATACATGTGAATAAGGTCCTCCATAACCTCCCCATTAGCATTTGTGAAGTCATTAGAGAAGTAGAACTTGGGGTTGAGAAAGTACCTCGCTACATGAATGGGCTGGTGGAGTTAAATTTTCCACCTTCAATCAATGATCTCCCAAATAGGGGTAAATCTATTTGCATCCTCCATGTAATAGTGTTGGATGGCCTCTTTGGCCCTATCCATTGCCTCATAAAGATATCCCATCACATTTTTCTCACTATCCACCAAGAGCAAGACCCTCACCAATGGCTCTGTCACCTATAAAGTACAAAGTAGAACCAAATTTAAATTACACCTTACAATGAAGCAAAATGCGTATAGAATTTTAAATTAAGAATAAAGGATTCAATTTGAAAATTCATTAGAGTTGAAAAGTTACCTTGACAATCTCTAATGCTCTAGTTGCAAATTGACTATCAAAGATTATTGCTTGAATCTTTTCTCCATCAGCCTTCTTTGAGTAAGTTGAGTCTACCCATGGTTGACTCACAAACATCTACTTCAAGGAACTCAATAAACTGGTGATACTTTTCATCATTAGAAAATTAGTTGCAAACCTTGTAGCACTTGATCGCACAAGTTCGTTCCCCTTGGTGTGATCTCTTATCAATTGAAGAACCCATGGGTGATTATATACATATTTTGTTATGTCTCTTGCTTTGTTCTACAATTGGTTTCACCTAGTCAATTTTGCCTATGTCCTCCAAAAGAAGGTCAAGGCAATGAGCTGCACAAGGGGTCCACAAAATTGTTGGATGCCTTGCTTGAAGCAATCTACTAGCTGCCACATATGTTGTTGCATTGTTAGTAACAACTTGGACAACATTTTCTATGCCCACCTCTAAAACAACCAGTTCCAACATCAAGCTCAAATTTTCTGCATTCTTTATTATGTTGGAGACATCAACTGACTTTAGAAAAACCATCACACCATTGGAAGCCACTATAAAATTGATAAAGAGTGTGGTTTTTTCCATCTGTCTAGCCATTTGAAGGATTTGAGCATCCAATCTTTTTCCATTGCTTCTTTCCATCTTCCACAATTCTTTTTGCATCTACAATAGCATCTTCAAGTAACTTGCCACTTAGCTCTGTTGGACTAGGGGCCTTGTACCCTTTCCTTGCAACTGTCAATGCTGTTACCAAACACTCCCAATATGGACTCCTTGCCACATTGAAGTGAAGGTTGTTATAGAACCAAAAACTTGCACAAGCCTTGTTTGCCTCTTTGTGCACCTCCCTATTCCACCCAGTTGCTTTCAATGAAGGTTGTGATCCTTGAATATTTCTAGGCACAAAAACTGGAATTTTCTCGAAGTGGATGAAGTGGATGGGATACTGTGACCGGCACGTAAACGTGGACTGCAACTAGAGCCCACAATGGGAGTTTGCATGTGCACCTCAAAATCTTCAGCCAAATTAGGAGCAATGGCTCCTTGCATGGCTGCTTTTGCCTTTTCCCTCTCTATTTTTTTTTTTCTTAAAATGCTGCAAGAATAGCTAACATCTTTTGTTTCACCTCTTCAGTGGCTTTTTCACATGCCTTTGAATCACGACAAGGAATACCAGCAAGATGGTATTTGAGGCGATTGATGCCTCCACTAACCCTCTTCTTGCAATGGGTACAAATAACATTGCCTAACATTGCCTAGTATTGACGCGTAATAACCATGTTTCCAAGGAGGATCACGACTACTGGGGGGTCTCCTTTCAATGGCACTTGCGGCAATTGAGTCCAAACCAGATGCAGAGGGGGATGCCGTTGTGATTAAATATTAACCTACAATATTAGAAGTTGAACAATAAATATATTAAAAGTTGTAACAAATTCAGTACAAAGGAACAATCAACTAATTGTTTAACTTTATTTAGTATGCTAATTTCTTTCTGTTCTAATTTCAGTTTTTTCATTCTTATATTTGTATTTTTTGTTGGATGCAGTAGGCACATTGATTTAATTTACTTGTATGCACATTGGCATTGCATCCTTAGTCCTAAGTCCTAACCCTGTTGATTGTTGCAAATTTGCTGGTGGGAGCAGCAGATTATCATTGCATAGCAATTGCTCTAAATTTCCATACTGTATTTAATAATTTATTGCAGATATTCCACTATAAAAGTACTCTAAGAATTTCAATCATAGTTCGCAGATTGGCGAGTAATCTATGTGGATGAACAAAAGTTGTGTGTATGTGTGTGGATATATATGTGTGCAGGCTGTGTATGCATGCAAGTTTGCAACATGTGTGTGTAACTTGTAAGTATGATGTTTGTGTGTGTAGGTATGTATGTATGCAAAGTCAAACATATCTATACACACACAGTCACACAATTTAATCGTTTTCTTAAATATGATATCAGATATGAGCTCTGTTTCTGCTTATTAAACCATCGTTTCAGCACTACTTTGTTTCAAACTTTCATCATTCATGGCCATGCATAGAAATTTTATAATTGGATATTTGTATACCTGGATATTTGGCAGTTGGCAGTTGGCAGAGTATGTAACGAGTAACAGTAAAGTAACAGCCAAAGTAGTGCTGAAACAAAGGTTCCAGGCATACATACTTGATATTACAAATATCCAGTTATAAAATTTCTACACATGAATGATGAATGATGAAATTATGAATCATGAAAGTTTGAAACAAAGTAGTGCTGAAACAAAGGATTAATAAGCTATTAAGCAGAAGTAGAAGTCTATTAAGTTATAAACTTTCCTTCTTACTTTGAGTTTGAATCATCACATAATCATTGACAGCCTAGCTACAGTTTTCAATTTCATATCTGATTTCATGGCTTCATTATAAACGAAATTCATATAAGATCATTTTTTTTGGCAGAGTATGTACATTGTAAAGTTAAAAATAAATATAATCCATGGTATTCTAAACGCTTCCTATGGATCATGGTATTGTAGCAATGTAAAGTATTGATATTTACTATGAGAATTTTCAAATCCTTTTGGGGCTTTTCCATGTTAATAGATGATAATATTTTTGGATACTAGATGAACAAATATTTTCCACCTAAATATTTAAAAATTTAAAAGCTCTGTGACTGTAACAGTTAATGATGTTAATGATTATTAATCATTAACTGTTACAGTCAGAGGTAACAGTTAATGATTATTTTCATATAAGTAATTTAAAAATTTAAAAGCTCTGTGACTGTTACAGTCCAGAGCTTTTAAAAATAATGAAACCATGAAGTATGAACACAGCCGTGAATCTTTATCTGAGAACACCTATTTCATTTTCAGCTATATTAAAGTTTGAACACATTGAAGTTTTGAACACAGCTAGGAAAAAATAAAAACAGACATGATTCGAATTTTTGAAATAATGAAGCCATGAAATCAGACATGAAACTGAGAAAAAATAAAAAACCCTAACCTGTAGCTGTTGCTGCAAACCGCGATGCCAAAACCTTCAAGTTCATGTGGCAATCAAAGCAAGAATCACACCAAAACAGATGGTAAAAGCACGGGTGTGTAAAAATATGTGAAGTCGTTTATGATTGGATGTGTTTGTCCCCAATCATAATTTATTGGAAGTGTTAGTCCCTACCCTTGGATAAAGTCCAGTAAGGTCACTCCTAAAGAAACACAGTGAGGTGAGTTCCACTATTTTTATCACAAGTAGATGTGTATGTCCGTACTCATATCGCATGCTTTAGATGAACTACTGAATGTATTCATCAAGTGTTGGTAGTCCACGTATCCCCGTTTGGAGAATGGTGTAATAAGGGGGGATGTTACGAATATCACATCATTCCCATGCCTCTAGGTTTTCTAGTGTACATACAAAATTATTTGTTTGTTTATTTTTATTTTTTTATGGTTTTATCCCATGAGTGGTTACGGGAGTTTTTTATCAGAAAAACTCAATAGCTTTCTAGATCAGTGACCATAGTCCTGTCTGGAACTTGACATGACTGTCGCTTGAAAGATTCAATATTCTTTGATTAGTGATAAATGTTGTTCTTTAGACAAAGCCCATAACATCGATGCTATAAGCTTTAAAATAATATATTTTCATCAACCACAACTTTTTGGATGAGTCTGATATTACTTTTCATATGTCTAGGTTAACTCCTCTGAATTTTTCTCAGCTTGAGACACTTGACATTTTTATAGCTCTGTAGATCCTCTTGATGCTGACGAGGACTATGGTTTTCCATCTCTGGCATGATGTTAGAACTCCTTTGATTTGTTGTGAGACCTTTTGTTGTGTTTCTTTTTCTCCATAATTTACTATTATCATTTTGTGAATGATTTGGTTTCTTAATAAATTGATTCAATAGATATACTTTTCTGAAGGGGATAAGCTATGTAACAGTATTTATCTTTGCAGGTTGCCAATAATGGATAAGTTCAAGGACATGGGAACTGTAGTAATGGGAAAAGTGGAGTCAGGCACTGTAAGAGTAGGAGACAGTTTGATTGTGATGCCAAATAGGGTGAGTTTCATGTTTATACTGCATTTGTCCTCAGCTGTTCCTTGATGCTGGCTGATACATATCAGATCTATTTGTTAAACAGGCTCAAGTGAAAGTAGTGGCCGTTTACGGAGATAGTGGTGAAATAAGGCTTGCAAGGCCTGGAGAAAATATCCGGGTAAAACTAGCTGGTGTTGAAGAGGAGGATATCTCAGCAGGATTTGTCTTGTCTTCAATTTGTGAGTTGTTTTAGCTGACTGTTGCAAACCACTGTTTTGTTGTCATTGGAGTTGCGATCAGTGTGACTCTGGTTTTGTTTTGTTATCATATGGTGCTCAAATATGTAAGGCAGTTGGTAATATTCTATTGTCAGGATGTTTCTTTTGTCTGTTTTGTTGTAAAGCAGTTGCTAAGATTTTATTTTAGCATGCATCTGGTAAATGAGGTGTTGTTCTAATTTGCTCTCATGTTAAAACATTCTTGGCATCCTTCAATTCTTATACGTAGCATTTTATCATGTACTTTGATACCCCATTTTGAAACAAAGTGACTCAACATGTTTTATTAAATAGGACATGCATGTCCACGAAACACTGGGACTTTATTGTATGCGAAAAAGCATCGCTAAGGTCTTAGTAGAAGTGTTGGTATTCAATTTAACACTAGAAATTTTAAATATGAATGGGTGAGTTGATGCTACGATCATTAGTCTTCATGAAATATCTTAGGGTTGCATGGTCATCCCCAAGTTCCCCCCTTAAAACAAGGAACATCTTGGGAATACCGAAAAGAAATCAAACTTCCCTAGATGTGAGGAAAAAAAGGAAAAAAAGGGTGACATGATAGGGGGGGAAGGTGGGGCATGGAGCATGGGTGGGCATTCTCTGTCTCCCTGAAATTGTTGAAAAATAAGGTGTTTTTTTAGCTTAATACTCTGTAAAACTTTAATATTGCTGATCTAAATAAGCTTTTTCTTTTGTTAAATATTCTTTGTGGGTGATTATCTTGATTAATCCAAGATTACACAAGATATAACGTGGAGAAACCCTTTCGGGAAAAAACTCCACCAAGAATTATTCTATTATTCAATCTCTGAATTACAATAGCTCCAATTCTTGCTTGAAAATGCTTCTTCTGTCTTTACCAATCTTCTTCACACCTGCAAATAACAATTATGTAACAAAGAAAGAGCTTACTTAGACCATCAATATTAAAGTTTTACAGAGTATTAAGCTAAGAAAACACCTCATTTTTCAACAGAAATATCTTGAATATTTGAAACAGCACTAAAGGGAAGGTGATACTATCCCAGGGAACACTAGAATTTAATTGTATGTGAAAAACATGCCAAAGGTTTTATCTTTGGAATTCAGACCCAGAACAGTGGCAACCAAGGTTACATGTAGAGGTAGGTGGGATGCAGGTATGTTGTACCTAGTAATGTATATATATATATATAAATATATATAAATATATATATATATATATATTTAGATAACCATTGAATCCTTGTAACTCCATATATATAAATATATATATATATATATATATTCAGATAACCATTACATTAGCAGGTCTTAGTCTCTGCTTTATATTACAGTTCCTTTATCTATTTCTATATGATCCGATGTCTTCCTAATCTGTCACCTATTACATACATATATCACTACTTAGTCTCTTATAGAGACTTGACCCTTACAGGGTACCCCTAAGTCTATCTTCCTTGTTGGCCTGATGCTCCACAAGTCCTTTGCGGTGAGTTGCGGTAGCTTTTACTCTCTGCCTTGTACCCTCCTAACAAGTGGTAAATGTTAATTGTTTACACTGCATTACATTTGATTATTTATTCAGCCTTTACGTATAAGTTACGTTTATTAACATCTGTGAAATGAACATACATTTATCCTTTAAATGCACACTTTACCACATAAATGTGTACTTATATTTTCTGCTTTTAGGGTTACAGCTATAATTTTGGAGTTATTTAAACTCTAAAGTTAAATATATACACATGATCTTATAAAATTTATATTCTAACTTATACTCTTAATATATTATATGTATGTTATGTGGATACCTGAACCAATATTTCTCCTTTGGGTCACAAGTGGGATGTCATGCTGAAAAACAGCAAATCTATCATTTATTCTTAATTATCTTGTTGACAAATACAGTTACTCGATCAATACAATTGGATGTATGATTATGTCTGGTTAGCCCTTTTTGAAATCCACAGCAGTCCCCAAGTCACCATCTAAAAACAAGGAACAGCTTGAGGATGCCAAAAAGATATTTAAATGTACATTGGATGTAGAAAAAATTCAGAAAAAAGGTGAAACAGGGGGACATCCTCTTTGTGTCCAATAACATCTTGGATATTAAGATAGCCTCAAAGAGTGTGGGATGTGATATCATGGAACACAGGAACATTATTGTATGTGAAAAACATTGCAAAGGTTATTTTATAAGTGTTAGAATTCAAACTTAGAAAACTTGAAGTGGTAAGTATGAATATCTGATTGGTATATTAAGATTATCAATGATCCTGGAAATAAAAGGTACCTATTTTGTTTGTTCTTCTGCAAATATGTTCAAAAAGTTGATTCATGTGAATGGAAAGAAGTTCTTTGTGGGTTCCCAACAGATTGGGTTCCAAAGTTCGCCCCTTATAACAAGGAACATCTTGGATATGCAAAAAAGATATTGATCCTTTGCTGGATTTTTGGAGAAAAAGGCAACGCAAGGGGACATCTTATTCATGCCCCTGTGACATCATAAGGGTAGGGAATGTGTTGCACACTGGAACAGTGGCGACCGAGGTTACATGTTCAAGGGGGTTACATATAAAGTGTGAACACTTCCAAATTTTGGTACACAGTAAATGTATTGAAACATCAAACTTGTGAAAGGTGAGACAGAGATCATCACCGAATATATTGAACACGGGTGTGAGGGTGAAGGGATATGCAATATTCTATATATTCAAATGGCTAATTCTAATGAAAGGATATTTAAAATACAATCAATGGCCAGACCTTTGTCTGCTGCAAGCCTTTCTTCTTTGAATAAAAAGTTTAATGTGTAAAATTGCCTTTATATAAGAGCCTGTGATGAAAATGCTTTGATTTGGAACAAAAATGAATTGAAATGTTTTCAATCAAAATCAAATTGCTTTGCATGAAGTGTGAAACTTCTTGCTAAGATGGTTCTTGCTATCATTGTCATTATGAATGGTATTTATAAGACATAAATCTTGCGTTCATACATGATTTTAAGATGTTTGAGTGTTGGCAACATGCACTTTTCATTTTGGTAGATCAAGTATATTTAGTCATTATTGTTATCTAATAAGTTTCTTCTGAAGATTATTTATGAAATCATAAATGCAATTGCCAATCTATGTTAAGCACACATTATCTTTTACTGAAGAGTGTGTTAACAATTTTTTCATCCCATAAAATTGCATAACTTTTCATTTTTCTTTTGAAGCCCGATATGATATGTGTCATGTTTGTCATAAGTTTGTTTACTATTGGATTGTTCTACATTAAGAAGCATAGTAGGGAATTGCTTTTCAAAGGGTTTTTCTTGGTAATTAGTTTCTATAAGAGTATAATGTATGCATGGTGAATTCATTTTTATTGAAGACATTGTTGCATGTTGCAGCAAGACCCATCCCCGCTGTTGTCGAGTTTGATGCTCAATTACAGATACTGGAACTACTGGACCATAAGGTACACAAAATTTTATATAATTTACTTTTAGACATAAATGTTTATGATTTTATCTGTAATGTATTAAATTTATATAAACTCAAATATCCTCACTATGATCAATGAAATATTGTTTTGTTGTGTTTATAGTTATTGACTTATGTTTGTTCAATGAATTCTATGCTGATTTTATATTGTCTTGGTCTGGTATTTTGAAATATGATTTCCAGGCGATATTCACTCCTGGCTATAAAGCTGTATTGCATATACACTCCATTGTGGAGGAATGTGAGATTATAGAATTGCTACATCAAATTGATCAAAAGACCAAAAAACCGATAAAGAAGAAGGTCCTTTTTGTTAAAAGTGGTTCAGTTGTGGTGTGTCGTGTTTAGGTACTTAATTTTTCAGTCAAGTAACATGCTATTTACTATCATTTCTTTATTGAAATTCTGATTATTATTATCAAACTTTCAGGTTAATGCTTCAATTTGTGTTGAAAAGTTCACTGATGTTCCACAACTTGGAAGGTTTACACTCCGTGATGAAGGTAAGTCAAATGGAAGGTTTTGTTGATTACTTTTAAGTACACGGAATAGTCCTAAAATCCGTTAATCCTATTGTTATTTGCAGGTAGAACAGTTGCAATTGGGAAAATAGTGAATCTACCAAAAGTTGCAAGTCAAGACTAACAAAGTATCATTTGATGAGATTATATCCCTCAATAATGATTCAATGTCTGTGGTAATATGTTTCCTACATCATTTGTTCTGAAGTATATGATGAGTAATCAAATATTCTGAATGAAAGATTCCAAAATGAAAAGAGCATTTGTATATTTTATAAGAAATAAATACTATATGCTTTGGAATTCTGTATTATTTTTTTCAAAGTTGCATGGACACGGATACGGTATCAGGTATGAATAGTCATTTTTTAAGACCCCCAATATGGATACGGCTGGATATGACATTCATAAAAAACATATACGCATTTTTCATTAAAAACAAATAAGAAAATATAAAATAAATAACATTAAAATTTAAATATTAATAATTTAGTAAAGAATAAACAATTAAATGTACTTTAATAAATTTTATCTTTTTAAGAATCTCTAACGTTTAAACAACATAATATAAATATAAAACTATAAACAATTAACTTTTTAAAATTTATAAAATATAAAATGCAAAAAAAATTGTAGAGTTGTATTGGAAGAAGACTTAGAAAAATGGGTTGCTGAAATAGAAAAACGTTTCATTTGTCTTCTTCATTTGGTGTAGGTTTTATTTATTTACAAAACAAAAAAAAATTGCATGATTGAAGTTAAAAAATTAAATTTAGGAAGATTCACATCATATTTTTTGAAAATCAAATCACATAGTATTTGACACGGATAGAAAATCAAGGTTTTTTGGACACGTGTGGGTAAGGTATCCAATGTGTATTTGTGGTGTATTGTATCTGTATCCATATCGGATATGGGGATACGCACACCCAGGGAGGGGCAGGGGCATATTCGGCTTCTCTGATCTTTTTGTTGTATATTTTTGGCTAAATATCTTTGCAAATCTATTGAATAAGAGATCTGTCAATGAAGTCCATCAGACAGCAAAAGAACATCACTCCAGGGGCCAAAAATAGCCAACAACAATTACATTAAAACCCAGGAAGGGCATGAACAACAAAAGACCAACCATCCCAAAGAAGTTTGAAACCGAAGTGCTCCAGAGAGCTTTGGAAACTACCCATTAATATGCTTCCAGAATCATTGAGGCAACAATCTTTCCTAATTGATCTCCATTTTTTCAAGGTCGACCCAAAATCAAATTCATGATAAAGACTTACATCCAAATCCATTTTTCTTTTATCCAAACTAGAAGAGGCTGGTTGTTGGACAATTGCTAGACCTCACTGAGAGTTTGTTCAATCCAATGCTCTTTAACTTGATCTAAGACAATATGATCCCTCCTAGTTATCTTTGAAACCTGCTCAACTGTGCCAAGGGGGGCACAAATTGAGGAAGGTTCACCTGTACCACTAACATATGGAAAATACTCCACTTCATTCTAAGTATTAGAGGGCACCTTGTTAACTTTTTTCCTCCAAGATAGTAGGAATTTGCAGTTTTTTGCAGTTGATAATGTAATTGTCTTCCCCCCTGACCAAACTTGGATGGCTCATTTTGATAACTTGCTAAGATTTTGAGTGTTACTAAATTTGAACTATAATTATTGATATGTTTAGTTTATCATTGATTGAATTTGATGTGTATGTGCACTCACTTGAAATATATCCTTGTGTTAGAGCTTAATAGGAATGTGGCATTTTATAGTGTTTACTAGATGCACATTAAATTTCTAGAGTGTGGAGTGTAAATGGGAGCATATATAGAATATATTTGGAATTGTAGGAAAAAAAATATTTGTTTGTTTTGTCTGTGTTTTGAGTTTGCAATACTCTATTATTTCATATTGTGATTTGATATGTGTATGTAGGAATCATGCCGAATGAGGGATTTGCCTCGATGGCACTCTACACAGATGTCTGAGATAATTTGCAAGTCACTATGATATTCAAGATAAAGGCCAATATAATGTTCGTTATTCTACATGGTCTGAACAACTCATTGAAACAAAGCATAATATGGGGATTGATAAAGCTTGCATTGGGTGGTGTATTAATGATTAGAAATGTAGAGTGCTTGCTTATTTTTAATTTGTAATCATTGTTGCAAGCATCATATATGGGATGCCCTAGGGCTTAAAGAGAAAAATGCATCTTTTATAGATATGATCAACATAAAGACCATCCATATCATGCATTTGCAGTTTATCGCATCTTCCTTTGTTTTTTTTTGTCTATTTGCTCTATAGGGGCAGTTAGTTATTCTTGATGTAATTTGCATCAAATGTTCATTGTTACCTAATGTATATGAAATAAAATATGATGTGAAACCATATTGAGATCAGGAATGAAAAATTCTACATCATTTGCACATATTTTTGTGTTAGTTTAGAACATTTTGATGTATATTTCTTTCTACCCAATTTGCATCTATTTTCAATTGATAGAAATCAAGATTTCCAAATTTCCAGATTTTCTGTAGTTGTTCATTGTTGTTATCTTATGTATTTAGCATCAAAAATTATGTAAGACCATGTTAAGATCTGTAACAAATAATTCTTCTTCAATTGCACAATACCTGATTTCAATTTGGAGTATTTTGGTGTTCATTTCGATGTACCCAATTTGCTCTGTTTTAAGTTTGATTGGAATAAGAGATTTTCATATTTGAAATTAATATTTTAATTGAGGGATATTATAGTGGTATCGGAGCCATGATCTTTCCAGTCTGAGGGTTTGATAATATTTATGCAGCTAAGCGAAAGGGAAAAGAGGTATTTATAGTGGGAGAAAAATAAAGAGCTTACTAATAACCCTCTTTTAGGAAAATAATTAGTTGATAATTAGAGGAGTAAGACATGGCTAATGCTGATGAAATGAATAGGAAATTCATTCAAGATCTACAAATAAGTCAGAAATAAATGGATGTTAGTCTTGTAGAGACAAGAGAGGTGATGAGGTTGTAGGCAAAGAAGCTCCAAAATTCAGTGTCACCTAAGGAGAGGGAGTACTTTAGAGGTTCAACAAAGCATTTATAAAACCTCCAAGTCAATTTTCCTACTTGAAGGTGATCTTGCTACATTTAATTCCCCTTCCAATCCCATGGAAGAAATGACAAGAGAGTTGGCAGTCATTAGAGTATCTTATGATAATCAAGATGAAGGATTTAAGAATTCAGCCCCTTACAGTGATTATGTTACTTAGATGTAAAGCATGTTGGCTATAAGGGGTTGCAAACATCACTCAGATCCTAGTAGAAAGGAAATCAAGAATAAAATAAATAAACTTTCAACTCCAACTTTTGATGGATTAGACAAGATCTCAACTAGAGCATGGTTATAGGAATTGCAGGCCCATTTCACACTCAATTGCATGAAGGAGAAAGTTTCCATTCAATATGCAATCTTGCATCTTGAAGGAGATGCATATGATTGGTGGTACCAAGGTATGACCGCTTAAGGGCATAGTCAATTAAGTTCTTTTGATGATTTTAATCAAAGGCTAATAGATTTGAACTCAAAGATGAAGAGACGCAGGTAGTTGAAGAAAAATTCATAGCGGAGAAGTCTGATATAGTGAGTGCTTTGAAACATGATGAATGTGTGATGAAGCCTTAAGATGACTTTTTGGCCATGCATGCAATTACTATGGATAAGGTTGTGCATGAAAGACAAGACACAACGATAGCCTTGCATCCTAGTTAGGATTCATTTAGTGATGATTCCAAATCTAATATCTACCTTGATGTCTCTAGTGGGGTAGATAATGATGACATGAGTTCTCTAATGTACCTTCAGATGATGGACATGGGGGAAGCAAAAATGATTATATCTCTGAATTAACTTTTGATGATCACTCATCTCATTTAATTGATGATATCGTAGGTGGCTTTGGGTTTGACTTCCAAACCAAGCCTACAAAGAGGGATGTTTATTAAGATTTCAGTCCTAGAAAGATGGAGAGTGACTCTTTCAAAAATAAAACCACTCATGAGGAGCACAATGAAAAATTATACCCTAAACAAAGAAATCAACCCCTTTTCACATGGGATCCAAGTGTGTTGGCATCTAAGTATGATGAGGATCTATATGGGGATGAATTTTCCTTTTATTCTAGTGCTGTTTTAAATTTATCTCAGGAGTCATGCATGGTGAATGACATTGAGGAAGTGAATTTTGAGAGGTATGTTGATGATATTGAACACAAATCTAATTTATTATCGCTTGGTGCTAATTTTGAGCAAAGACATAGTAGACTTGATTTTGAGTAAAGACATAGTAGCCTTGTTGATTTGGATCCTCAATCCAATGTTGAACATTTTCAACAAGATGGTACAAGAGAAAATTATGAGATTTGGAACATCCATAGAGACATTGATGACAAGTATGAAGAAGGTTCTCATATTTGCATGCATTATAACAACAATACATCAAATTTGCAAAAAAATGAAATTCATGAGGAAAGTTGGAAGAATCAATTCTTCGTGTCTATTGAAAATGAGGTGCAAGTTTTATCTAGACTAGTTAGTACACATAGGCATGTGGAAAGAATAAAAAATGCACCAAGAGGTCAAAATAAGCTTAATATTTCCCTTGCTGATTTGCTAACAATGAAGAACACTCTAGAAGAAATTAAAACATCTTACTTGCACATGATGCATGATAGAGATATAGCTACCAAGTTTGCAAATGAGACTTTGTCCATGACTAAACAATTAAGGGGAGAGGTTAGTGATATCACTAGTAAGCTAATTCCATGAAGATTTCCTTGGCAAGTGTCCAAGAGGCATGTCTTGAAGAAAATGATTAGCTCCTTAAAGCTCAATAAGTTCAGGGAGAAGGGGAACAAAAAAAGGGCCAAGAAGGTCAAACAAGTAATGAAGGAACTAGATTTCATTTAGAAGTATGAACTTGCACACTCAGAAAATAGGAGTTTGGACTAGCAAGAGGATAGGTTTGATTTTGAAGTTAAGGATAATTTTCAATCTATTGATAATTCTCTATTTGAGTTGGGTGATAGAGATCTCACTGATTTCAATAATGAAAGTGGATTGATTACATGATTTGGGACCCAGGTGTAGTTTCTAATCATGAAATGTTGTCTCAGGAGTGGAGTAGTGGGTCAACTTCCAATGAGCGATGTTTCCCACTTTTTGATCAGCTTGTACATGACTTCAGATTCTAATCCGTAGATGAGTTGGATGGTTTCTTCATTCTAGCAACTGAGCATGTTCTTGGTTGAGGCTGGATGGTAGAGGTGATTTGAACACAGGAGATGATCATGTTGCTACTTCCATACTCATCTCTCCTATTTTTTTAGTAGGATTTTAGTTTGGTTCATTGCCCTTACATCTTTTTGTTGGTTAAGGAGATATATTTTCATGATCAAATTTTTGTTGAGCATTGGTAGGCTTTGGGATAGTTGGTTGTGAGTGTTTTTCTAGACAATTTATTCATTCATTGCTTCCACTCTGGTGAGTGATGGTCATTGCAGTTACTACATGGGGATGATATGCATGATTTTAGATGATATCTTAATGCTTGAAATGGTTTGGGTGTGTTGGTGTGTTCTTAACTTTATGTTTGAAATTGGGAGGTTAAGTGTCAATGTTATGACTTCGGTTGGAAACAATAGGAATTTCCTAGCTAGCAAATTTTAGAGATGTGGTGGTGATTGACTTGCTTCATGTTTGTGGTAATGGTGCTAGGTTTTATCTTTTATGGTCGAGCAATATACTTTTATGGTAGGATATATTTCATGGCATTGATTTCAGTCCTCTTAGGGATTTCACTATTGGTTTTGATGATGTTTAATTTTTGGGGTTCCAGGAGAGGAGAGTGCAGTTTGAGTATGATGGTTTGTTAGTCATGATCAAAGTGGCACATCATCAACAAGGTGCTTGGGTGAAATGGTTACATTTAAGGGAGTATTGTTATAACACTTTCCATCACATGTCCACTAACAAGAAGATAACAAAGAGAGTCTTTGAGGTTGGTGATTTGGTTTTCGTAAGATTGTAGCTGTAAGGAAGCTAAGGTAGCGAAATAACTTCCTAAACTAATATTGAGAGGAGAATAATGCAAAACTCTACAGATCTTTACAAACATTTACAAAAACTTAAATGGAAATAAACATAAATATCATACATACCACAACACAGTGATTTACATGGGGAAAACCCTTTTGGGAGAAAAACCCCAAACTCTAAAAGCTGCCCAATATATTATTCATAAATCACAAAGATTACAATATACTTGTAGAGCAAGATTCTCATAGGAGTATCACCAACTAGATATCTAGAGGCAATGTAACCACTATCAGACTCTCAAAATAAATCACAATACATAGTCATAATACAATTCCCTCATAAAATATGGTTTCCTTCTAGGGAAAGTCAAGCCAATAATATATCGACCATTAGATCTGAGACCTAATGATGAATGGTCAAGATTTAAAATATTAAAATTACATAAAATTTGGCTTTTGGGGGTGTTTCCCCCAAGCCCCCACCAAGACACAACCTTCAGATCCCCCATCAGGGGGATGATCCCCTCAGACCCCTCGCAGGGGGGTACCCCCCTACACCCCCTGTATTTACCTATCAACAATACCTTATATAATTGCAAGGTTGAGATACATTTTCCTAATAGCAGCCATATAAGCAAAGTTCCTTGAAGAAAAGTGGAGCAGAAAAGCCAATGGACCTAACAAAGTCATCAGGGAGGTAGGAGAAGTAGTTTATGACCTAGATTTTCCACCAAGCTATAAAATACACATCTTTCATGTTTCATGTCTCCAAAAAGTGGTGGGATAGAAAATTGTGATTTCTCCCAAGTCCCCACCCTTAGATGATGAGGGGAAGCATAATTTGATACCTGAAAGAGTTTTGGAAATGAGAGAGAGGAAGTTAAGAAACAAAAGTATCATCAAACACTTAATCAAATGGAAAGATTTTCCCATTGAAGATGCAACGTGGGAAGGGACAAAAGACCTCAATCTCCAAGCCTTCATTGCTTGAGGACAAGCGATCTTTGGGAGGGAGGACTTGTCATGTCCCATTTTCTAAAAATAACATTTAGCAAACTCAATTTTTTAAGTAGCAAGTAAGGACCTGTGGATGAATTGAGAAATTTGGGTTTTCAAAATGAACGAATTAAATCCAAGGATTAAAAATTAATAAATATTTATTAATTATTATTATGGGTCCCATTTGGGCATGGGTTTTTTTGTTAGAGCAAGTATTAGACATTTTCGATTCCTAATGGTGCAGGATAATGGTCAACACTTGGTAGTTTACATGGGATTGTTTTTTGGTGATTCCACACTTGGAAATTGGAGTTACATTCGATAAATGAAAGATTACCCCCATCTTGGGTGCTCGATTTTGGGCACCTATGTTGATGCTGGAAAGGGGTTTTGCATATTAATGTTTTGTTTCTCAAGTTTCAATTCATTCTATGCATGTCTCTCATAGGTTGTGCTATTCTTCAGAGGATGGTAAACCAATGAAGGATGAATTTCCAGGGATGATATACTAGTGGGATTGAGGCTCAAATATAGTGGTTTTGAGGGTCTCCAAGAGCAATTTTATTTAGGGATTGACAATGTGTTGAAAGCTTTCGTTTTGTGTTCTTGTTTCATTTTGATTGTAGGAGTTTGGTGTAGTTTGGAGTGCATAGATTAGATTTTGGGTTTCAGTTTGTAATTGTTGTTTTTACCAATTTTTTTTGATGTTTTTAGAGTATTTTTATATGCGCCTTTCTGTTCAATACATTTGTGTGAAGTTTGGAGAGTTTGTGTGGATTTGGCAATAATTTTTGTGTGTTTGAGCTTCCAATTTAGAGTTTTTCTTGATATAATTTATAGAAAATTTTCATTGCTGTTACCTACTGTATATGAAATAAAATATGATGTGAAACCATATTTCAAGATCAATAATGAAAAATTCTACATCATTTGCACATATTTTTGTGTCAGTTCAAAATACTTCAATGTATATTTCTTTCTACCCAATTTGCATCTATTTTCAATTGATAGAAATAACGATTTCCAAATTTCCAGATTTTCTATAGCTTTTCATTATTTTTATCTTACATATTTAACTTAAAGAATTATGTAAGACCATGTCAAGATCTGTAATAAATAATTCTTCTTTAGTTGCACAATACCCGATTTTAGTTTGGAGTATTTGGTATTCATTTTCGTGTACCCAATTTGCTCTGTTTTAAGTTTGATTGGAGTAGAGATTTTCAGATTTGAAATTAATATTTTAATTGAGGGATATTACAAGGGCTGACATCCCATACATAGGACATTATTTGTAAATTGATGGATGTAGGGGATTGTTTCCAAATGTGGCATTGGTTGTGGTTTCTCTTGTTAACAACATTATGTTGCCTGACAAGAGCAAGAGGCAATTTTCACTCTAGGGTTGGTGGATTGCATAGCTGATATATTGGAGTACAAGAGGATATTTGCATGGGGGTATTGCTTGTTGGAACATTTTTATAGGGACCTATATATGGTGTGCTATATACAAGCAGTGAGTATGGGGCATGTGACACTCCTACAGGTGTGGCTTGGGAGCACATTGCATTGTGTAGGACAATGGTGAATCAAGTGGTTTGAGATATTGAGCAGCCTATTATGTTCAGATGAGGGTAAGGTGCTACACTACTAAGATGTGGGTAGCATGGAATACTAGTGGCACATATTGGATGAGTTGTACTTTGGGGATATTACGTGGTGACCATACATAGAGGACGTAGGATGGCAGAAGGATGTGAGGATGTAGTTGTACATGTCGACACCCTACTATTTGATTGAGAGGTCCATTCCTAATAGGGTCATGAGATAGTTCAAGATCATGTCTAGGATGTGACAATGAGGTCACATGTTTTTGCATGAGTGGCATGGGAGGTGGGGGATTGGGGTCGGTAGGTGGACAAGTATGAGATGGAACGAGCTTTTAGGGAGCCAGAAAAGGTGATATATGATCCCCATGTGGAGGATGTAGCTACCATAGATGCATATAGCGTATGGTGGAGGGGGTAGAAACCAAAGTGATTCATGTCACCACGAAAAGGAGGCAAGGTGGGGAGGATTTAGGTAGTTGTGCAAGAGTTGAGGTGGAGATCATGGGGGAGCAGGAGGTTGATATGGGGGGAGAGGAGGAGGACATAAAAATGTTAGGGATGGTGGGAGGGGTAGAGTTAGAGGTAGAAGAAAAGGGAGGGTAGGTGAGGAGGAGGTAGTGGAGGAGATAGTAGAGGTGGAGGTGGAGGAGAGTAGCAATATCAATAACAATTTAGGGTCATCTAGTTTGGAGAGCTCATATGACATGGAGGAGGACATCCTAGGACAAGGGTCTTTAGGGAATCTATAGGGGGAGGGAGAGGGGGTCGAGGGAGGTGGAGAGGCATAAGGATAGGCACATGTACATGTGCAACCATAGGCACCACAATAAGGGGAGATCCAAGAGGTGATAGGGGGAGTTGGAGGAGTGATTGTCTAAGACACTTAGTGAGGTGTATTCCCTAAGAGCAAAGAGAGATGAAATTTAGGTAGATAGGGACACCTTACAAGAAGAGAGGGATAATCTCATTTTAACTTGAGATGCATAGTAGCTAGAGAGAGATGGGTTATTTGCATGACTAAAAAGGGAAGAAGTAGATGGTTGAGGGGAAAGTGAGATATGATGAGAGGGATGGTAGAAAGCCTTAGTGTGTCATAGATGGTAGCTAAGGAGACACATGCTTCATGGGAGGAACAATATTATTGCACTCTATTAAAGAGTGTGGTGCTAGCAAGACAAAGGGTACTGAGATTTGGAAAGAGCAACCGCTTAGGGAGGTCAAGATTGATGAGATCAGGCTTGATGAGGTCAAGGTCAACCACCATGGGACCACTACCACCACCACCACTAGGTGTAGAGAGAGCTAGGATCTCTAGTATAGTCAAAGGAAGGAAGCAATAACTAGTCAGATGGTTAGAGATATTTTTGGTATATTCCCTAAGTACATTTTTGGTTATGTATATATATGAATGCTTTGCAAAGCTAATGTAATTATGAAATGTTGATGTATACATGTATATCACAAAATTTTTTCTACATATGATATGTAAATTATTATTATTGATTTATTGATGATTATGCATGTGATGAGTTAAGTGTACATTTATGATGTACATGATATATGGCTATATGATTTATTTATGGATGTTTTATGATACATAGTTGGATGGATGTTTATGATGATTATGCATGAGTTTATGTGTGTTGATGGGGTAAAAGCAAGAAGATGAGTCCACTTCTTGTGGAAGTTTCAAACTTAGCAAAAAACTTGAAATTAGGCAAAACCAAATGGGATTCCATTATTTAGCAAATGGGATCTTGTTTCACTTTGGGACCTCAAGCCAAAAATGGGATCCTATTTTATAAAGGCTTAAAATTATAAAAAAACCAAACGACATTTCGTTTAGAAACAAGATCCCATTTCTAAAAAATAATTTTCGACATGGTTTTCACTATGGGTTTCAAGTCGAAAAAATGGCTTGGTTAGCCGACCCTTAGCTTTGGACCTGCTTTAACCTACAACTTGAAGGTCATGTTAGTGTTAGTAGAAAAGAGTGACTTTGGATATATGTTTGAAGATGATTTTTGCAAATTTTTTTGATGAAATTAAAACCCATTATAGACATTGGATTGTGTAGATTCCAAATATGTAATGTTTTTACAATTGTTTTTTTTTCTATTTTTTAAATAATTCTTGATGAAACTGGTCCATAAACTTGAAATATTAGGGTTTTTTAGTATTTTAATAACTTTTTATTAAAATATTTTTTTGAATTTTTTTTTTATACATGCACATTCTTCGGAAAATTCTTTTCAATTTGAAAAAAATAATAATAAAAAAAAAGTTTAGGTCATCTTATGCGTGACATGCACGAGGAATTTTCAAAACAACAATTATGGCCAATAAAAATTTAACAAAAAAAAAAAAAATTACAAAAAATATCGTGCACATTCTTTAGTGTGCTACAGATCTTTTCCCAAAAGGATTAAAAAAAGTTACAATTATTTAAGTTAAAATATTGATGACGTACACTGCATAGTATGGTAAAAAAAGTGACTTTTAAATAGTAGTTTTTAGACATGCCTATTGAAAATTAATTTGTATCATTTGGGTATTAAAATAAATTATGTATTTGGAAACTAGACTCAAAGTACTACATTTCATATTATTGAATTTTTAAAGATTCAATCTATAAGTGCTTCAAATTTTTAGGTCAAATGAGATAAATTTTGAAAATCAGGGAAAACACTTCCACTTTTTCGCCAAAAAGTGGACTCAACTTCTTGCACACACCTAATGGATATCTGATATATGTGATGATAATGACAATGTTTATGGGTGCATGATATATTGGATACATGTTTGTTCTAAAAATTATGTATATATGTGGATGAATCTAAAATGGTCCCAAAAAATAAACCTAATGATAACACAATAATGACGATAAAAGATGGTATGAACCCAAAATGAGCCTCATGGCTAATGTAATGATGATGAATATTCTTCAACTAATAAATCTATATAAACCTAAATAAACCTAATGGAAAATGAAATGATTTATGATGGATGAAAGATTCTTAGACTAACAAATCTATATTAACCTAAAATGAAACCAATGAATAATGAAATGATATACGACAAATGATATGACATATGATGATATGTGGATGTCAGCATCATGACATGGTACATTGGACATAGGATAAGGATAAGGGGAATATAGGAATATAGAAGAATAAATATGGGTGAGGAGAATAAAATGTATGTTGGATCAACAAGTGAGGATGATACAATGAATAGGCTAATGGATGGAGGATAGGATGAGGTGAGGGATTTTGAATGCAATAATTAAACTAAAATTTAGTGATAACTTAGTTTGATATAACATGAGATACTATGCATGAGGTATAAGGAACTAGGCTGATTGTGTATAACGTGCATATGATTGACTCAACAAAAAAAGATTAACCCAATATCTCACAAGGTCGCAAGGGGCCTTGGTGGATGTGATAGAAAACAAAAAAGAGAAGGAATGGCCTAGCATAACACAAGGTCTTAATGGGCCTCAATGGGAAAACACAAGACAACCATGTAAACACGACACATGAAAGTCAAGAACCTACCCCTAGTTTCACTAGTCAAAGCATGCCATGATATGAAGTATTGTAGCAACCCTAAGTGGCTAAAGTAGGAAGCCAAAAGAAAGATAAAGAAAATCCAAAGTAACAATAAAGTGAGATACACCTTGATTACCTTTTTCCAAAAAATGATGGATGGGTAGATGTTACTTGAGTAATGATATATCTCGTGAAGACAAATGATGGATGGGCTAGAATTGAGGATGTACAAGATGACCAAGGTACATGCGACCGAAAGGGACTATTGGATAATGTTGAAATATGGGCTTATGGAGAGCTCTTGACAACATGGAAAATAAAAAAGCATGAGACCTATGGACATGTATAAACAATAATGAACCTAGATGCTGATGAATGAGAATGACACTATTTATAATGTATATAATATGTACAAGGGATGTTGATTATGTTATATCCTGGTATGCTAGGTATGAAGATTATAACCACATGTAGGGATTAGTAGAATATTTCCATAGTTGCATGCCTGAAGCTGAGTTGTGGGGTGGATAGGAATGATGAAAGTGATCGAAGGATAGGGGGTGATGGTAATAATGTGGTGGTAATGGATAACATGAAAGTAGTGTGAGGACTAGCAAGATTATGGATATGTCTGTTGCATATGAAACTTGCTTACCGGGTTTTAATCACATGGTACTTGTCCAAGGTGTCCTCAAATGTGGTTTTCACCATAGGATGGACTATTTCTTTTTACCATTTTTGGTATTTTTTCTGATTTTGGAATATGTGGGATACAGTGTGAATTTAAGCATATAATTGCTTGAGCTAAATGTTGTTGAGTGATTCATCTAGTAGTTTACCTTTTGGAGTACCCAATTGATATGCACTATATCCATACTTAGTTGTAATGACATAAGGAACCAACCAATTAGTTTCAAATTTCCCTTTCTTTTACCTATCCTCTAGATTCTTTTGATTCTCTTTAAGAAAAAGGTCAACAAATTGGAATTCTCTAGAGGTTTGATCTTGTTATTGCTTCTACATAGATATGAATATTATTGAAGTTGTTGAGGCACCATTCATCTAGGATATCTAATTGATACAAGTGTGCAAACCAATACTCCTCATAATTAATCTTCAAGGGAATACACAATGATAGGAGTTTGATTTTGATTGGTAAGATGGCTTTGATCCCAAAGATAAGGGAAAATGGAGTGGCTCTAATAGGTGTATAAATTCTTGTATGTTATGCCCATAGGATGGGATTAAGGTGGAGGTGCCAATCATAACTAGTATCATTGACAACTTTCTTGAGAATTTTTAATAGGGTTTTATCAGTTTCTCAATCTAAGCCATTACCTTAGGGGTAATAAGGGGTAGACCAATGGCATTGGATGTGGAATCATTCACAAAGAGTGCAAACTTCATGGTTTTTTAATTGATTTAACATTATTGGTGATGATGATGGATTGAATGCCATAATTGTAGATGCTATGGTAGAGGAAGAATTTGGATATTTGGGTTCATGTGATGGAGGTGAGAGGGATGGCTTTTACCCACTTCGTAAAATGTTCCATGGTTTTGATGATGAATTTATGTCCATTGGAGGAAGACAGATGAATCTTACCAGCTATGTCAAGGCCCCATTGAGAAAAGGGCCAAGAGGAGATAATAGGTTTTGACACTTGTGGTGGTACATGAATAATATCTCCATGTTGGCATGCAAAGCACCACTTAAAATATTAATATGCATCATGCTCCATAGTAGGCCAATAATATCCTATTGTGAGAAGATTTATTAGCCAATACCATTCCACTATGTGCCTCACAAATATCATCATGGACCTCCTATAATGGGAGGTGATCTTTTTCCATGTTTAAACATCATAATGAAGATCTACATCATAGCCTTGACGATAAAGTGTATATTCTAGGAGGGTGTAATGGGATGTGTGTTGAATGAAAGATTTACATTGGTTGTGTGTGAGATTGGGTGGAAGGGTTTGACCATGGAGGTAGGTGTATATGTCATGGTAGCAAGGGGATTTTAGACCAAAAATCTTGCATATGATCTTAGAATCGAGTACGTCATATGCCAAAATTAGTATTTGTTATACTAGAAACTCACATTTTTTACTAGCTTGCGATATGTCTAGAGTAAAGATCCAATGGTGGCCATAGCATCAATATATTTTTTTATTAAGGTGTGGAACTTGTTCAAACTAGATATGGGTGAAGTAATTTTTGAAGCTATCAACCATGCACCTGTAGGGGATAAGCTTATTATCCTTTGTTTGATATTCATTGTTGACCTTTTTGATGATAAGTTGAGAGTCCTTATAGTCCTATATTTGAGTGATGTTCTATTGGAAAACCATTTTTAATCCAATATTAATCAAGGCCTCATACTCTGCCATGTTTTTGGTGCAAGGAAATGCCAATTTGAAAGCTTCCAGGATGAAGTCAACTGGTAGAGTGAAAAAAATGATGCCTACTCTTGAACCATGTCATGTATAGGATCCATCAAAATAGAGATTCCATAGTGGTTCCTTATTGACCATGAAGATGGAATCATTAGGAAAATTTGTAAGGCACATGATAGGTCTGTAATTTTGGTTCAATATGCTTTCTAGCCAACTAAAGAAAAAGAAAAAGAACCTACTTTAGATTTCAAGCATATAAATTATATTTCCAAATTTTGTGATCATTTACAAGAAAATATTGATGATATGTGGAAGGAAATTCTATATATCAAGAGCTATTTAGAAAATTTTGATAAAAAGGCTTCAAATATTGGAAATATTGTTGTAGACAATAATGTTCATAATTAGAATTTAAAAAAGATAGTTCAAATGCATTTACAAAAGCATAACAAGGTTTGAGTAATTTACATCATCTAGGAGATAATTGTGATACAATATCATCTAGAATCGATAAAATAGATACAAAGTTACAAGAACTATCCAATAACCTAGATTGGCTTGAGATAGTAGGGACAAAAATAACTTCTCATATTGCACAACCAAGTAAGATGAAACAAATTTTTCAATATTATGCAAAAAAATCTATAAGTCAAAAGATACTAGCTTTTTATTTATGATACATGGAACTTTCCTATACAAGATTGTTATTTGAATATAGATAGAATAAGAGATCCTACCAAACATGTTCTTGCATGGATCAATACTTGTTTAATATAGTAGAAAATATTGGCCAACTTGTTGAAATAAATGCAAACACGTTAGTAGTTAAATATTTATGAGGAATAACTACAAATTGGTAGTATGCACAGTTTGATGAGACCAAATATAAACTTATCTCCAATACTCCTAATCCAATGCACATCCTATGCAATCTCTTGATTGATGAATCTAGTCCTCTAAAGAAAAATTAGAGAGAAGGACAAATAAAAACTTTGATTTCCATGAAATGTTGTGATTTGAAAATTTTGAACAATATGTAGATGTTTTTAAGGAACTTACTTATTCCATAAATACATATATCTCAACTAAATCTTAAAAAAGTGAAAGTTCTTGAAGGATTGCCATACCATATCCTTGATAAGGTAATGTATTATATGCATGACCATAGTCTCGACTTATTTGTATGTCCTATAAGTGATGTTATTCAATTTGCTAGAGATGAAATCGACTTATTTGTATCTCCTATAAGTGATGTTATTCAATTTGCTAGAGATGAAATCTTGAAATTTACGTAAGGTCCCGTACCCGGATTGATCGATATTTTTCGGTTTGCTCAAACAGGTGTTCCACTTTATCAAACTAGGAACATTACATTGCACAGAGAGATAATCTTTGAAATAATATTTGAACATTCAATCTGATAACCAATTTTCTTAGTTCTTGTCTCACATATATGATGGAGCAAGCAGTATGTGACAGATTTAGTTCAGGCCATTGCCAATTCAAACTGAGAGATGGAAAGAACTAAACTTTGCAAACACAATACTCAGAAAATTACTATTTCACTGTATCTATCAGCTCTTTCAATTCTAAAGTCCTGAGTTTGCAAGCTTCTCTACAAGCATCGATATGATTTCATTGGCAGAGCTTATTCAATTCATAACAATACAACATCTGAAGACACTACTTCTGTATACGGGAGATTCTGTTATAAATTTTATGTTCAGAATGCACGTTGGAATTACCTGATTATAGACGCCTCTCTGCTGGAAAATCCTCTGAATAGTAATCATCCGCTTCATATGACATCCATATGCAATTCGACGCAACTTTCCAAGGGATATCGATTTCTTTATGAATCCCGATAAGTCCTTTTCTGGCCCAATAATTCTGCACACCCTCCACGGCGGCAGCTAGGAATTTGGTATCAGCAGCAGGCTTAATGTATCGATCAATATATCATCTCTGGCAGATTTGATACCCGATGGGTATTGATATTAATAATTACACTATCTTCAGCAGCGGCTCAGAGTAGCTATGACAATATTCTCGATTATCTCAGACAATATGAATGTATCAAACCTGATAATATTGATTAGAATATCTAACCTTCAATTTGTGCAATGTGCCAAGGTTTATCTTGATCAAAAACCGTTAATGTGCAGAATATCAATACTACACATCCTCATAATTCTCATACTTGAAGTGATATTATTCCTTTCAACCCTAGACAATCTCCCATTCTGAAATTTCATATGATGCAAAAGACATGATAACCCCACAAATAAGAACTGAGATGTATGTTATAGAATATCACAGATGTCACTTGATTTATCGAATAACTTGGCAATTTTGTCTTCAGAGAAGACACATAAAATTTTCTGAACTTGTTCTCCTCAGCAATTGTTTTTGAAGCTCAAAATCTGAAACAGTTAAGCTCAATGTGAACTCTGTTGTGCATCCACTCCCTAAAGAGTTAGGTTTTCGTCCAACCCTTTTCAATCTGCTGAAGGTATTCTTCATCCTCAGAGATTTAGGTGAATTTGAGATTCAAGCCTTTGCACAAATGCAAAAGAGATAATAACTCAATAATGGATGCTCAATGCCTTGCACAACAACTCTTTTAAAGAAGCTTCAATGAATCTTCTAGAAGAACCCAACTTGTAACCATCTCAGTTTCTAGAAAGATCTTTTAATATTTTATTATTTTTACTTTATTTTAATTAAAATAATTAATTAAACTCACCTTTTTAAATATTATTATTTTTTGGACAACTTAGATTAATTAAATTAATTAATCACTTTATCAATAATTTTAGGGACATTATAATTTATCAATGATGCCAAAACTACCCAAAATTTCACAAGTATTAATCCAAAAGAATAGCCCCTCCATTGCATGAAACTCAATAGTATGGTTGTAATCCATTTACTCAAAAAATATTAAAGAAAACCAAAAAGGCCAAGAAACATAGGCTTTCTTAGAAAAATAAATCTTTCCTTCATTGTCATTTTTATGCTCCCAAAAAATAATATCTTCATCATCAACATACACCTCACCCAAAAACTGATCAAATTATCTGTTTAGATTATATAACATAATTATAATAACAATTATTATATAAATTACAACCTATCATCCTCTCCACTTGAGTAAGAAAGATACAGTATTGAAAGATAACTCTAAATAAAAGAGAAGAACACATATTAGATAGTATTTTAGATGATATTAGAAAAAAAGAATCTACATATTAACCTATGGATAGGGTTCCTCAAATTGCTAGTATTAAATTATCTAGATGTTGTGGATAATATTCATTTAGAAAAGGAGTCTAGAATAAGTTAATTTCACCATTATTCATTATTCAATAAATTACAATGAAAAGGGCCTACTATTAAGTTTCCCATCCCATATCGAACACAATTTTCGTATTTCAATTGAACTTTTTAATATGTATCTAGTAGAATAGACTGAGAGGTCCCATCTATGTCTCCCCACCCAAGAACCTTCTATTCCCACCCAACTTAGAGATATTTGGGGTGGGATTGAGCTTCAAATAAATCTATAAAACTGGTCACTAGTGAGTAGTAGTCTTTGCATCTGCAATAATCCTTACCACAAAGCTCAATGCTCCTACAAAAAAAAAGTAATCAATGTTGTCTATTCCATTGATGCAATAGTGTGGTGGGATAATATAGATGATAATGAAGATCTGTACATGCAAGATGAAATGTATGATGCTATCTTAGAAGAGTACAATGAAGAAGATGATTGATTGGCACAACTAGCTGAAGCATAGGAAGTAGTAGATAACCTAGAAGATATTGAAGATGAAGATTATCCAACAGTGATGATGATTAAATTGATGGGAGTAAAAGGTATATAATATAGAAGGAGCAAATGAAAAGGATATCCAAGAGGTAATTTATATTTTCAATTCAATGATTCTAAGAATAAAAGTTCCTCTTCATTCTGCAAATGTGTTATATGTATTATTAAAGTAGTTCTATATCAAAAAGTCTTAAAAGTATAATTGTACAAATAATTTCTCCAAACTTTAAATTAATAGAGATTTAGATGAATTCTCTTTGGATCTAAAATTTGATGATCCCATATTTGATTTTGATGAAGAGATTTATAATCCTTGCTATGATCCCATTACACTAGTACCCAAAACTTTAGCTACAATAATAAAAAGATAAGAAGAACAATAATAAAATCTAAAATAAATTAAAAAAGAAGTTATAGATGAAGTAGTTAATCCTAAAAAAGTCAACTTAGTACTCTCAACATTATCTAGGATAGAAATTGAACTTAAACTAGAATATTTAGTCTCTCTCCTAAGTGAATATATATATTTTTAGTTTATTTCAATGTTAATCAATTGGAGATATTATGATGCACAAATAGATATAAGATCACAATTAAATGCCTCTAAATGCAGTTAATGAGCCATTCTTTTATCCGATCCTGATAAAAGCTGTTTATTACAAAAATTAACTCAAATATTTTTCTCAATTTGATTACAAGTCAAGATTTTACTAGATATGGAAAATGAAAGAATATAAAAAAAAATAAAAATGAATGGACAGTCATGTCCTTCAAATTAATGAACATGCCAATATACTTCCAAATATATTGATGATATTCTAGTCTTTAGTAGTAATTTTGATGATCACAAAAGACATTTAGACACTTTCTATGAGCTTCTTTTAATATAGGGATTGTACTATCCCTGAATGAAATTCAATGGTGTAAAAATTCATGTAATTTCTTTGGTATAGTTGTAAGTAATGAGATATTAAAATTCCAACCTCAAATTAAAAATAAAATCTTATAATCTCATATTCCTCTTGAAAAAAAAAAACTCCGAACCTTCTTGAGAATTTTAAACTATATAAATATTTTTTTATCCAAATGTAAGTATTGATAAAGAACCTCTACAATAGCTACTGAACAAACATAAATTTCAATCGACTGACATTCACATTATTTTTGTCACAGAAATCCAAAACACGATAAATAATCTTCCTTATCTTTATGTACCGACGCAAAAAAATATATTTTATATTTGAATGCTTCTGATTATACTCAGGGAGGTTATCTCATTTTCCTAAAAGATGGAAAAGAATATGTTTTTGAACGCAGCAAAAAATGGATTTCTTCTGACAAAGAAATCTGTAGTATACTTATAAAAATTTGCTTGAAACTCATGCATTTTCCATATTTTATAATAATAATTGATTGTAGTCAGTTTATCACATTCAAATAAAGGATCAAGGTAAGAAGGATGGACATGGTAAATATGTTAGATGGCAAGCATATCTTGTTCTATTCAATTATACAACACAACATTATTTAAGAACAATTGTTTAAGCACTTCAAATCCTAATTTTAAGAATATTAAAATAAATTTATGATGTTTTCTTCATACGATTAAATTATTTTGCTGAAAGACATGTCATGATGAAAGCAGCAGATGAAAAATATTTACGAAGTGCTCTAACTAGTGGTCTTGAAAATACTGGGTGTATCACTCCCCAATATATTGTCAAGACAACCATGGAGAATTTGCAATCCTGAAGATCCAAATAGAATTTCATTTTTGTAGTTAGGAGAACATATTTTATGTGGGCTCTAAGTTTATTCTTTCGATTTGCAGGACCAGATCAAATTAATCCTAACCATAATTATTTTCAAGAAATGGTCTGTTGTTATCATTAATCCCATTCATTTACTGTATGATGATGAAATAAATGATTGGAATCTCATGCATTGCTTTGAGCTCAGGGGATTGTGGAACCCATTTTAGAGAAATAGATGTATTTGATGATATTGATTTTCATCTAGGAGTTAATTAAAAACGTGATGGACCTTGCCAATGACTCACATTCCGTGTACTTTCATTATTTTTTCAATTTTGCATGATCTGCGCAACTTTCCCACGTTTTTCTTATTTTTGGTTTTCGGCAATTAAGCTCCAGAAAGACTGAAAAGTAAGATAGGGTTAAAATGAGAAGACAGCTCTCCATGTGAGATGATTTACCAGAAGTTTTTCCTTAGACATAACTTAAAAAAAAAAAAGTCTACTAAAACTCTGGGTCACAAAATGTGTTTATTTCTGATCCACGGAGAGTAATATTTATTGCATTTAAAAATTCCCTAAACATGTAATTAAACATAAATCATCTTACATTTCTTGAAATGGGGCAGCTCCTAAATCAATGCCAAGATTGTTCAGGGAGAGAAATCTGAAATATAAAGTATCACTGTAACATTATCACCAAAAGGTTGACTAGAAATCCTTGGGAGGAAGTTTGTACGATGCAGATGGCGCTTCTCCTGCCTGTTTCAGATCTTTCTTTTCTGCCGATTCTTTCTGCAATCTTTTGTTGAGATCTTTCTTTTCTGCCGATTCTTTCTGCAATCTTTTGTTCAGATCTTTCTTTTCTCCCAATTCTTTCCGCAATCTTTTGTTCAGATCTTTCTTTTCTCCCAATTCTTTCCGCAGTCTTTTGTTCACTAGATCTATCTCTTCTGCCTTTATTACCTTTCTTGACGACCTGTGACATCTGTTCCTTTTCCCAACATTACTGTCCATTTTTTGCTTCAGCCGCTTGGCCCTGAAATGTTATTGAAATACAATGATCTTCAGCCACTCATGATTATATTATATGTGATGAAATGAATTACTGTAGGAGGGGATTATTACCTTGCTCTTCTATTATGGAACCAATTTTGGACTTGTGTAGGGCTCATACTTAGCTGCCTGGCCAGAGCTTCCTTTTCCTTCTGTACACCAAAAATAAAAATAAAATATTATTAGACATTGGGCACGTATTGATATCCGTACAAACTGAAAGAATGTTCCCCTCGGTAGGAAAACAAAAATATTAACTGAAAACAGTTGAAAAGACATTTACGAACGCTTATTTTGAAACGGAACTTCTAATAACTAAATTAGGCATTCCATTGCTAACTGTTTTTGCATATGGCTTGCCTGGTAGTGTTAAGAAAAAAACTGTCATTAAATGGTAAAAAGTACACACACACCCTTCACAGTAGGGCTCCGTTTGAAGAATTCTTTCAAAGCAGCTAATTGTCGAGCTGGGAATCTTTTTCGACCAGCATTGCCCTGCATATGTCCATTCTCGTTTGGCAATTTATTAAGGTCGATGATATTTTGGCGAGACATTTCCAAATTTTTATGTGCAGCCTCACAGAGAGTCTCAGAATTAAAGATTGTATATGATTCACAAATATGAGCAATTAAGAGAATATGTAACTCTATTTAAGAGAGTACGTAGCTCCTAACACATATACACATACACACATATATATATATATAAAAGTTCAGAAATCCACAGACCAAGAACTACATTTCGTGTCGCGTGAAAGCCTGAACAATCCCAAACATCGTTTGCAGTGTATGACAAATTATAATACTTCTTTTAAGTTCAAGTGATATATTTCAAGAAATTTGAGTATATTCGAAAAAAAATAGATATGATAGTTTAAATAAATTTATTTAATAACAAAATAATTATTTAAATAAATATTTTGTAGAATTATTAAATTTTTAAATGTATAATAAATATTTAATTTTTTTTATATATTTATTATTTTTATATGTGAATTATTAGTTTTTGTTAATACACGTATATCATTATATTCCATCTCATGTTATCATTATAATTATGATTCCTGATTTAATAAATACATTCATTTAAAAAATATCAATAGATGTCAATTTGAAATTATTTTATTATTAGTATTTACTTAATCTGAAGACTAATATCTCTAAGATCTTTTAGATAAGAGTGAGGGATCGATTGTGGTGAGGGCTATGTTGTGTGAGGGGTCCACATCAGCAGAGGACACACCGACCAAAGCCTTGAATGAAGCAATATAGAGGATCTAGTTGGCAACTCAAAACCATCCATCCCTACCAAATTCTCGCACATTTTCCAACTCATACCAAACGATTTCCAAAAAATCCTTTTTATGAGGAAAAAGGTGGCATTGACTATTACAGACACATGACACTTGCTTACATGTTTATTTCCACACCACTCCTCGTGAACTTAATGCACATTTACTACGCATTTACTTCCCCTCTCCCCTCCGTTGTTAGCCTTTACACACCCACATTGGTGTGTTTTTCACGAAGTAGGGTTTCTTTTGGGTTCTCTACAACAGTATTCACTCTTCATGTCTTCACATGACATCATCCATTGATGGAATAGTGGTGGTACACTTTACAACCGATTACAAAGAGGTTGGGAGTGACTCACGGTGATATATTTTTCATTTCTCCTATGTTTATCAATACATCCAACTTGTAAGGAAAATAATATACTTCAACCATCATAAGGGAGGTTGTCTTCCAACCTCACAATGGTAATGAACCTCCGTTGTATGTGTGTTTCAAATGGTGTCAAAATTTTCTTTACAGTACTCTAAAACTTGTTTCATTTTAAGATTTTTATGTTTTTTACTCTCCATTATATGTATGCCTACTAATGTAGCTTGCCTCTTGCTATGCATGCCACTCTACACACCATAAACTCTACAAATATATATACATATGCAATATATATATATATACACATATATACATATGCAATATATATATATATATATATATATATACATATATACATATGCAATATATATATATATACATATATATATATATATACATATATATATATATACATATATATACATATACATATATACATATATATACATATACATATACATACATATATACATACATATACATATACATATACACACACACACACACGTATGTAATATCTATACATATTGTATACATCTTTGCCATATATATATATATATCTATCTCTCCAAAGTCTATATTTATAACATTTGTGGGTGTCATATAATCAACTGTTAAGGGTTTCATGCAGTTATCTTTTGGTAGACTGTGTGTATATATATACATAGTCACCCAAAAGATATATATCTATAATATCTATACACACTGTATATATCTCTGACATACATATATATCTCTCTATTATGTATATATATAGCATTTGAGGGTATCATATACTCAAATGTTAAGGGTTTCATGCACCTCTATTTTGGTCGAGTGTGTGTATATATGCATATATACCATTTAAAGGTTTCATATATTGGTCTATTGAGGGTTTCATGCACCTATCTTTTGGTTGACTGTATGTCCTCCGTTGTCATGTAACCCTCGCATAACATTCCCTACAACACCATCGTCCTCACAACCCTACATAGATATTGCATTCTACCTGTCATAAGAAATTATGCGTGCACCTCTACTACTGGTATCATGGACATTTTGAAAGCAATTGAAATACACTATTATAAATTTATAGAATCCTCAAACTGATATTATTTATTATAAGTGTATATATATATGTGTGTGTATGTATTATATATATATATATATATATATATATATATATATATATATATATATATATATATATATATATATATATACTATATATATATATATATATATAACATAACAACAATATAGAAAATATATATATGTGTGTATGTATGTACATATACATATACACATACAAAATATACATTTGTATGTATGTATGTATATGTACATACATACATACTTACAAGTATACATATATATGTGTGTGCATCCATACATACATGTATGTCATGCATGATAGATACATGTCTATAAATATATACATGCATATGTCATGTATATGCATATCTGTGTATGTATGCATGCAACATGCATACATGCTTGTGTCTATGCATAATACATGCATACATACATACATATATATATATATATATATATATATATATATATATATATATATATATATATATATATATATATATATATATATATATATATATATATATATATATATATATATATATATATATATATATATATATATATATAAGTTTAAGGGTTATATATAACTTGAAACAACATTATAATATAAATATATATTTAACCCTTTCTAAAACTAATATAGTTGTAAAAGCTTATATATATAAATTGATACAACATTTTCATACTTGTAGGAGTCACTATAATTGAAGAACAAAAAAATCATACTTCTAACTCACTTCAATGTAAATGAATAAGGCTATATGTAAAATGCATATATCCACTTGCTCTCAAATGCCTATTTATACAAGTTTTAATTTTAGATGCCTGTTGTAGCTTCCAAGGTATGTATATTTCAAAGTTGTTCTAAGATTACAATTGTATAAACTGTTCAATATATGTTTATTATTCATACTATCATGATTTTCTTTTGAAACATTTGCATACATAAATATCATTCCACCTATCATCCTTAGTTTATAGCTACTATAAGAATCTTAAATTTACTATGGCATTCAAACTAATGGTATAATTGAATTGAAATATGATTTTCATACCAACTTTCATTATTGTTTTCTAAGTTCTAACTATTGTTCTAATTATAATGAATTTCAAATTATTTGATTTCATATATGAAACAGTCTAGTATATGAAACCCTTAAATGGTATATATAAACACACACTCAGCCAAAAGATAGGTGTGTGAAACCCTTATATTTGAGGAGAAGAACAAAATTGAAGCTAAGTTGGCACATCTCAATGAAAAGGTAATTCAAGATGAGATGGGTGTTGAGGATTTTCATCTAGAGAAATATTTGATAGTAGAATACATGGAGGTTTTGATGAGGGAAAACATCTTATGGTGCCAAAAGTCTAGGGAGTATTAGCGATAGGACGGGGACAAAAAAACCAAGTTCTTTCACTGTTCAGTAGTAATTAATAGGTGTAAGAACCAAATTATTGAAATAAAAAATGGAAATGGAGTCTCCCAAGTGTCAACAAAAGAAACTGGCGATGAGTCAATAAACTTCTTCCATTCTCTTTTGAATAGGCAAGGTGATGTGATGGAGTAATAAGAGCAAAAATTCTTGGGAATATCCCCATTGATTGATAACTCTATCAACAAACAACTCATGAGCCCTATTTCAGAGAATGGAGTCAAAGTTTCATGCAACATTCTAGATTGGCCCCTACAAGGCACCTATTAAACATATATCCCACTTTGCATGGCATATTGATAGAGTTTTCAATAAACCCAATAAAACCAAGATCACTTGTAAAACCTATGACTAACCTTCAACAAGGAGAAAATCAAACATGCAAGAGCAATTTTCATAAAAATGATGCGATTAATATATTGGGAATAGTGAATTACATGAGGTAACTTGCTTTATAGAGTAAGATGAAAAACCGTAAAAGGAAAACCTAATTAGCACCTAAGTAAACTTAATAAAGTGTAATTAAATATTTAATTACACCAACACCCTCGCTTAAGTGCAACTTAGGGAGAATAAGAAACATGCAAATAATTCAAGGATGGATGCATGAAGGAATAAATGGTCCCCAACTACAAGGCCATGTTAGGTACCCATGTACATATGCAATGCAAAAGAAATAGAGAATGTAACCAACTGATGAAAGATGGAGGATGCCATGAGACCCCCTAAGTACACCATCCATCACATACATACATTAGAAATTCCCCCACATAAGAGGGAAAAAGATGATGAAAGAATATGGAATCTATGCGTATTTCGATGTCGATGCCAAATTGTGACTAAAATTGATCTATAGGAGCAAGTACCATGAAGATTATGGAACATTAACCATAAGATGAATGGCTATCAAATTGAGATGTGACTCGATGAGAATATGATGAGATTTAGGATTATTAGCCATAGGCTCTCAATATGATGTAGAGTAGGGAGGAGTTTTTCTAACAATCATAATTTAAACAATTTCAAACTATTCTTCAACCTTCAAAACCCTACCTTGGCCTTATTTCTCAATTTCTTCATATTCCTCTTGTAGCATATCAAACAATGTTTTTTGTTCATATCTTTTAGACCACATTGAGGACCCACAAACCATTTACCATTTCAAATACCCATTAATCTCTAATTTAACATACCCAATTTTTGAAACCACTTGTTTTGGAACATCAACCCTTAAAATGGACTGCTACATTGGAAATGGCCACAATTAGCCCTCTTTTACAAAGCAACACCTAACCAGACCCTCTCCCAACCTCCAATCTCTATTGTAGGACCTTAACTAGGTTATAAAAGCTTTGAATCAACAACTTATGTCAAGAGGAATTCCCACAAAGTTATCAAACTACAAAACCCTTGACTTAGGCCTATATAGGCTTGTAAATGAGAGGGTTTATTGAATCTATCAACTCCAAACCATTACTCTAAAACCTGACACCACAAAAAAATTTCAATAGGTCTGCACATGCTTAATTCATCCACTAAAATAATCCCCTAGCAATACTTCAACATAACCCTACCCTTGCACATGCAAATTACTCAAAACTAGTGACTTTCCAGTCTAGGGCATCAAAACATTAGGCCAAAAGCCTCATTCCCTGCTCCTATAATCATACTAACATGAAAGAACATCCTAATTTACACCATTCCACCAAATTTCAGAGCATTTCATCAGTGGAATGGTCTCTTAAGCCATTTTCACTCCTTCAAACCCACAAGCAGGGTTCACAGATCAGTTTCAAATAAAAGCTTGTAAAATTCTTAAATCTCTATGAAATTCAACCAAATCACAACAAAAATGTATTTACTTCATTCCTCCATCAATTTCAAGAGATTTTTGAACAATACCCCTCTATATGAAACATACAGTTACTTGTGGCAGAAAATTACCAGAAAACACCTAGAAAGTTGTAAGTTTTTTATTCCTTTCAATCAAGATCAACTCCAAAACTTGTCTTTGACCCATACACAATGTATTTAAGCCTTGTAAATAAAAAAAAACTAAAACAACTGACCCCAACATCCTTTTGAACCACTTGACTGTTGATCTTCCATTTTTTGCATTTTGACAACATTTTGCAAGAATTAACACAAAACTTGACACCCATACCTAGAACTGACTAAAAGTGACTTAAAACATTTGAAATGGTCTATTATTACCTTATTCCACCAAATTAAAACTCAAAACACCCAAACAATACTTTAGACCTTATTTACAAAAATGGACTTGGTGCCTTTGCACCATACACCCAGACTGAAAAGAACTCAAGCCCCTTGAGGACTGCATTGTTGTAGATCATGCTTGATCTACAAATGTTCCTACATCTAGTAGCCCTTTCCAATGAACCAGGTATTGTAGTGTTGCATTGTTCTTTGCATTAGGAAACCCTTTGGTACCTAGCAATTGCTCCCACTTTGTAAACTGACTTAATGGATGTTTTTTGACCTTTCCCTCATTTGAAATTGATGTTGACCTTGCTTGAACACTTGCAAACTTACCTCTACCAACTTTTTCTTGAACTTTCCTCTTCTTAACTCTTGTTGCATACTTAAACTCACCAATTTTCCCTTGCCATTCACCTTTATTTACTTCTACTTTTCCCTTCATTTAGATTCTCCCATATTTTTTCCCCCTAGAACCTCTATCTTATTAGGTTCACAAACCTTTGTATTGACAAAACTTAACTGCCCACTAGCCTCCTTTTCAATCAATGAACAAAGCACTATTCCTATCATAATTTCAACATGCATCTCTAACCCATCTTGAACTCCCACAATCAATTCATCCTTGACCTTATCTTTATCTGTTTTTGTTGCCATTTCATCTTCTTTTCTTTCCAACATTGAATCATTTTCCAAACCTACTGTCCCAACACCTTCATTGTTAGTGATGGTTGAAAACTCTTCATGTTTGTCTTCCTCAAACTTTATTAATTTTTTCCTTCCTAACATGATCACCTTTGCTCCCTTAGTTTTCTCTTTAACATCTTCTACAAATGGAGTTAATGTGAAAGTGTTTCCATCCTTTTCAATTTGATAAGTATTGTTTCTACCATCATATATTGCATTTCTATCAAACTGCCATGGTCTTCCAAGCAAAAAATGGCAACAATCCATGGGAAACACATCACAAAGAATCTTGTCCTTATACCCACCGATATTAAAATCAACCAAAGCTTGTTAGTTCACTAAAATAGATTGATTGTCATTCAACCAAGACACTTTGTAAGGTGTTTCTTGAGGTATCTTTTCTAACTTTAGTTTATCAACCATTTCAAAAGACACCATGTTATCAGTACTTCCAGAGTTTATTACAACTTTACATACCTTTCCATTGCACTTGTAGGTGGTCTTAAAAAGTGTTATCCTTTGTGTTGGTTATTTATCCTTGGATTATTTGAGGATTTTTCTTCTCACCATCAAATATTCTCCCACTTCTAGAGCAACAAGCTGATTAGGAGAGTTTACACTTTCACAATCATCCTCTTGCACCAATTGAACTCTTTTATCATCACCACTTGAAGTAGAACCTTTTTTATTTGGACACTTCCATGCTTGATGGCCAAAATTATTACAATGATAAAATCTTCTTGAAAATGAGCTTGAACCTCTACCTTGTTGAAATCTTCCTCTAAAGCCTTTGAATCCACCTCTTTGATTTGCACCTTGTTCTTTGTTTTTACTTGCATCTTCTTGGTCTTCATAATATTTCCTTGAACCTCTTCCTCAATGAAATTTTCAAATCCCAAACCCTAGCATGTCAAACGAATGATTTTTCTCACAATCTTCCACTATGTTTTGATGAGAGCAACAAATAAGGTAATTTTGACATATTTTGTAGAAGAAAACTCAAACCCATCACCTAAAAAATTATTTGGATACCCATTAAGCCCTTATCTAACATATCTTAAGTGTATATGGGGTTAATTTGGAACAAATCCCTCAAAAACTTGCTGCTGCCTGCTACGCTGTCCCAAAGGCCTAATTAGGCTTGCATGCATAGGGGTTTATTGAATATGTATACTCTAGGGGTTGAAACTATAATAAAAAACCTAAAAAACATTAAATATGATCTAAAAATGCTCACAAAACCTTTACAAATCACTTTCCAAGAGTTTTTTAACCAACCATAACCTCTATACACCAAAATTGCTCAAAAACATGCTTTTCCCAACATAGGGCATCATTATTCTTGCACAAAACCTTATTTCTGTCTCTTGAAACTTGGGAAACACAAAGAGCATGCTTATATAGAACTATACACCAATTTTTATGAATTTTCACTAGAGATAATTAAAATTATGCATTTTTTTATGCCACAGGTTAACCTAGCCAGGGTTTCAAATGGTTTACAAAGAAAATGTCATATCTTCCTTAATTATCAATGAAATGGAATGAAACAAAAAGAAAAAAAAAGTATATTCATCATAATTTCATCTCCCATTGGTTCCAGACCTTTATTTTTTTGTACAAGCACGTTCCATTGAGAGGAATAGTCAAGAACACTGAAAAAATGCAAAAATTTAAGTGTATTATTGCTCCAAACTTCCTCCAATTCATTCAACAACCCCAACAACAATGGAACCAACAATTTTTAACCTTTCCCAACTTGTTTTAGTAGTTACAAACCAACTTATTTTAACTCCAACCGACTTTGACGCTTCATCTTCCTCTTGTTACATTTTTACATTTTACAACATGATAATTTTTTGCAAGAATTAACAACTTTTACAATATTTGTCATATGAATCCAAAATGAAATCCTAGGACATAACCTAGACTCAAAATAATTCAAAATGGTCTAAAATACCTTATTACATGAACCATACACAAACTAATTTTGTTTTTACAAAATTGCCTCATGGAGGCATAAACTCAATTGAGTGCTCATGCACCATACTCCCCATGGAAAAAGAACTCAAGTCCCTTGAGTGAGGACTTGAAAATACATGAGAACCTACACCACAACCTACAACCACAATCACTTGTGAAAAGAACAAAGAAAAAGGTAAATTTATAACTTCTGCATCTATCCCTTGATTGCATTTGTCAACTTTAACATGTAGTTGCTTCATCTTGTACTTGGGTCTATCCCTCCTTGCAATATCAACAAGAAATTTGTGTATTCCTTCCTCATCTAAAAACATTGTTGCTACTACAAATATACCTCCTCCATTCTTCTTCTTCACTTTAGTTGCATGCTTTAAATTTCCCATCTTCCTTTCCAACTCATCCTTACACTCTTCAGTTTTGTTTTCCCCCTCTTCCACATGATCCTCTACCCCTACAATTGCTACTTTCTCAGACCTGTTTAGGAACCTATGAATTAACTGAATTAGAATGTCCATTATCCTTTTCTTCAAGGTTTGAAATAGCTACAACCTTCATGTGATTTTCTTCTTCTACTTTGATGAAATCTTCCCTATCAACTATCATCACATCATCTTGCTTGGCTTGTTCTTTATCTTCCTCCATCAACAAAGGTTCTATTATCTCCACTTTCTTTCTCCTCTTCAAAATAATCTTCTTGATAGGCCACATAACCATCTTCTTGACTGGTGAATGCTAACTTTTCATCTCAATCTTCACTCTTTCTTCCATCTATTCTCAAATTTCCATCATTAGTTCCAAAGTCTACCTTAAATATTTTATCTCTTGATCCACATCTATTTGGTTTTCCTTCTCCTTTTCCTTTTCCTTTTTCATCTCTTTTTCCTCTCTGTTCATCACTTGTTTCTTTTTTTGTAAACCCTCACTCTACAAGTATCTCCTCCACACATCCATTCTTCACACACTTAACTATCCTCTACCCAATAGGATTATATAATATGCACTCTCCAAGACCTCTTCTACCCACTTCCTCTCAGTGGAAGAAATTTGCACACCTTCTACCTAGCTTCACCACTATTGGAGGATACAATAAACCTTCTCTCACAACTTCCTCTCAGGGTCTTCTAGCTCTAATACCAATTGATGGAGAGTATGTGGGAGACTCCAAACTAACACAATCTCAATAAAATTTGCAAAGCCCAAACCCTAACACTTCAAACAAATGACTTTTCTCAAAATCTTCCACTATGCTTTGATAAGAGCAACAAATAAGGTAATTTTAACATAATTTGCAGAAGACAAGTCAAACCCATGATCTAAAAACTGATTTGGATACCCATTAAGCTCCTCTATACATATATTAAATGTAGGTGGGGTTATTTTGGAACATATCCCTCAAAAAATTGCTGCTACGCTGTCTCAAAGGCCTAATTAGGCTTGCATGCATAGAGGTTTATTGAAATTGTATACTCTATGGGTCTAAAATCCAATCCAACACCTCAAACACATCAAATATGACTTGAACATGGTCATTGAACTTTTAAAAATCACTTTCCAAGAGTTTTTTAACCAACCATAAGCTCTATGCACCAAAATTGCTAAAAAAAAATGCTTTTTCTAGCATAGGGAATCATTATTCTTGCACAAAACCTTATTTCTGAATCCTACAACTTGGGAAACAAAAATAGCATGTTTATATAGACCTGTACACCAAGTTTTGTGAACTTTCACTAGAGATAATTAAACTTATGCATTTTTCCATGCCATTAGTTAACCTAGCTAGGGTTTCAAACGGTTTACAAAGGAAATGCCATATCTTCCTTAATTCTCAATGAAATGGAATGAAACCAAAATCCATGGAAAGTAGATTCATTACACTTTCATCTACCATTGGTACGAAAAAATGTAGAAATTTAAGTGTTTTATTGCTCCAAAATTCCTCCAATTCATTCAATAGCCCCAACAACGATGGAACCAGGGATTTTTAACCTTTCCCAATTTGTTTTAGTAGTTACAAACCAATTTATTTTAACTTCGAATTTGACGCTTCATCTTCCTCTTGTTGCATTTTTGCATTTTACAACATGACAATTTTTTGCAAGAATTGATAAGTTTTACAATATTTGCCATATGAATCCAAAATGAACTCCTAGGAATTAACCTAGACTCAAACAGATTAAAAATGGTCTAAAAGACCTTATTACATGAATCATACACAAACTAATTTTTTTTTTACAAAATGGCCTGATGGAGGCATAAACTTAATCAGTTGCTCCTGCACCACAATACAAGACATGAACTAATGCAAACCAAAATATGTCAAGTTATGAGCAAGATTGTGGCCAAAAGAAACTACAAAATCCAGATACAAATCATGTGAATTATCATCAATATGAAGATGGGATCAAAGTGCATGCCATGTGACTACACTCTAATCTAATTATTATGCAAGCAAACCCCCTGATGTAACTTTATTAAAGTTCATTTATTACAATATCCCAATATTGTAGAAGGAGAACATGTAAAACATGTAGAAATCAAAGAGAAAATGCAAACCTAAAGCATGCAAAAGGAATTAGTGCATGCACAGATGAATGTTCACATTTGCCTCCATGAGAAAAAATTAAGCTCAGATGATCTGTGTAGATGAAAAAATCAGATTTTTGATGATATTAAAGTTTTCCAAAAAAAGACACCATATGCTCAAGTTATGAATTTTTGAAAAATGGGGTAAATTTTACTAGTTGAAAATTAGCAAAGTACACGACCCTTCTGATTTGATTTTAAAAAATTTACTCATTTCATGCAAAAAATAATGGATACCTAGAAAATATTTTGATGCTTCCAATAAAACCTAGAAAGCATTTTTGAATCCAAAAAGTAGAACATGTGATTTGGTACTAAAAAATAAACTTCAACTGTAGGGAAAATAACTATGTGGACTATTTTCACAACCATTTCTACAAGGTCTACTCACTATTTGTGAAATCTAGTAGATACCCAAATGATATTTTGAGGTTTTGAACAAAACCCATAAACCATTTTTTCTCAAAAATAAATGAAATAAAAGATATTGGTTTTTGTAGATACCCATGAGCCTTCAAAAATCCCCAAAAAAGTATTCTTGGTCTGATTTCTCCTAGATCCAAGAAGAGGCTTGTAGATCAAGGCTCTAATACCATGACAGAGTTTTCAATAAACTCAATAAAACCAAGATCACTTGCAAAACCTATGATTAACCTTCTACAAGGAGAAGATCAAACATGCAAGAGAAATTTGCATAAAAATAATGAATTACATGAGATAACTTGCTTTATAGAGTAAGATGAAAATCCCTAAAAGGAAAACCTAATTAGGACCTGCACCATAGAAAAATGGACCCTTGTCATTTTCATGGTCTTTTAGGCCTTGCTTCATGATGTTTGGTCTATTTTGCTCTGATTTTATGTCATAACATGGCTTGAACATGCATATTTAGGTACTAAAATTCAAAAAATGACGTCTTGTGAAGGTGTTGTAAAACATTTCTACACTCTTCTAGACCCTATTCATTACAATTCACCTAAAAATACCTTTTCATCACTAATCAAGTCCTATTTTGAAGTGTTGTAAAGTCTTGTAACAAGCTTTCACACTTTTCTAAGCATAACTTCACTATTTATCCCTTTCTTATGCTTTATTTGATCCCTTTATGCCCTTATACAACTTAATTAAGTGCATTTTTGAATGTAAGTCCAACAAACAACATTAAATACAAGATAATTCCTGACACCCCCTTTCAGGTCCTAGGTGGAACCCATTCGCCATGGGTGGCAAATGAGTCCCCCAAAATATTTCAAATTTCCTTTTAGGTTTTTATTAAAAAACACTTGATGTCAGCCTATGATGAGGTATGAATGGGTTAATAAGGCATAAGATTGTATAAATAAGTGATTTTCACCTCATTTTACATCCCCTAAGTCATTCAAGCAATCTCAAGCATTCAAGCATCTTACATCTTATCAAGCACTATTCAAGCATTTTGGAGTATCCATTGTCATTGCTTCAGATTTGCATCATCAAGGGTTTGGTAAGTTGATAGCATTTTCATGTTGTTAGTTTATCATTCTCTTTCACTTCATTGTTTCATTAAGGGTTTGATTACCAAAGTGGGGTTTGACCAAGGAAAACCCCTATTTACTAACCCTCAACCATTTTCCCCCTCTTGCATGTGTGTTTGCAGACTTTTGTGTGTAGATTTAACAAGAATTTAGGTGTTGAAGAGTGGTCAATAAGTCAACTAGGTTCTTCAAATCAAATCAATCATCCTTCAAGCTTGGATAAGGTTTTTTGTCCATTTCCTACAGAATTAATTTTGATAACCCGACAAGTAGACATTTCCAGATCTGGTGTTGCAAAGTTGTCTCTTGATTTCTTAGAATTTTGGGAGAGGAATGATTCTCCACTAGTGGAAAATGAGTCCCACCTTAATATTGAAAATCTAGTTTTTGTCAGATTTTGGATCTCGACAGTTAGAAACCTGTTTCCAACACTTTTTCACTAGTAGCAGGACTAATTCACCACCCTGGGTGAATGAGTCCCACAATTGATTTTCAGTAACTTTAGAAAGTGTTCAAAACATTCCATATTCCTTAAATCCTACCCAGGTGCACTCTGATTTAGCCCTTCTTTTTCTGTTTTGCATTATTTCATCTTTTAGTTCATTGTTTGCATATCACAACGTGTTTTCCAACATAGCTTAAATCTTAGTTTTGCATTCAAATTTAGTCATATAAATCACTTAGTTACCTTTATTTCATTTCATTTAGCTTAGATAACATCACACAACATAATTTGAATGAACCCTTTAGCATTTTTGGCCCTACCTCTCTCCTTTTAGGTGAAAAACCCTAGAAGAGCTAGAGAAAAGTGCATGGTGCCAAAAATATATGGTTCAGGACCTAAGTAAACTTAATAAAGTTTAATTTAATATTTAATTACACTAACACATTTAACCCTTAATTGATGATTTACCATTATGTGTGCTTGGTTGAACTTCTTAGTCATGCTGGCTATCTTGAGGAAACTCTCAAATTTATCATGTAAATGACATCTATGCTTATGATGGTTGTTTGGATATGTTTTCTTGGTTCCTTTAGATCACATATGAATATAGAGTAAGGAGTATTTACAACCAATATCCTTTTTAAGCTAGATACTAGAAACAAAATGACTTATGTTCCTCTATCAAATATCTATGCAAAATTGGGTAGGTGGGATGAAGTTCAAAATACAAGGAGTTTGATGAAAGATAGAGGAATTAAAAAGCTACCTAGATATAGCTGGATAGAATTCATTAAGTTGTACATTATTTTTGTGTTAAATACAAATCCCACCCTTAAGCATAGGAGATACATGGAAAGTTGGAGACATTGTCTCAAACAAAAGATGTCATGCCCCACAATTTCCTCCAAGAAAGAAACTCAAAAAGAAAGAGAGAAAAAATGGCATGGTAAACCCTTCCTCTCCATAAGCGGGGAGTTATAAAGGGAAGGAAGAAATTACTTCCTCCCAACTAACTCAACCACTAAAACTATTTCCCCATTTTCGCCACTTTTACAAAGGGGACATAAAAAGGGTCATAAACACCTCTAAAAAGGCCAAAAATGATAAAAAAAAACTTCTAACCCTTATACCTAAGGCATAGACTATTCCCCAACACAAAAAATACCTCATTTTCTCTCAAAAGACTTCCAAAAACCCATTTTAAATTACAAGGTTTAAGTTTACACAAGGCACAACCAAAAATATGATACCAACATGGAAACCTTCAAGCTTAACGTCAAGAATTTTGAACCAAGAACTAATATGAACATATTGTAACAAGAAAAAACAAGAAAGGTGGCTAACTGGAACCCTCATATCCATTGGTATTAAAACTCTTGCACACTCACAAAATGTGTCAGTACGATAGGAATATGTATATACATGTTCATAACAATAAAAGAATATATTTTATAATAATGACATGATCGAGTAACCTATAAAACATCAAATATACATATATATCCCATCATGATAAAGTGCATTAATAAAAATCACATCCAAATTATCATAATTTACTAAAACATGACATTCATTAACATCACAATTGAAACATAATAGATCATCATCATCAATAGCACATGAGTGTCAAGAAGGTATCAAACTGAAAAGTACTAAGTACATCATCCAATACAAGCAAAAAAAGAAGGCACAAATAGGGGGTCTCACAAAAGAATTAGGATGTCTTCTAGATGTAAAATACATACTAAATGATATGGAGGAAAATAAATTTTCATTTGCAAATGACAATTAATGATAGACCTGCCTGATATTATAGCTCAGTCAATTTCACTCTTTGTTCACTAGTAATGGCGACCTATAGTCGAGTGTGCTGGGTATAGTCATTAAAAATATCTTTGAATCCAATTTTCTCACCTCTTCATGAATCCACCATCAATATAAAAAAGCATTTAGTCCCATCGCTTTTTTTCATTGGTACTTCTTATTCTTTAGTTTTCATTCTGATTTAAGGAGTATATTTCCAAGTAGATGATAATAGTGTGGATTTTGCTATCAACCTAATTTTTCTTTTGGATGTAGAAGACAAAAAAAGATAAAATTATTCATGAATTCTCTAGGAGGTTTAGTGACTACATGAATGGGAATATATGATGCTATGAAATTATGCAAGGAAGATATCAACTACATGCTTTGACCTTGTTGCATCAATGAGACCATTCCTACTTGTTTCTAGAATAAAAAGATAGAGATTTTGAATGCCCAATTGTAAAATGATGGTTTATAAGACATATGGTGGTAAGGAAAATGATAGTTTGATGCTTAACATATTAATTCAGAAAGGGAAATGAATTACCACAAAGTCAAATTCAACAAAATTTATTCCTGAAGCACTGAAAAATTTAGGAATTTAAGCAGATAGTGATGACTGTAGTTATAACTCTACTTCCAAACATTTGCAACTGGTTGATGTATTTCACATTAGGATTTAGAGGGAATACTTGTGGACTCATCAATTGATCTAGGTGGATATTTTCACCAAAAATTGAAGTATTCAAAATGCTCCAAAAATCATCACTATGTCAAAGTGCTCGGCGAAACGAACCCAATGCAATTTGAATGGAGTAAAAAAGAGTTTGTACACTCAAGATACGCTCAGTCAAAGTTGGGTCAAAATAGGGGTACCAGAGGCACGATGTAAGGGAAAAAATTTGATCATCTCAAAATTGGTAAAAAATTACATCACCTCAAAGAGCTTGATAGGATGATTCCAATGTCACTCATTTTGCCTCAAATGGAGCTTGTACGCGAAAGATATGACTAGTCAAAGTTCATAGTGGAAGGTTGACTTTGACTATATGGACACCGATGTTAGCATGCTAATGAGGCAAACTGTATAGTAGAGATAATGACATGGTATCTCTTTGTATGGACATGTGGCAGGATCATGTGACAATAGTATGGTGACATGGATCTGAGTGGTCAAATCAAGTGATGACACGTGTCCTCTAGGTGGTGATGAATTAGGATGTGCCATGTGGCACCCTGTTAGTAGCTCCTTCGATGGTCAATTGAATTTTTTTTTTTTGATGAAAATGAATGGTTGGGGGTTGAACCCCTAACCTACTCCTCACCAATATACTCAACGACCATTATGCCACACAACCTACTCTAACTATAACAGAGCACTGGTTTTATTTAAAGAAGGAAAGTTTCTATTTGGAGGGGGCATGAGTCGAACCATTGACCCCTCTGTCCCTATTCTCCCTCCTTGCCACTGCACCACCAATGGTTTTGAGGAATTATCCAGGGGGGGTTAGTTTATTTTAAATGATAGTTAAAAGCCGATTCACCCTATAATTGAAATATTAACCCCCCTATATTTAAAAGGTAATCCTTCTAAAACTAAAACCTGATTAAAAGAATAATAAGGGGCTTAAATAATATTTAAAGATATATAAATATTATCAAAAGGGTTTTTAGGAGGATTTTAAGAATTTAAAAGATATATTAATGGGATTATTTGAGATTCATTATTGTAAATAGGGGACATGGGGGGATTGTAAAAACCATATGATTATGAACCATATTAGGAAAAATTTGTCTATAAAAGGGGGGAGCTTAGGAGTTTGAGTTAGTGGTGATTTGTGAGAGAATTTTCTTGGAGAGGTTGAGTGTTCAACTCTATGCATTGGGGGAGCATCATATTGCTACACTTGAAAAAGAAGGACTTTGTAACTCTTGTAACCAGGATACTTGACACATTTGCTAGTTGAATACCTTGTAAGCATTTTTGGAGCATAATCGAGGATAGATCACTCTGTTGGAGAGGGACCCAGAGATGTAGCCATATTTGTGAACTTCATTATCAACTCGTCTTCTTGTCTTCTCTCTTCTTTCTCTCATTTGTTAAATTCACCACTTAATTATTGTTGTGTTTATTTAAGCATTTCAATTATGTTTCCAAGACCTTCAATTTAATCGTTGTAATAGTTAAGCATTCATGTGCAATTGTCATAGATCCTAATAACAAATCAAGTTGGTATCAAAGCTTTGTTTGACTATTATTGCAGAAGTGGATGCTAACGCGATCCAAGAGCTAGTGAGGTGAAGGAATGCTTGTTGTAATATGCCAAACATTCACTCAAGTAAATTTCCTAAGTTTTCACTATGCAAGTAAGATAAACTATGTAACAAGCCATTGCAATAATTTTTTTTCCTTTCTTTATTGAAAATATATGAACAAAGATGCTATAAAAAAGTACAATAAGGATTTCCATTCCATTACAATATTTCACCAAGTACAATATTTCCAAAAAATTATAGAACTACATACATAGCTCCTTTGAGCTTCATAGCATAAGATATAGATGGTCCAGGAATCTGCCTTTCAAAACCTTGGTCTTTTGTCACCTGCTAACAAGGAGAAGCATCACTCAAGTGCTTTTTCACCAACCTCAGACTCATATGCAGTCCCCCGCACATCTTCAATGATACATGACCCTTCCCTTTGACAAAGGTATTGGTTAGGTAACCCTGTACAACATACCACTTTGAGCTTAGTGTTGTGTCCTACATGACTAGGATTTATAACCTATGCTAGGTAGCCCTCACAAATCTCACTATCTACAGTGGAGTCTTAGACATTCACACTACTTGGGAAAAAGTGTTCTCACTCAATATAATTGAGTGATGGTCTACCATTCACCTACACTATGGTAAGCTTAGATATGTTACATTACTAGTTACCTAACCAAGACCTTCTCTTGAGTGATACTTCCCTTCTGCCTGGAGGAATTGAACATATACTTGCAATCACTAACACATGTACATGATAGTCAACTGTTCACAAAATATACAGTATACATATTACATCTCCAAAGTTAGAATATCAACACAATATACATCCAATCACATAAAAATTCATTCCTTCATATAAAATTAAATGAGATGACATTCATTCATTAAGCAATGATAACAAAGTGCACACACAATTAATTCATCCATTGAATTCACATTACATTCACATTTTACCCTACATAGTAATAGTAAATAGTAATTGTTCAATTGGGGTGTAACACTTACAGAGTTAAATCTAGAGATTAGATAACGAAGAAATTTTCCATCATCAAAGATGGGAGGAAAATAAGTTGGAAAAAGTTCTAAGCTCAATGAGAAGAGTTTTCAATGAGCCTTTCTTAACTCTCAAGTTGGAAAATGATTCTTCTCAAAGGATAATAAAAATCTCTCAATACTCAAGGCTCTCACTCACTGATTTGATAGAATATTGCAAATAGAAAAGTATACAAAATGCAAAGTCTTTGTACAAGAAATAACACATAAAAGAAGAATAATGATGCATCCAAACAAATGAACTCATGCTGCTATTTATATAACAAGTAGGAGATCAAACACCTTAAGGGTTAGGAATGTGATTGATAGTAAATTGCACACATATTAACACATGATTCATAGAGAAAAGGTGGTGAACATGTAAGCCTAAACTCAGCTAAAACAACTACAGATTAACCTACATATTTGACAAAAATTGCAGGCCAATTCAAAGCTCCATGTGATGGAATTCGATTTGTATTTCAAAACAAACATCTACAAGTTAAAGGATTCAAATGAGGCACCAAGCATTATTATGCTCTCTCATAGATGGTGTGGTTTCCTCCTTTAGAGAAACCATCAATAACAAAAGTGTTGCATCAAGCTATAGTATTGACTAAGTCATGCTAAGTGTCGATTCACTCATTAAATCAATTTAGAAAAAGTCATCGATATGTTTCCCATGCTTATAAAGTTGTTTGATTGATGCTAATTATCATGGCAATATAGTTTACCAACTCCATGGTTTCTCTATTAAAAAGGTGTTGACTTATTCTCTTTTTAATTATCAAATTTATGGTTACAAGTGCTTAGTTTGTAGATCACAAACTCTCTATCATTAACAACATGAGCATTAAGTGGCTCAAGAAATATAGTCAATACTATTCCAAAGTTCAGCCTTAACTTGTTTAATAAATCAACCTCCAAGTTGATTAAATTAATGGAATTTAAAGCCAAATGAATAAAGCATTAAAACCAGCTCATAATCATTGCTTTAGATAGTTGATCTCAAAGAAAGTATCATTTAAATATTTATATATAGATAACTTATACATATATATACTCTCTCTCTCTCTCTCACACATAAATATATACACACACACACACACATATACATATATATGCATATGTTAATATATATCCGGATTTATCATATGACAATAAAGCATGTATATATAATTGATATACAAAAGAATACATCAAAATAGCAATCACATTGTTATATTAATATATCAATTGTGTATACATACATATATATATACATACTCACATATATATATGCCTCTGTGTACATGTATGTGTATGTATACATGTATTGATACATTTATATGGGAATGTCCATTTACTACCATACATGTATATGGATACATATATACATATAGATATATGTATAGACATTATATATGTAAGGAAAGCGATAGTGCGGAAAACGCCTTCCTAATGCAAAATCCTCAGGAAAAAAGTGCAAAAAACCTCATTTAACAAGTTACATACATTTGAGATGTGCATTCATAGAACAAAAGGAAAGATAAAATAAATCATGTGCACATAGAGATAACACCAGATATACATGGGAAAAACCTTATGGGAGAAAAACCTACACACCAAGTAAAGTCACTTTGTATTACAATAAATAAATTACATACAAAGTTATGCAAACTTCACTCTCAGATGTTAACTCACAGTAGTATCCCCTCGGTTGACCTCCAATCAAAGATTACAGTTCTCCACAAAATCACTGTTACAATGATCATACAACATACAATGAATCATCACAACCTACTAACCAACATTCATTAGGGTTTCATTTAATTTTATTATCTTCACCGACAAGCTTCCTTCATCTTGGGTTACACGTGCATTGCCATTAGCATGCATTGAGCCACCCAACATTAAATTTTAGTTACAAAGAATATTACCACATTCACACTCTGTCAACCCCTGAGTTAGAACATGCATTTAATGCAAATATATTGCTAACAGAAAATAAAACTTTCGGTCCAATGATTGTTGATTGACAACAATGATGTAAAATCAACAAATTAAATTGTGCCATGTGTCAACACATCCCTCATCCATCGCTTTTGACTATCGCACCAAACTATCGATCATTCCTTGTGGTATTCACCATCCATGCAACATCCATGTCATCGCCGTACAACTGACATCACCATCTATGCAAACTGGTCCCACCATTCAACAAGCATATGGCCTAGTCGGGAGAAATCCAAACATCACAACCTCTAGTCAGAGGTTAGCATTTTCCAGAAACCCACAACAACTACAAGGAGATTGCCTAGTCAGGAAAAAAATTAACTTAACAACCTCCACACAGAGGTTAGGATTTTCTTGAATGCCATGACAAGCTGATACCATTATCGCCCAGCTGAGGAAAATCCAAACTTTGCAACCTCCACCGAAGGTTAGAGATTTCCCAGAAGCCGTGACAATAAAGAGATCACCATGTCAGGGTGTTAAGGAACTTTTGAACCCCACAACATGAGTTTCAAAGTTAGGAAGTCTAGCAATCCCGTAATGAGCTTGTTGTCACCAAGTTAACAACTTTCAAAACCTCAAGACTTAGGTTTCAAGGTTCAAGTTTTGGGTGACAGGCCAACAATGAATACCAAACATAGGGAAAAGATGCCAAGTCTTTATCAGAGGTTCAAGCCAGCAAGTTGAGGCACATTTTCCAACAAGCTCCCACTTGACGAAGACTTACTAGCTTCCTCCAAACTCAACATTAATGAAGGTCATGGGCTTCAAGGCCCATCAAACTAACACAACACTTATACTTGCATGTGCTCATAGGATTTGTTAATGCATCAAAGAAATTCTATAGAGTATCCAACTTCTCTAGATTAACCTTTCCATCCTCCACCATATCATGAATGAAATGATACTGTACATCAATGTGCTTTGTCCTGGCATGGAAAGTGGGATTTTTCACCAAATAAATAACACTTTGACTATGACAACAAATCATAATATTCCCTACATTAAACTCGATATCTGAACATAAACACCTAAGCCAAACAACTTCTTTGCAGGCGTGTGTTGCTGCCATGTATTCTACCTTAGTAGTAGATAAAGCAACTACAACCTGCCATTTTTCTCATCCAACTCACTACTCCACCAAATAACATGAAAATGTGTCCACTGGTGGATCTTCTACTGTCAATGTCCCCTGCCCAATCATAATCCACATACCCACAAATGCTAAGAGATCTCTACAATCCAATCGAGTTTCCATGATGACACAAAGAAAAATCTAAGGCACCCTTCAAGTATCTAAAAACCCTCTTTACAACATCCCAATGCAACCTTCCTGGATTAGCCATAAATCGACTAAGAACTCCCACTACTTTGGAAATGTCTAGCCTAGTACAGACCATTATGTACATTAATCTATCAACAACACTTGCATATGACACCTTGGTCATGTCCTCCATCTCGGTAGGAGACTTTGGACAGTCTTCAACAGATAGCTTCGTTCCCTGCAACACTAGAACAATTAGCTACTTGCAATTAGTCATTCCAAATCTCTCTAGGATAGTGTTGATATACTTACTCTGACTGAGCCAAAGCTTTCTACTTCATCTATCCATTTTTATTTCCATCCCCAGAATATACCTTGCTGCACCAAGATCTTTCATTTTGAACTTTGCAGAAAATTGAGCTTTAAGATTAGAAATCATAGTCTTACTATTTCCTATGAACAACATATCATCCACACACAGGATAATGATAAGCACTCGATCATTTTTAGCTTTGTAATAAACACAATGATCAGATTTTGATCTTGCAAATCCCAATGACAACATGAACGTGTCAAAATTTTGGTCCACATTCTAGGCGATTGCTTCAAACCATACAAAGATTTCTTCAACTTGCAAACTAGGCTTTCTTTACCTTTTTCAATGAAGTGCTCAAGATGGGACATATAAATTTATTCTTCTAGCTCTCCATGAAGAAACATTGTCTTCACATCCATTTGCTTGATCTTTAAGTCATACATAGCTACAAGTGAAAAAATAAATTTAATAGATGTCATCTTGGCTACAGGAGAAAATATTTCTCCATAATCAATTCCCTCCACCTGGGAATAACCTTTTACGACCAATCAAGCTTTATACTTTTCAACACTGCCATCTAGACCTGTCTTCTTCTTAAATACCCATTTATAGGCAACTAGCTTTCACCCTTTAGCAAAAGGTACCAAATCCTAGGTTTCATTCTTCTTCAATGATGCCATTTCTTCATTCATGGTTTCCAATCAATAATTTGAGTTAGACATATTAATTGCCTCTTTCACACTCCTAGGCTCATCAGTGCTAGTAATCAAAGCATAGGCACAGTTCGAATCCAACATAGAAAATTTGTACCTATTAGGTTGATGCTTTTCATTGTAGACCTCCTCACATGTTGAGGCTAAGGCTGAGGGTACGGTTCTTCTTCTTCAGAACTCTCATAGCTGATAGAACTCTCCTCAGTTTTAGGTACACTTTGTAGTTCCTATTTTTTTGGATTTTGAGGAATTTCAACTACATCCTTCTTCTTTTCCTTTTTATCTATCTCTAATTGTGGATCAACTATTGAAGGCTTCAACTCATGGAAGATTACACTTATACTGTACAAAACCTTCTCAGTAATAGGATTCCAAAGCTTGTATCCATTCACACCAATGCCATAGCCAATGAAGATACATTTGACAACCTTGTTCTCCAACTTTGATCTCTTCTCATTCGACTCATATTCATATGCCTCACAACCAAAGATACAAATATGTCTCAGAGAGGGCTTCTTACCAGACCATGCTTCCAAAGGTGTTTTTTCAACAAGAGCTAAACAAGGTGAATGATTTACCAGGTAACATGTTGTAGCCATAGCCTCAACCCAAAACTTATGCTCTAGACCAGCACCGCTCAACATACTTCTCACTCTTTCCATTAGCGCCATGTTTAACCTTTCAACAAATTCGTTATGTTGTGGAGTATAAGGCATAGTTCTATGCCTTTTAATTCCATGGGGTGAAGCCACAATTGTGGTTTACAATTTGATAGAGGAAGGAAAATTGAAAAAAAATGACCCCATGGCAAAAAATTGGTTTTAGGGGTTTGCATGAATATACAAGTTCGACCGAACCATAAAGGGGTTTGACCGAACTAGGGTTCGAGTGAACCCATTAATTATTGGCCCACATTTCCCACCCAAAAAATAAATGAAAAATTCATATTAAAGGGGGTTCAAATGAACCTTGGTTCGCTAGAACCCCCTGGTTCTAGCGAACCCCCCTTTTCCCTAATTTTTTAATTTGTTCACACAAAAAACCTAAATTTTTACGCTTTGAAGCTCTAGTTGAGGATGAAAATGGGGGAATGTTTAGAAACCAAACTTGGAATCAAGTAGCCTTCAGAACAAGCTATCCAATGAATATAATTTTAATATGTTTTGGTTTTATTATGTATTTTTTTTTTTTAGTTTTATTAAACATAGGTTTTTCATCGAAAATGAAGGTCTTTGTTCTGCACATGTGGAAAAATAGAAGATTATCAAATTTTTCTTTTTGAAAAATATGAGTACACCATATATTGAAGTCCTTGATCCAACAAAAAAAATAAAATTATTTCGATATATATAAAAAAGTTACGCGTTATCACGATCGGCGCTATGTCTGAATCGTCATTGGTTTGACTTTGAAACTTGATTAAAAAAAAAAATCAATAAAAAACTATCTAACCAAGTGGAAGCACTAGATATCAGAGTCACAAATGTAAATTAGAAAGAATTAGAATTTTATCCTTCATGGAAAAAAAGTTATACGTTATACGGTATGCGTCACTTTTTAAAAATGTTATTTTTTGAAAAAAACTAGTTTTTGTGGGAGATGGAAAAAGAAGTGCAATATAATTATAAAAAATTTGGAAAAAATATTTTTAGAATCTATAGAAAAAATGTGACTAGACTCTTGTTTGCATCATCTTCAAGTTCCTCATGGTTTAGCCGCTATAGGTGCCTGAATGTGAAGATTTAGTTAAAAATTAAAAATCCAGTGTCCAGTTTGGCCAAAAATTGTAAACCACTATTGTGGGATCATCCATGTGGTCTTTGCAATACCTTTGAAAATCTACAAAGCATAACTCACTGCCATTATCCATCCTCAAGCATTTAATTTTCCTTCCAGTCTAATTCTCTACCAAGTTTTTAAACTCTTTAAACTGACTTGAAACTTCTAATTCACTCTTCAAAAAGTACACAAATTCCCTTCTTGAATAATCATCAATAAAAGAAACATAATATCTAGAATTTGATAACAAAGGAACATTTACTGGACCAAATACATTAGAATGAACATAATCCAGTATACTAGAATATTTATGAGGACTCGAATAAAATGAAACACGATGTTGCTTTCCATAAACACAAGTTTGTAGAAATCAAACTCAAGGTTACAGTCAACAAGCCCTTCAACTAGATTTTTATTTTTCAAGGTTTTTAAACCTTTCTTACCTATGTGACCAAGTCTATGATGCCACAACATGGTCTTCTCCACTGGGAGTTTCACCTCCAAGGAATTTGCACCTAGAGGATCTTCATTTTCCTTCTCTACACGAGTAGCTTTGCTTGACTTACAGAGACAATATTACATTGAACAGGTCGTGCATCCAACTTGTACAAAGTGCCTATGTGTGCACCCTTATCCAACACCATTGCCCCTTTAGTCATCTTAGAACCTCCACTCAAGAAAGAAACTTGCACACCAACATTATTCAACAGACCGACCGAAAGTAGGTTACAATCCAAACCTAGTATGTGTAGTATACCATTAATCCCTTTGATTCTTCCATCCGTGAATTGGATTTTGACTCTTCCATGACCAACAATTTCTAGAGTTGAATCACTTGCTAGTTGCACCTTTCTACCATCACACTTTTCATACTTAGTGAGCCAATCTTTATGAGATGTCATGTGAAAAGATGCACCTGATTCTATCAGCTAGACATTGTTTGATGATTGAGTCACCAAGGCTACAATGAAGACATCTGCATCACTCTAAGAAGAGTCATTTTTTGAAGAGTTATTCTTCTTCTTCTTTTTCTCCTCCTTACAATCCTTTCGGATATGAGCAGATTGCCTATAGTTCCAACATTTCACCTTGGAATTTTTAGCAGGAGACTTTGATCTCCCTTCAGAATTGGATTTAGACTTCTTGTCCTTCTTCTTTCCTCTCTCCTTTGATCTACCCCGAACAACAAGAGCCTCCTTGGAAATTTCTGAAGACTTCCTCTACATTTCTTTTGACAACAACAAGGCAACCATGTCTTCCATCTTGAAAGTAGTTCTACTTCCAATAGCCATTACCATATGGTACCAAATGTTAGGTAAGGAGCATAATAGAAGCATACAATGATCCTCCTCCATCTTTACACCCATAGATTCCAATTGAGCAACAATCATATTAAATAAATTTAGATGGTTTACTATAGATACACCTTCTTCCATCTTCAAGGAGTACAACTTCTTCTATAGGAATAACTTATTCACCAGATACTTTCCTTGGTAAATGTCACCAAGTTTCTTCCATAATGAAGACGCAGTCTTCTCCTCATGGACATTTAGGAGTACAAAATCAGCCAGAAAAAGTCTTATCAACCCTCTAGCTTTTCTATCTATGAGGTCCCAATCTTCTTGCTTCATATTTTGTGGCATAGTTCTAGACAAAACAATCTAGAGGCCTCTATCCACCAATAAGTCTTCCATCTTGAGTTTCCACAACTCAAAATTGTCACCACTGAACTTTTAAATTTCTACTCTACCTAATGTACTTTCCATCTCAAACTGTAAACAAGACAACCAATTCTTCTTTTGTAAGACTCCCACTGAAACATGATTAGCAAAAAAAACCGTCCCTACTCACAAGGATAAAACAACTAGCCAGGCTCTGATACCACTTTAAAGGAAAGTGACAGTGCAAAAAACACCTTCCTAATGCAAAATCCTCAAGAAAGAAGTGCAAAAAAAATCATTTAACAAGTTACATACATTTGAGATGCACATTCACATAACAAAAGGCGAGATAAAATAAATTACACACACAAAGATAACACTAGATAAACGTGGGAAAACCCTTGCAGGAGAAAACCCCACACACCAAGTAAAGTCACTTTGTATTACAGTAAATAAATTACATACAAAGTTATAGAATTCACTCTTAGATGTTAACTCACAACAACACCCCTTGGTTGACCTCCAATCACATATTACAATTCTTCACAAACTCATTGTTGCAATGCTCATACGACATACAATGAATCCTCACAACCTACTGATCAAAAACCATTAGGGTTTCATTTAATTTTATTATCTTCACTGACAAGCTTCCTTCGTCTCGGGTTACACACACCAACATCAACATGCATTGAGCTTCCAAACATTAAATTTTGGTTATAGAGAATATTACCACATTCACACTCTGTCAACCCTTGAGTCAGAACATGCATTTAATGCAAATATATTGCTAACAAAAAATAAAGCTTTTGATCCAATGATTGTTGATTTACAATAGCAATGTAAAATCAACAAATGAAATCGTGCCACATGTCGACACAACACTCGTCCATCGCTTTTGACTATCACACCAAACTGTCGATCATTCCTTGTGGTCCCCACCATCCATGCAACATCCATGTCATCGCTATAAAATTGACATAACCATCTACGTAGACTAGTCCCACCATTCAACAAGAATATCGCCTAGTCAGGAGAAATCCAAACTTCATAACCTCTATTTGGAGGTTAACATTTTCCAGAAACTTGCAACAACTATAGTGAGATCGCCTAGTTGGGAAAAACTTTAAATTCATAACCTATACATGGAGGTTAGGATTTTCCTAAATGCCATGACAAGCCGATACCATTGGCCCTCAGTTGGAGAAAAATTGAACTTCACAAGCTTTACCAAAGGTAAGAGATTTCCCATAAGCCGTGACAATAAAGAGATCACTATGTTAGGGAGTTAAGGAACTTTTGAACCCAGCGACATGAGTTTTGAAGTTAGGAAGTCCAGTGATCCCGCAACCAGATTGTTGTCATCGAGTTAAGAACTTTTAGAACCCCACGACTTATGTTTCAAGGTTCAAGTTTTGGGCGACAGGCTGACAATGAAGACCAAATAAAGGAGAAAAATGCCAAGTCTTTATCAGAGGTTCAAGCTAGCAAGTTGAGGCACATTTTCCAACAATATATATATACACATTCGATTCTTACACCAAATCATACATATTTACTATGGTATTGATAAGAGACTACAAGTGATATGTTTATACGTATACACATGCATGTCGTTGGTTCCATCAGATAGTTCCATGTGCATAAGCAACTTGTGCATGAGTATGCATAGGTACATCTACCTATGTACCCTTATGTATGCATTCCTTTGTGCATATGATCTATCATCATTGTGCATGTGTGTACACATACACATACCTCATATGTTTCTCATATCAATACAACATAGCAACAAGAAAAGAACTCTCAAGCTCAAACAAACTTCACCCAATAATGTACTCAATAGTAAACTAGACTCTTACTAAAGTAGACATAATAACTAAGAATGACTTACCAACTTCCCACTTAATAACTCAACTCAATTATTCTATTGTGGTGTGTGTAAGCTCATATAGGTTACGTTATTGGTTACCCGACCAAGACCCTCTCCTGAGTGATACTTCCTGTCTACCTAGAGGAATTGAACATATACCTACAATCACTAACACATGTACGTGACAATCAACTATTCACAAAATATACAGTATACATATTACATCTCCAAAGTTAGAATATCAACACAATATTCATCCAATCAAATAAATGTATTCCTTCATATAAAATTAAATGATATGACATTCATTCATTAAGTAATGATAAAAAAGTGCACACACAATTAATTCATCCACTGAATTCACATTACACTCACATTTTACCCTACATAGTAATAGTAAATAGTAATTGTACAATTGTGGTGTAACACTTGTAGAGTTCAATCTTGAGATTGAATGATGGAGAACTTTTCCATCATCAAATATGGAAGAAATAAAAGTTGGAAAAAGTTCTGAGCTTGATGAGAAGAGTTTTCAACGAGCCTTTCTTGACATGAAGGCTATGGTAGAAGAGCTCTATCAGGAAAAGCAAGAACAAAAGAAGCGTGAAAAAGGAGGAAGGTCAAAGAAAGAAAAGTGTGAGGATGATGAAAATCAACAGGACAAAGGGAAAAGAGAAGAAGGTGATGAAGAGCCTCCAAAAACTCCTCCATCTCCATCTTCTCCATCTTCCGGGCCATCTTCTTCTTCTAATTCTACTTCTTCTATTAATCCTTTCAAAAGTGCACATAAGCTTGTAATCAAATTGGATGTAAAACTTGAACTACATAAATATTGTGGAGAGTTAAATGCTAAGAAATTAGATGATTGGGTGTAACAAGTAGAAGTATACTATAGGATTCAAATCCTTTTAGATGTTGATTCTAAAATCCAATTAGCTACTCCTTAGTTTGGAGGAACTGCTCTCACCTGGTGGGAGAGTAAAACTCAAGCAAAAATTGGTCGACATGGTAGTGTCAATTTAACTTGGATGGAGTTTAAACTTTCCCTTAAAAGAATTTTTATCCCTTAGGCCATATGCAACAGTTAAATATGAACTAGCAAAATTTTAGGGAGGGTGAGGGTCAATCTGTCCAAGACTATACTCATGAATTTAGGAAGCGGGCCTATTGCACTTAATGTTCCATTATACACCTAGGACACATTGCTCAAGTATATAGGTGGTCTTCATTCTTACTTGAGGCATACCATTTTGGTTTTAAATCTTAATAATCTGGATGAAGTATGTGTACAAGCCACACATTTGGAGTCAAGAGGTAATAATACTTTCAATGAAAAGTCTGACAAGAAGCCATATAAGCCTGAAGGTAACCCTAAAGGAAAATAAAAGGGGAAAAAGAAACAACCATCAAGAAGGAGGGTGATAAGCCCACATGCTCCCATTGCAAGAAGGAGGGGCATGATAGCTCAAAGTGTTGGAAGCTGCATCCAAAACTAAGGCTAAAGAAGTATGGAGAAAGCAAAGGAAAGTACAACAAGATCTTGGATCTAACTCTGAGGATGAGACAAATATTGTTGCTACTGGGATCCAAGGTAAAAGAAAATGTATATCTCTTTTTTTGATATAGTTTTTTCAAATGCAAGTGCAAGTGCAAGTAAAAAATCTTCTCCACCTAAGATTGATAAGCATCAAAATGAAATATTTCACATTTAGGTTGTAACAAAGCATACTAAGGTTGATCCCTTGTTTGATACCATATCTGAAGTAAATCTAATATCTAAAGGAGTTGTTAAGAAAATTAACTTGGCTACAACACCTCATCTGAAGCCATATCCACTTGGATGGGTTTGCAATGATGCCTAGTTACAAGTAACAAAGCAATGCAAGTTAATATTTTCCATCACTACAAACTTTATAGATGAGGTAGAAGTTGATGTGGTTCCTTTAGATATTTGTGGTCTTGTGCTAGGGAGTCCCTATCTTTATGAACATAAAGCAATATTTTATAGGGGAGAAAAAAATATCACCTTTTTAAGGATGGTAAAGAATTCATTGTATGGGCACATAAGATTAAGAATAATCTAACACTGGTGAATATTGATCAAATGAAGAGGTTAGTCAATGCTAGTAAGAAATTTTTATTGATGATTGTAAAAGCCAAAGAGGATGATAAATTTGAGGCATTCAAAGGGTGTGATCTAGAGCATAAAGTTGAATTGGTCAAAGTAGTTTTCACCTATGATGACTTATTTCAGGAGCCAAAAAGATTGCCACCAAAGAGAGAGATACAACATGAAATCTAGTTACAATAGGATGTGCCTCTACCAAACATCAACATGTACCATCTATCAGTTATGCAGAATGAGGAAATCAAGAAGTAGGTTTAGGAGTTGGTTGAGAAAGGAGTTATTCATCTGAGTACCTCTCCTTGTTGTTCTCCAATTGTGTTGGTGCCAAAGAAGGACGGGTCTTGGAGAATGTGCATTGACTATAGAGCCCTAAACAAGATAATGGTAAATAATAGGTATCCTCTTCCTCAAATAGATGATTTACTTGATCAATTGCAACATGTAGTTTATTTCACTAAGTTAGACTTGCATAGTGGATATCACCAGATAAGAATTATAGATAATGATATATGGAAAACTGCATTCAAGACAAAATAGGGACTATATGAGTGGTTGTTCATGCCCTTTGGGATTTGTAATGTGCTAGATACTTTTATGAGATTCATGAATGATGTATTTTTTTTTCATAGATGATTTTGTCATGGTCTATTTGGATGATATACTTGTATTCAATCAAACTTGGGAAGAACATGTAGAGCATGTGAGAAAAGTACTAGATGTATTGAGAAAAGAAAAATTGTATGTAAAGATGTCTAAATATGAATTTGCAAAGACATCACTAGTGTACTTACGCTATATTGTAGGAGGTGGTCAATTAAAAGTAAACCATGAAAAGGTAGAAGTTATTGTAAAATGGCCTAAGCCAACTACTGTCACATACTTCAAAAGTTTCTTAAGTGCAGTTCAGTACTAGAGGAAGTTCATTGCCAACTTATCCTACATTGGATCACCATTGCATGCATTAACCAATACAAAGAAAAATTTCCATTGGGGAGGTCCTCAACAAAAGGCCTTTGAAACTTTGAAGGAAAAGTTGAGCACCATGCTAGTTCTGGCTTTACCAAATCTACAACAACCATTCGAGATCGAGACAAATGAAAGTGAGTTTTCCATGGGAGTAGTACTTATGCAAGGAGTTAAACCAATTTTCTTTCACTTTGAATCCTTTATAGCTGCAATAAGTAACTATCCTACTTATGATAAGGAGCTATATTCATTATTATAAAGTGTTAAAAAATGGAAACACTAGTTAATGGGTAAAGAAACTATAATCCACACTGATCACCAACCACTTCAATATTTTCACTCACAATCTAAATTGCAACAAAGTAGGAACTTTATGTGGATGGGTTTTGTACAAAAGTTTCATTTGGTTATAAAATATAAGAAAGGGGTTCAAAACAAAGTAGCAGATATGTTATCTAGGTTTCCTACTGCAAATACTATAATTATTCTTAAAAGTCGTTCAATGGCACATGAAAGTTATCAAGAACAATATGCTAACAAAAAAGACTTTAAGGATATTTATGCAACATTAACTCAAGGAAAACATATAGAAGAGAAATATTACTGTGTAGAACAAGTTATTGTATCACTTAGGAAAGTTATGTATTCCGCAAGATGAACAAGCACAGGTAATCAAAGAAGCACACACGTCATTGATTGTTGGACACTTTGGGGTAAGCAAAATGATGTCACAACCGTAGAAATATTGTTATTTGCCTTGTATGCAAGAAATTGTATCCAAATACATTAGATGATGTGTAATGTGTGCAAAAATAATCCTACCAATAAGAAATTAGGGTTGTACACACCTCTACCTATACCATCCTGTCTATGGGAGAGTGTTTCTATGGAATTTTTTGGGGGACTACCCATGCCTAGAAAGGGTCATGATTATCTATTTGTGGTAGTGAATAGGTTAAGTAAAATGTGTATTCTAATTCCTTGTAAAAAATAGGTAACAACTGAACTGACAACACATTTGTACTTTAAATTTGTATGGGTTCATTTTGGGCTTCCTAATTCTATTGTATTAGACCGAGATTCTTGATTCTTGGGGGAATTTTGGTCAGCATTGTGGGAACTCATGGAAACTAGATTGAAGAAAAGTACAACTTTCCATCCACAAATTGATGGAAAAAAAGCTAGTGAACATGATAGTTGTGCATCTTCTCAGAGGTTATTGCAGTAAACATCCTAAGTTGTGGGATGAAAATTTACACTATGTGCAGCATGCTTACAACCATGCAACACACTCTTCTATAAAAAAGATCTCCTTTTGAAACATGTTTCAGGTATCCATCAAAAACACTGTTGGAATTTTCTTTTAGGAAGGATGATGTCAAATATGGATGCTATTATGTAGAGAAGGCTTTGAAGTTCATCCAAAAAGTCTAAAAAAATTCATTAGGTAGTTAAAGCACAATTGGAGAAGAGCTAGACAAAGTATAAAGCCTGACATGATAAGCATCATGTTGATCATCAATTTCAGGTTGGTGATAGAGTCTAGTTACATATCAACAAGGAAAGAATCCAAGGAAAAGAAAGGAAGCTAAAGTTGATCAGTTATGGTCCCTTTGAGATCCTAGAAAAGATCGGTACCAATGCCTTTCACCTAAATCTTCCTCCATACATGCACATCTACTCAATTGTAAATGTAGAGAATCTGAATTTGTATGAGCCTCCAATGATTGGGTGAAGAGACTGACATTCAAGTTCCATCAGTTGATGATCTTTCACTTGAGTATATGATAGAGCTGCAAGAGGATGCCATCCTAGACAAGAATTTTAGGACTTCACGAAGAGGAGTTGTTGAGTACCTCAGAGTAGGATTGAAGGGGATAAATCCAAGCAAGGAAAAATTGATGGATATTAGTAAAGTGAGGGAATTATACCCTCACTTACTTTCTGAGTAATCAAGCTTTGAAAGGTACAAAAGCTCTCCAATGGGGAGGACTGATCCAAGTGGATACTTTCACTAAAAACTGAAGTGTTCCAAATGCTCTAGAAATCATCACCATGTCAAAGTTCTTGGTGAAATGAACCTAATACAACTTGAATGAAGTCAAAAGGAGTTTGTACACTCAAGATATGCCTAGTTAATATTGGGTCAAAATAAGGGTACCAAAGGCAGGATGCAAGGGAAAAAATTGATCGTCTCAAAATTGGTTGGAAATGAAATCACCTTGAAGAGCTCAAAGAGATGATTCTAACACCACTCATTTTGCTTCAAATGGTGACTTTGACCATATAGATGCTGATGAGGTAGACCATACAATATTAATGATGATGTGGTCCCTCCCCATGTGGACACGTGAAAAGAAAACATGGAAATAATATGGTGACGTGGATTTGAGTGGTCAAATCAGGTGATGACATGTGTCCTCCAAGTGGCAATGACATGTCTTTGGCGGTGAATCAAGATGTACCATGTGGCACCCCATCATCATCTCCTTTGATGGTTGGTTGCAATTATTTTTTGATAGAAATGAATGGTTGGGGGTTGAACCCCCAACCTAATACTCACCAATATACCCACTAACCATTGTGCCACATAATCTTCTCTAACTATAATGAAGCACCAATTTTATTTAAAGAAGGAAAGTTGCTATTTGGTGGGGGCACAGGTCGAACCACCAACCCCTCCACCTCTTATTCTCCCTCCTTGTCACTGCACCACTAGTGGTTTTGATGAATTATTGAGGGGAAGTTTATTTTAAATGATAGTTAAAAGCCTATTCACCCTATAATTGAAATATTAACCCCCCTATATTTAAAAAGATAATCCCTCTGAAACTAATAACCCGATTAAAAGAATAATAAGGGGCTTAAATACTATTTAAAGATATATAAAGATTTTCAAAACGATTTTTAGGGGAATTTTAAGAATTTAAAAGATATATTAAGGGGATTATTTGAGATTCATTATTGTAAATAGGGGATATAGGGAGATTGTAAAAATCATATGGTTATGAACCATATTAGGAAAAATTTGTGTATAAAAGGGGGGGGCTTAGGAGTTTGAGTTAGTGGTGATTTGTGAGAGAATTTTCTTGGAGAGGTTGAGTGTGCAACTCTGTGCATCAGGGGAGCATCATACCATTTCACTTGAAAGAGAAGGACTTTGTAACTCTTGCAACTAGGAGACCTGACACTTTGTCCAGTCGAAGACCTTGTAACCATTTTTGGAGCATAATCAAGGATCGGTCACTTTGTTGGAAAGGGATCCAGAGATAGTCATATTGGTGAACTTCATTATCAACTCGTGTTCTTGTTCCCTCTCTTCTTTCTCTTGTTTGTTAAATTCATCACTTAATTATTGTTGTGTTTATTTAAGCATTTCAATTATGTTTCCAATGCCTCTAGTTTAATCATTGTAATAGTTAAACATTCACACACAATTTTCATAGATCATAATAACAAATCATCAAGGGATACTTTTTGATTTGATTTCATATGGGAGATATTATAAAATTTTATATAAGGGATGCAAGCAATGACTAGAAAAAATGGCAGAGGTATTTATAATCCAATATTCTATGCCTACATTTGAGTTAAGCTAAGACAACCATCGATTCAACCAAAGAAATTTGTTTTTTGATATTTTGGGGTAATCCCAAGAGACAATCCTGGTACGTACAAAAATTTAATGGATCTAAAATAGGAAATAAAGGGAATTGGTGTAAGGAAACCTAATAAGGCCAAACAAGAATGATGGATTTGCTTCCAATAGAAGGCATATTCCTATTTTGGAAAAGGAGCATTTAGATTTATGATCTATTATTGATGCAATGCAAGAAGACAAATATTATTGCAATATATGCTTCATACGATGGCTATCAATGATAGTTTTGATTTACCCACATCTAGAAAACCTTCAAAAATGTAAAAGAAGCATCTACCTCATTAGAGGATATTGACATTGAATTATTTAATTTTCTAGGTGAAAATGACTTATTTTTGGCTAGACAGGATGATGGCATTACCACTATACCTATGTCCTAGTCATTGTTATCAACTCTTGATGTTCATAAAGTATTGGATCCTCAATCTATAGGAAATATACCTTCCAAAAATTTTAGTTTGTCCTCTTTCACCAAAATTTCAAGAAGTTAAAACTCAAGGCAAATACATCATATGCTAGACCTTCCTATTGCAATCCCAAGTGACTAGAAAATAATGGTTGATAACATCTACTATTTGATTGAATAAGTGGTGTTGGAAAAATTATTGGAATTTAATCCTCAGTCAGAGGATAATCTACCCCCATGTTAATTTTCTTAGTTTTACCTACCAAAAATTAATATGTAGGTATGTTTGAAATTCAAATTTTGAGTGCTCACTTTTTTGTGTTTTCAAGCAAGACAAACAAAAGGAATGTTACCGTGAGTTTTTTTTGGAAGTCAATTTTTGGGATTGGAAGAAGAACTTGTAGTAGGAGAAGGAGAATGTTGAGATAAGAACAAGGAGATAAAAATAGTGAAAAAAAGGGAATGTTTAGTAGACACAGGGGAAAAACAACATGAAGCTACAAAATAATAGTCAACTCTAGATTGGGTGCATGAATAACACCAAGTATTGGACACCGGTCCAAACTATATGTTTTTTTATTTTTGTAGTGTAAAATAAAGCAAGTAGTCAATGATTTTTTAATTTTGGAAAGCAGAGGAATATATATAAATATGTTTCTATGTGATATACATCATGCTATCTTTGTGTCTTTTTCTTCTATTCTTTCCATCATTTTGTAACATTAGTAATACTATTTGTTGCCTTTGCCTACAAACAAGTGGTATCAAAGCCCTATTTTTTTTGGAAATTAGTTTCTTGTGGGTGTTTGGAAAAGCCCTTGGCTATCTAGGCACTAATTAGTCTTCCCCAGTCTGATAAGAATGACATGTGTTGACAACAACCACCAAATTTTGATGGGCATCTAACTATGATATTTGGGCTAAGAAATGAAGACTATTTTAGTTGTAAATAACCTATGGGAGTTAGTGATTAATTGGTTCACTAATATTATAGACCCAACATCCTATCCAACCCTATCAAATGCACAAAAGAATTAGTTGAAAGAAACTTGGATAAAGTATGCAAAAGCCCTTAGTTTGATTGAGGCAGCCTTGGAAAAGGCTATTTTCCCATGTATTGTAGTACCAAACTACTCAAAAAAGGTGTGGAGAATATTTCCAAATAGTTATAAGAGGAATGAAAAGGTGAGATTGGTAAAAATACAACTACTAAGGATAGATTTTGAGACACTACAAATGAAGGATGGTGAGTCAATTTTATATTTTCACACAAAATTTTCTACCTTGATTAATTAGCAAAGAACTAATGGAGAAACAATGGAAGAACAAAGGATTATTGAGAAAATCCTAAGAATTTTTTCCTCTAGGTTTGGTCCTATAGTCATTTCCATTGAAGAGGCTAAGGACCTATCTAAAATGATTGTGATGAGTTGATGAGTTCACTATAAACCCATGAGCAGCTGTTGAACATATATGCTCTTTCCCTAGAGCAAGCCTTCAAGGCTCTGACCAATACAAGAGGTCGAGGAAGAGGAAGAAATGGTAGAGGAAGAGGCCAAAAATGTGTAGAAGTTGAGAAATCCAACTTACCCCAAAGATCACTTGCATGCAAATAACCTGTCATAGAAAGGAAGAGATGGAGACAGAAAAGCAAGGGTGCTTTGCAAGCTTCAAGAGAGATTGCATTAATAGAGTTTTTGAACAAAATACAATTGATACAAAATACTTTAAAAAGGAAAAGCATGCACAACCCTAAACCTAACTTGAGCAAAAAGATAGCTCAACTAGATAAGGATAACTAAATGCAACCTACGAATTAAAATAGTGCCTAAGTAAACTTATGCAAGTGTAATTAAATAATTAATTACACCAACACCCCCCATAAGTGAAACTTAGGGAGAAGATAATTATGCAAAAGATGCAAGGATGCAAAAGATGGGTCCCAGCAACAAGGCCATGTTCAGTACCCCTGCACAAATGAAGAATATCTCACAAATGGAGAAAAAGAGAAAAACCCAATGGGAGAAAAATCCTCTCTAAAGAGAGAAACAAAAGACATGAAGAACATCACAAAAGTAGGAAGAAGCTGCAAACAATTGTCAAAAGATGACTGCTATGGTGTCGAAGAACCTCCTCTGAAAATAGGATGATCAAGATAAAAAAGACAACAATCTGCATGAGTATTCCAAACGACACTACTTGAATCAGATGGAAAACAAAGGAAAACACCTGGAACAAAGATACAAATGGAACAAGTACCAATAGTCTAAAAAACACTGATCAACTGAGAATGGAAGATTCCTTCCAAGGTGAAACCAAGGAAGCATTAGCATGAACAGTATAATACCCCCCATAATGCTGATTGGGAGAGCTTGAAAAATCCATTGAAATGTTGTGTAAGACCTTGTAGTGGATGAAGGAGAAGAAAAAACATCTGAAAGTGCACAAGAAAGCACCTAAAACTAAAAAAGTGGTGTGAAAACAAAGCACACGTGCATGAGGTTGGAATCATATGGATCCACTATTGTCGTGGAGGGACACTCATTGGACAAAGATGTGATGGAAAAAACAAAGGCACTACACAACCCCCCATGACACTTTATAATACAGTGCGAGTACAAAATATGGCACAACCTTATGTGCAAAATCCCCAAAAATACATGTAAAATAGTGGGGTACTTTATCTCAGTGCGTTTACATAGAAGATTGCTTAGAAATGATGCTCAGAATGCCCACAAAGGACAAAAAACTGGAAATACATGAAGAACAACAAAAAATGAAGCATCCCATGCAAATGAGAAGTTCCCAAGAGCTAATATGTCTAGGTAATTCACTAGAGTGTGAAAACAAAAAAATTGAATAAAATGTACCTGAAGTGAAATCTAGAAAAATTGCATGGATGGAATTGAAGAGCTTTGAAATACGGTTCCAACACCACTGCGATCTTAGAGAAACTGATCAAAAGTTACAAGCTTAGGACTGAAAATAGATCCTTTGAATTCAACTTGTTGTAGAATGCACCAAAAATAGAAACAAGTGATGAAACCCACACCACTGGAAAGTTGGAATAACCAACTTTCTGACGATATCTCATTTTCCAAAAAATGATATCATATGCCCAAGTTACAACCTTTGGAAGAAAACAACTCCAAAGGGGGAAAAAACCAGTGCAACATTAAATTTGACTATCATACGACCATCACATAAAAAAACTAGGCTTAAATTTGATGGCCAAATGGCCGTCATCGCACATGCACAACTAGGCTTATTACAAAAAAAAAACATAATATTTTTTTTTTTGGAAAAAAAAATTGATAAAAAAAAGTTTTAGGCAATTAGAAGTCGCCGTTGGTGGCGTTAAAGCCATTTGTGGATGAAATTAATGGGCCCATAGGGCCTGCATAGTAGGTACCCTGTGGGTACCATTAATGAACTTGCAAGCATGACTGTACGGGGCCCGTAGGGTAAGGTACCCTATGGGTACCCAAAAAAAAAATCTGTTTATTTAAAAAAAAAAAATTATAAAAAAATTGCTCTGCCCTTTTCAATATATATTTTTTTAAAAAAATTTGCAGAAAAAATCATATGATTTTTTTTTAAAATCACATCGAATTGTGTGCAAATGGTGAATAGGGTTGTACAGTCAATTTTTTTTCCTCAGAGATCAACTTTGTCTAAAATGGATGAATGAACAGTCGATTTTGGGGTTTTGGACCATTCTAGACTCAATGGTGAGGTCCATTTGAACTCAAAAGGCTCCAATCAAACATGTATGCCCTAGATAAAAAAAGAAAACCCCAAACCCTCGAAGCTCCAAAAAATCTTCAGAAAACGAACAGGAAGCAACAGGTCTTGAGCTCTGATACCATGAAGAAGTTGAGAAATCCAACTTACCCTAAAGATCACTTGAATGCAAATAACCTATCACAGAAAGGAAGGGTTGGAGACAAAAAAGCAAGGGTGCTCTGCAAGCTTCAAGAGAGATTGCACTAACAAAGTTGTTGACCAAAATACAATTGATACAAAAGACTTTAAAAAGGAAAAGCATGCACAACCCTAAACCTAACTTGAGAAAAAGGATAGCTCAACTAGATAAGGATAACTAAATGCAACCTAGGAATTAAAAAAATGCCTAAGTAAACTTATGCAAGTGTAATTAAATAATTAATTACACCAACAAGAGGCAGAGGAAGAAGCAATTCCACAAGAGGAGTTTTAGATAGCCAAGAGGAGTCAAGCTGTTCACTATTGGCCTAGCAAGACAAGAAGAAGAACAATAGTTCAAATCATAGGTATGAAAAAAGTAATGTTCAATGCTATTACTGTCATAAGTTTGGTCATTATGTTAGTGAGTGTAGGAAGAAACATTGTGACCATGGGAGTCAAAATGCTAATGTAGCAAATGTGAACAAGGGTGAAAATAAAAAAAAGTCAATTTTTTTTTATTGTTTGTAACCGTGTTGAGTGTAGTAGTGATGAAGTATGGTACTTAGAAAAATCTTGTAGCAACCACATGAGAGGTAACAATTTTTATTTTTCCTCCATAGATAATGTAGACATTGAAAATATATAGATTGATATCGCACACTCGATCCTAATCTACTAACATCACTTCATTATCCCTCTATCTAACCATTTAATCGAATAGCCTTATTTGATTAAAGTCATCATAATTCCCCTTTTAATTAAATAAATCCCTCAATTTAATTAAATCATTGTCTCTGAGTAACTAGCTAGGTCATTTCATCTTCCTATCTTTATTTAATTAAATAATCCATATTATTTGATTAAATCTCAAAATTCATTTAATTAAATTAAATAAATCAAACATTTATCTAATTTAATATAACATCACTCCCTTTGGTTAAATAAATAAAAAATATTTATTTAACTAAGTCTAAATCATTCTTTTCTCATTTTGAGTTATTTAAATCCTAAAATCTAAGTCAAAATGGTCAAATCAACTAACATCATTTAAATGAATCAAATCATGATCAATGCTAATCCTAATCACTCCAATCCTCTAGATTTTGCAACTTGCACAATTAAATCATTTATTTGATTTAATAATTCTCTATTTACTTTCAAAATGGCATCAAAAGGGAATATTCCTCCAAGTTTGAAATCTCCCACCAAATAGACTTGTCCATCCAACAAAGCATTTAAAGCTCTTACATTGTCTCTTACATGTCTCCCACTTGGAATTTAACTCATCTTTCATCCCCACTAAACATGTCATCTCATCAAATTCAAATTTCAAACTTGCACATGGATCAAAATGTGCTCAACCTTTATCCTATCAAATGTTGACAAGTGGCACCTTGCCATTGGTTGAATGTTAGTCCCACATTGCTCAATTTTGGAAATTCATCCTTCAATCTCATCTATAAGTAAAGAGCTCATATCCTTGTTTTATCATCCACAATCTAGGAAAAGTTACCATGCTCAAATCATTAGCAATCCTCATCCATTATCATTGAATCTTAGCTAGGTTATGTAGGTTTTTAGCTTGGAGCATTCAATCTTCATCAACAAAGTGGATCACTCATCAAATCTCTTCATCAAATCAACATTGCATCATTGGAGTTGGGAAAGGGCCAATTTTCACATCAAATTGGCACCAATTCCCTCAAGAGATTAGGAGTTTGCTTGCTTTAGAATAGATTTTGATATGCTTTCAAGTTTCATTGTGTTCTTCCTTTCATTTTCTATCTCTTTTACTATTCAAATTAATTTCTTGAGGAATCCTTGTTCTTGCTTGCATTTGATCTCCTAATGTATTAATTTGTTGTGTTTTGTAGGTATTTGGATTAGGGTTCACAGATAACAACATAAAGACTAAAATTAAAATGGGAAACAATGAGAAAGTTCTTGTTATGGGAAAAGATATTGTTAACATACAAACCAAGAATGGTGAAAGGAGGAAGATCCACGATGTTTATTATGCCCTTGGCATAAAACATAACTTATTGAGTATTGGAAAAATAGTCCAAAATGGTTATAAAATCTTGATGGAAAATGGAGAATGCATTATATTTGACAAAGGAGGCAACAAGAAAGTGATTGCAGTAGTGCAAATGACAAGAAACAAAATGTTTCCTCTTAGGATGCATATAGTATCTCAAGCATCATAGGAGAAGGAAAATATTCAGTAGTAGAAAAACAGTTTGCTTTCAGAACAATCATCAAAGACCCATCCAAACTTTGGAATTTGAGGTATGGGAAATTAAGATTTTCTAGTTTGAGTTTATTTTCTAGAAAAGGCATGGTTAGAGGGTTACCATCCATTGTAGAACCCAATGGAAAATGTGAAGCACACATTTTAGGAAAACAACATAGACAACCCTTTCAATCCTGATGTATTCTAGAAGAGAAAAATCACTACTTGAGTTAGTGCACTTAGATTTATGTGGACCCATGAAAACCAAAACCTTAGGTGGAAATTCTTATTTTATAACATTCATAGATGATTACAATAGAAAAATTTGGGTTTATTTGTTGAAAAGTAAATCAAAAACCTTTGAGAAGTTCAAGTGGTTTAAGGCATCAAATAAAAAAAAAAGTGACCACTTTGTCAAAGTCTTAAGAATGGATAGAGGGGGAGAGTACATATCCAAAGAATTTCTAAATTTATGTAGTAATGAAGGCATTGATAAAAAATTCACAACAAGGTATACTCCACAACAAAATGGAGTGGCTGAAAGGAAAAATAAAACCATTCAAGAGATGGCAGCAAGCATGTTGAAATCAAAAGGACTATCACATGTATTTTGGGGTGAAGCTATAACAACAATAGTTTATCTATTGAATAGGTTCCCCACAAAGGTTGTTTGTTATATTATTCCACAAGAGACATGGAAAAACAATAAATTTAGTGTTGAATACCTAAGAATCTTTGGGTGTGTGGCATATGCCTTCATGTCAAAAGAGAAGAGGAAAAAATTTGATGATAAAAGTGAATAATGTATTTTTATAGGCTATAGTGAAGATTCAAAAGACTACAAACTATATAATCCCATCACCAAAAAGGTTATGATCAACAAGGATGTTGAGTTCATTGAGAATTAAGGATGGGATGGAATAGTGGACATGAACACCACATGTATTTAAGTCATAATACCCCTTGATAATGAAGAAGCTTCAGAGGATAACAACTTAGGAGGAGCTCAAGAGAGCAAAAACTCAAGAAGAAACTATTGTAGAGCATTGGAAAATAGTAGCTCCAAAGGTTTTCAGCAAAATAGTAGTTTTGGAGGTGTTCAACAAAACAATAGCTCTAGATAGGGACAACAGAGTAGCAACTCCAAAGTTTAGCAGAGCAGGAGCTCTAATAGCCAACAATACAACATCTCTAGAGGTCAGAACAACAATAGTTCTAAAGGTAATTCAGACCCTACACTTCATCAATGATGCCACATAGGACAAGGAGTATGAGTGAGACTTATGATAGCACAAGGTATGCTAATTTTTATGAGAATTTAGATTTTGCATTATTTTCTTATAGTGATCCAACACACTTTGAGGAAGCGGTGAAAGAAGAGAAGTAGTGCAAGACAATGGATTACGAGTTGGATGCTATAGAGAGGAATGCAACATGGTAGCTAACCAACTTACCCAAGGGTAAACAAGTGATTGGACTTAAGTGGGTTTATAAGCCCAAGTGTACAACTGAGGGTAAGATTGAAAGACAAAAATCGAGTCTAGTTATTAAAGGATACAAACAACAACTTGGGAAAGATTATGATGAGACATATGCACTAGTTGCAAGGCTAGAAAATATTATGATGAGATATATTCACTAGTTGCAAGGTTGGAAATGATTATGATGAGACATATGCAACAGTTCAAGTAGACATAGCAATAGTAGCCCAACATAATTGGAAGGTGTTTCAAATGGATGTAAAGTCATCATTCTTGAATGAAATGTTGAAAGAGGAAGTGTATGTGGAGAAGCCACTAGGATATGAAGTCCAAGGGCAAGAGGACAAGGTATATAGGCTTTGGAAAGCCCTCTATGGGCTAAAGAAAGCACATAGGGCATGGTACAATGGAATAGACTCATATCTAGTGAGTAATGGCTTTAGAAAAATCAACAATGAGCCTACACTTTACATTAATGTAGCTCAAGGTGATATTTTTATTATTATTTTTGTATGTAGATGATATGATTTTTACTAGAAATAGTGACATATTCATTGCTGATTTCAAAGAGGTAATGAAGAATGAGTTTGAGATGATAGACTTAGGTTTGCTGAAATACTTTCTTGGTATTGAAATTCAACAAACAAACAATGGGATGTTTATTTCAAAAACTTACTATGCCAAACAAATTTTAAGAAGATTTAAAATGGAGAACAACAGACTTTCCCCAACAACAAGAGGTCTAAAAATGATCAAAGAGGATAGAAAAAATGAAATAAACCCAACCCTTTAAAAAATCATGGTTGGAAGTTTGATATATTTGACATCCATTAGTCCTGATTTGATGTATATAGTAAGCTTAAATTCTAGGTTCATGGAGAAACCTAAGGACACACATTGGCAAGCAAGAAAGAGGATTTTGAGATATGTGAATGGAATAGTAGGCTATGGAATTTTGTATGGGGTATCCAATGAGTTTAAGCTGGCTAGTTTCATAGATAGTGATTGAGTAGGTAATGTATATGTCAAGAAGATTACATTAAGATATGTATTCCACATGGGTTTAGGTGTAATCTCATGGGAATCCAAGAAGCAACCCATTGTCTCCCTCTCCATAGTAGAATTTGAGTATATTGTAGCAAATGCATTAGCATGCTAGGCTATTTGGTTGATGAGGATCCTTGTAGACTTGAAAGAGTAGAAAGATGATAGTATAACCATTCATTGTGACAATATTTCTTCTATAGCCCTAACAAAGAATCCAATCTTTCACAAATGAAAAAAAACACATTGAGATTCATTACCACTTCATAAGGGAGTTGGTAGAACATGGTGAGATAAAACTTCAATATTGCAGATTTGAGCAGCATCTCACTAATATATTCACCAAGGCAGTGTAAGAAGATAGTTTTGAATGCCTAAGAGATAGGCTTGGCATTGTAGAAAACACAAGAAATGTGTAGCCCCAAAAAGGAGACAACTTCAGACATTAGCTTTGAAAGAAAATTGCAGAATGATATCTAACTTCAAATTAAGGGGGAGTGTTGGAATTTAATCCTTATTCAGATGATAATATACCCCGATCTTAGTTTGCATAGTTTGACCTACCATAAATTAATATGATAGGTAAGTTTGAAATTCAAATTGTGAGTTTTTTTTAGTAGTTAGTTTTTAGGACTGGAAGAACCTACAACAATAGAAGGAGAATGTTCTGCTGACAACAAGGAGATAACAATAGTGAACAAAAAGGAATGTTTAGTAGACACAATGGAAAAACAACAGGAAGCTACAAAATAACAACCAACTCTAGATTGGGTGCATGAATAACATAAATTATTAGACAATAATCCAAATTGTATGTGTTTTATTTTTGTAGTGTAAAATATAGCAAGTACTTTGTGGTTTTTTAATTTTGGAAAGCAAAGGAATATATATATATATATATATATATATATATATATATATATATATATATATATATATATATATATATATATATATATATATATGTTTCTATGTGATATACATTTTACTATCTTTGTGTTTTATTTTTATGTTATGTCTACCATTTTGTAATAACAATAATATTGTTTGTTGCCCCTTTCCTACCAACAAGATAATATCTTGCAAGGGCTATACAAATAGAATAAAAATTTTTATTAAGCTAAAAGCCTCAAACTAAGAGTTATCTTAGAAGTTGGAATCACAAACTTAGAGATCAAAGCTTTTGATTTCTTTGAACATGACCCATGGTAATAATGCATTGGGGTGTAGAAATATTGTCAATATCTAGGATGATGATGAATTGCATGAAATTGAAATAGATGAAGAAGGTCATGCAAATTGATCTATTGCAAAATATTCCAAACCAACATGAAAACATATTGAAGATGAAGATGATAAGAAGCCCAATGGATATAAGATATTGATCTACTACATATAGTTATCTCAAGTTATTTGTATTCAACTAGAGAATGTCATCCCTAATAAGAGCCAATGTTACCTTTTAATTTTAAAAAATCATCGATAATCCTTTTCAATGACACTTTATGGAAATTTTACAGGTCAAATGAAGTTGAGACAGGATCAAACAATCCAAGTAATAAGTAAAGAAAATCAAATGACCATGACTTGAAGAATGCTAGCTTTATTACTTAGTGGACTAGTCATAGTGAAGCCCATTTAGTATCCCAATTCAATTCATAAAATTCATATCTATTTTATGATATTAGATTATATTAATTATTTGAATTAATTAATTTAATCATCATATATATATATATATATATATTTAAAGGATAATAGCCTATATATATTATTTATTTATAAATAGTAATTACAATATCTTTACACTTCAAAATTGATCAAACTCTAATCAAATCATTTTTCTACCATTTTAACTATAATCATAGGCCTTTCAGTTGTATACATAGTCATGAGCATTCAGTATGATATTTTTCAAAATATAGTATATGCTACAAATGTCAAAGCTTGGAGGAGACATATGAAGTTGCATGATGTGAAGATTTATCTAGGTACAAGTATGTGCATACTTAAATGTTTCTTATCATAACCAAAATCCCTTCATGCATTGCTTACTGATTGTAACTTGCATACCAAAAAATCTCCCTAGCAGCACCAAAAAATGCTTCCATCAATGCCTCCCATCTACTTCTACAAACATGACTACCTACTGCTTCTTTGATTTCCAACCCAAAAAAGAACTTGTGTGGCCATCTACTTATTCTTTCATTTGCATTATCTTTACTGAGTTCTCACCTTGCTCTTCATTTCCCTCTTCCATATTTTGAGAGTTGGTAGTGACATTCATATTAGGGATAGCTCATGGCCGATGGAAATTTCCTACTTGAGGGAAAGGCACCAAAATATTCTGATGCAAATTTTGGGGTACCCCCTACGATGTTGGAGGATATCTTTCTTGCTGACGGTGATTAATACAGGTTGTTGCATGGTAACAATTATGATGTAGTAGGAAAGACATAGAATGTTACTTCTCCCTAAACCATTCATGTCTCATTTTCTAGATGGTGACTATACCTTGACAAAGCCCTATTAAGATGACTTGGGTCACTATGCTCAAGGGAAGATTTTAAGGCATCAAAATATTTGACAAATGCTCTATTACAGGGTAAGAAATGTGGTGGAAAAATTCCACCAACATAGCCATCACCCATACCAAACACATATTTCTTGGTGCAGATCAAGAGGGCATCATTTTGAAGGAATACCTCATTAACCATTTTTTCTACTATTAAACTTACTGATTCTAGACACTGCAACATATCCATGAGATTGGAGATAAAAATAGAGAGAATATTTGAAGGAAATATTAACCTTTTTGTCTTAGGATGAAGGATTTTTGTCCCTATGACACACTTGAGGAATATATAATCACAAGGGAATCAAAGCTTGAACAATGTCTGTTGTCGAACTTCATTCAAGCTACCTGGGAGCGACAACTCCCAACGCTGAATTGGAAACCAAATGTGAAAGTTCTTTGGCCGGTAATCTATCTCTGTTGCAAATCTTTTGGCCAATGCACCACCTTAGCCTAGACATTCACAATCCTTAATTGAGCTTTAACCCACAAAAGATTAGAAGTTAAAATCTCTTAGCTTTTAATATGTCTACATAATCCTACAAACAATGTTTTCTTTTTCCATCATTTGCTTGCTCTAGGTGAAATAAATAGAAGAGATTTATCCTAATATCACAACCTTTAATGATGGCTTAGTATTCAGAATCAATAAATCTTTTGCAAACTATTAGAAAATTGACATGTAACACATGCCGTTGAAGCCTCACATGCCTCTAGGATAATCAAAGATATATGGTATAGTAATACACATGATAATTTTGTACCGAATTCCTAGAGAGCATACCATGAATTGATTAAATTTATGAACTTGCAATCATAAAACAAATGTTAAAACCTTTGAAAGAACATATATGCGAAACCTGAGCTTGCCACACCATGGATATGACATCACCAGTTTTCTCTGTATCCTCCTGAGGGGTAAAAATTTAGTGATTCACACATATAGTATCTTACATCAACTTCAAATAGTTATGAGATGATTACATCACATTAGGTTAAGAACATGCTCTTATTAGATTCCTATAAATGCAATCCTGACAACACATGATTTATCATACCCACACATCTATGAGCAAACAATTAGCACATAAGCTTGTGTACCCTCAAATCTAAGAAAAACCATTGCCATGGAAGCCTGGCCTACACACATGGACTACCAAGTCATCTTCTTGCCACGAAGGCATGTTGCCACAAAATCCTAGATTACTCACTAGAATTTCCTAATTCATCCATTTTCCACAGGCCTGAATTTCACACTTAGAGTTCAAAGAAAACCACTTACATCCCTTGCTAATATGCATGAAAATCCACATAACCACAATTTTAATTTGTGGTGTAATTAGATTTACAAAAAAAAAAATCATTTCCCTTAAGAGAGAGAAAATAAAACATTTATACATGTAGAAGAGTACCCTCCCTTAACATAATTTCTTCAAATTTAGGAAGCATTTTCTCCAACACAACCATATGTGCAATTTCATCAGTTGTTTGATGACAACCAAGATTAGCTAGATAATTTGGCATACAATTGCCTTCTCTATAGACATGGAGAATTTGATAGTGTTCTATTTTGTCTAGCAAGTTCCAAATCTATTTTACAATATACCCAATCTTCCAATTGACAAAGATTCCCTGCATGCATTTATCAAAATCAAAGAATCTCCCTCTATTTGAAGCTTGGGTAACTTAAGAGAAATTTGTAATTTTAAGCCTTGAAGCAAAGATTGAGCCTCAGCTGCGTTGTTAGTCCCTGTTTTCAATTGAAAATATTTAGCACATAAAACCATTCCTTTATAGTCCTTGATTGCAATTCCAACTCTAGAAGGACCTAGATTCCCCCTTGTTGCCCCATAAAAGTTCAATTTAAATAAACTTGTTGGGGGGTGCTTCCAAGAAATGATATCCTTGTTTACTTTTTAGCCTAGCTGATGAAGACTCCCTTTGAAATGCAGTTTGAGAAGAGATCATTTGATCATTAACTTTGAATCCTAGTCAGTAAAGATTGAACCAACATGTTTTACCATTTTCACATACCCATTTTCTATTTTTGAGATAGATTGCTCCAACAAGAGTAATAATTGATCCATGTTGAATTTTTTTTCCTGAAGATGCATTTGTTTCTTGCCCACCAAATAGCCCATGTTACTGAAGCTAGAATAATGCACCAAATGCTTTCGAAAGAAAGATATTTTGTAAGCCTCTAGCCAACTTGAAAATAATTTCCAAAGAGTTTCAGGAAATGTCGATTGCCAATTCATTTTGGATACTAAAAATGACCAACATGCTTGAGCTATTGGACATTGTAAAAATAAATGATTGACATTTTTAGGTTCTTGTGCACATATGACACATTGAAATGGATTTTCTATCCCAAGTTTTGTTAACTTATCACTTGACAATATTCTATTTTTTATAGGTAACCATGAAAATCAACCAACTTTGGGTAATACCTTTGAATTCCAACAAAATTCGTATGATCTTTGCACCCCTTCTTGTGAAGCAACTTGAGAAACTGAATTGTAATCCTTTTAACTATGTAACTTCCCAATTTTTCTTTTGTCCATATCAATCTATCAACACCTGAAGAAATGAAAACAATCCTTTTAGAAAGAGCAGATTGAAGGGGTGTTTTATGAACAACATTAATAGGAACATTTTAAAATCCTTCCATATGACTTTCCTTGTTAATATATCAACATGATGAACATAGTATTTGAACCTTGAGCCCAACATTCAGATAAATAATTTTTAGAAGTTTTAAAATTGTGTAAAGCATTCAAGACTAGGTAACCATTCCATGAGTATTTCTAGAAAAAAGGCTTGATTACCATTATTTACCTCCCAAGACAAATGTGGAAGAATGAATTTTCTGCATGAAACAACAAAATTCCATATTGCATAACCTATAGGTGGATTTGACACTATTAGAATTCTTGATGGATTTAGATTATCCAGATACTTATGCTACATGATCCGACACCATTTTAAATGAGGATTTGTATACATACACCAAACCATTTTAGCTCCTAGTGTTAAATTCCTTTATGCCAAACTACATGTAAACCTACCCCCCCTTTTAATTTCTCTAAACACATGGTTTCTAGGGATATTAAAGGATTTTTTTTGTCTATATTACCAATCCATAAAAAACTTCTAATCAACTTTTGAATTTGTTGTGCAATGGATTTGAGAGCCTTTAAAACTAACATAAAGTAATTTGGAATTGATGAAAGGATAGATTTTTCCAACAAAATTCTGCCTGACAAAGACAACCATCTCCTTTTCCATGATAAAATTCTTGATTTTATACTAACAATAATTTTGTGCCAATGAGAGATCTTATCCTAACCTAAAAAAAAGGAAATACCAAGATATTTTCAAGGTAGTTGTTCTTGCTAGAACCCAAGCAACTTCATTATCATTTTTTCTATTGATTTTTGTGTGTTAAAAACATACACTTTTGACTTACACTCATTAATATTTTCCCCAAAATCAAAGGTATATCTATCCACCAATGCTTTAATCTATTTAACTTCTACAACAATCTTTCTAGAAAGGAGAGTATTGTTAGAAAATAAAAAATGAGTAGCTGATATGGATGTGTTGGGGATACAAATTCGATGTATGATTCCTTGTTCATATGCTTTGCAAAATGACCTAGTCAAGGCCTTTGCTAAGTTAATAAATAAAAAAGGTGAAAGAGGATCACCTTGACGCACTCCTTGAGTGAATCCAGAAAAACCTACTGGGGAGCCATTTAACAACAATGAAAACTTGGCACCTGAAAAATAGGAAATGATCCATTTGCACCATTTTTGAGAAAAAGAAAACCTTTGTAGCACCTGCTTCAAGAAAGACCAATTCACCCTATCATATGCTTTTTTCATATCCAATTTAGTAATAATAGAAGACAACTTGTTTGCAGCTATTGAATGAAGAACTTCATGTGCCATAATAGCACCTTCTGTCATTTCCCTTCTAGGCACAAAACCCCCTGCTCTTCAGATATGATTTAGACACCAAAGGGTGTAAGCAGAGATACATAGTCTTTGTTAAAATTTTGTATATCACATTACAAATTGAAATTGGTCTAAAATCTAGAAAATTTCTTGGTTAGTCTATCTTTGGGATGATAACTATATGAGTTAAATTAAATTTATTTAAAATTATACCTAGCTTTCTTGACTCCTCTAATACATTTAAGACATCAATTCTAATAAAATCCCAACATTTCTAAAAATTTTTGTTGTAAATCCATTAGAACCTAGTGATTTATTAGGAGGAAAAGAAAAAAAAACTTCCTTATGTTCTTGAATTGAGAAAGGTGCCAACAACTTCTCATTATCTTTAAGAGATATTAGATTTGGAATCACTTGAATAAGTTCCTCTCTACCCCTTGACAATTGGGCATTCACATCCTTATTGGTAGACAACAAAGATGAAAATAATTTGATACCTTCCTTTTGTATCTCCTCCTCCTTTGTTAACAAAACACCTGTCTCATTGTCATGAATAGAGAATAAGGATTTTTTTGATCTCTTTACTTGTGTTGACATGTGAAAAATCTTTATATTCTTATCCCCATCCTTTAACCAAAGCTCTCTTGATTTATGCCTCCAATACACTTCTTCTCTTAATAGAAACTCCTTCCATTCAACTTGCAATTTCCTCTGCTCTTCAAAGATTATATCATCTAACCCATTAGTAATGATGAGCTCATTAGTCTTAGAGAGTCTCTTGTACACAAAATCTTTTTGAAAAAAAAGATCTTAAAAATTTGAAGATTCCAAATTTTAATATGTTGTTTTTGTTGGAAGTGGATTCAGTCTGAGAGGGGGGGTGAATCAGAGTGATACATATTTTAACTCTTAAAGCACAAGTTAAACTTTTGACCATTAACTCAATGCAACTTTGTTTATGCGATTGCAACTTGAAACTTAACTTAACATTTAACACATATTAAAAACATCATATGATATGTTCAATTAAGCTTTATGAACAATCTTTTTGTGCTTTTCAAAACAAAACTTAAAGACTCCACAAAATATAACATTGCTTTACTTTTAACATACTTTTAAACATTCACACATGGAGTATAAAATGCATATTTCAATTTGCTTTATGAAATACTTTTAATGATCATATTTGCACAATTTACTTTGTATTACAGACTTGAACAAATTGACAATAATATTTTGAACAAACTCAATGTATCAGAGCATTGACCAACTGAATGAGCACATTAACATGAAACTGAATGAGAGACAAAAACACATCACATAATACAAATATTTTCTGAGTGGAAAAACCCTCTTGGGGTATAAAAAACCACTCACAAACTAATCCTTTTATTCATTCAAAAGAGCACCAACTTTGTTACAATGTGGAGCACCAACTCCATGTACAAACTGAAGCACCCACTTCAAGTTAGAAGCACCAACTTCATGTACAAATTGAAGCACCAACTTCACAGGAGCAACAACTCTATTTTCAAAGTTTCAAACATAATACATGATTTTCAATAATGCCCAATAAAATATTTGTAATCAAATCAAAGATGTAAACCTTTTAAACTCTCTCTTTACCCATTTCAAATACAAATGATATCACTATGATAACAATACTTTGATTAGACTATATCTTCTCATGACCGTATCATGTGATTTTGGCAAGTATATATACAATGTTTTTTATGAGCAGTTATTCTTTTCCAAAAGTTCCCATATACAATATCCAATATCAAATTTGAAAGAATATTTACAAGTTGTCTTAATTTTATTTTGAGATAAAACTAAAGAAATTGCAAAATTATTTGAAGTTGAGAATCGAAAAATTTCAGATGTTAAAACATAATCAGATGTTACCCAATTTGGAGAAGATAGAAACTTGTCTAACCTCTCCACTATTTGAAGAAATATTTTCCTCCTATTTGTCCAAGTAAACTTACCATTTAGTGGGATGATATCAATAAGTGCATTGTCCTATATAAAAGAAGATAAATCTTCCATATCCTTCTTGGAGGGGCCTATACCATCTTTTTTTTCTGCTAACGATGTTATTGTTGAAAAAGTGAGGTGTTTATGTAGCTTAATACTTTGTAAAACTTTATGATTGCTGATCTAAATATGTATTCTTTGTTACAAATTATTTTTGGGTGATTATCTGATTAATCCATTTTACCATTTGTAGAATGAAGAAAAAAGTTGTAGAAGAATTAGATAGGATATTAGAAGATACACAACATATATCATGGAGAAACCCTTTTGGGAAAAAACTCCACCAAGAATCAATGTATTATTTAATCTCTGATGTAGATTGCGATAATTCCAATCCTTCCTTGAGATGCTTCTTCTACCTTCAATAAATCTTCTACACAACCTACAATAAAACTGATACTGACTCTCTTCAACTTGCTTGAGATAAATATGCATTAAAAAACTTTGTAAACTCAACACGAGTTATAATTACAATGGTCAAGCCCCATCCCTAAAAGGTACACCTATCTCTTGCAAGTAGAGCTATGCCATGAAGAAAAATGTCAAATCATCTCCATGCATGTGGGCGTCCCAAATTGATGTAGCAACCCAACCTCTATTCTGCAAATAGCTTCAAGGCTCTATCCTCAAAGTAGGCACCCAAGAGTGGTCCCACTTAACTTAGCCTTCTAAAATATCTTAACATGCAAAGGAGTTAATTCCAAGAAGCCAACTTGGGCTCCCAAGTTGGGTCCGAGTCATTTTTTGTTAACTGAAACATTTCTCAATGCCATTCATGCAAGAATGGTCATCCCTTGTTAACTAAAGGTAGTTCTTGTTATTTGTCATGAAACTCAAGTCATTAGCCATGAATTCCAAGTTAAATAAATTTATTTGGCATTCAACTAAAACTAACTAAAGATAACTAAACCATAATTAAATTGAATTGAACTGAACTTCATGCATGCAAACATCAAACCCTAACTCTTAGGATATTTACATGCATTCAGAAGTGTTATCTCTTACTCCAAATAGTTAACTGAACTCAATGTGAGTGTCACCTACCATGTGGGTGCCCCATGTGCCCCTATTATTTAGGAACTCATATTAGACACCCTCACATGCTCCTAACATTTAAAATTAATTAAAAATGTTAATTCACATGATTATTTCATCAAATGTTAATCTCTTTCTAATCCCAGTGTTGGGGAACACTTTCCAAGGACTTAGGAGATACATGAAATAAATAATGTTTAGGATTGCAATTAAATGGCATCCTATTTCCAATAGTTATTACATTGAAGTCCCCTGTAAGAATAACTTTATCTTGACCCAATAATTCAATAGATTGTTTCAACTTATCACCCAACAATTTCTTACCCACTGAATAAGTTGGGCCATAAACATTTATTTCCCAAAAAGACAAGTCAAAGTGGGCCACCTTCATTAATTTCCAATTGGACTCACATGTAACATTACTAATATGTATTGATTTTGGAATTCCATAATGATATAAGTCCTCCTGAAGCACCTTGTGATGGCAAACACAAAGAATTACACTTGGACTAGCTCTTAGAGAAATTACCAAAAGAATCAATTAATATTTTTGTTTCTTGAAGAAGTACCAAATTAGCCCACAAGCATCCAATTACTACTTGACTTGGACTCTCTTGTCAGTGGCATTAATGCCTTTAACATTCCAAGATAATATCCTCCTAACCTCCTAGGAGAGCAACAAGCTCTCCTTGGTCTTTTTTGTTTCATACCACCTCCCATTTGAGCATCCAATGTTGATTGGATCCCTACTTCAATTTCTTCTTGCAGTTTGGTTGCTAAAGATTTCCTTAGTCTCTTAGAAGGTGACCTTTTGTTGGAGGAAGAGGATAACGAAGATTGAAAGATAAATAATGACATAAGACCATATTTCTCTTCCACTTCCCCTGTTATATCAGAAGCAATTTCTTCTATTAAATGTTATCCAACATAAATTAAGGCTTCATCTACAAAACTTTCAAACTCTTTATCTAGAGGCATATTAAAAGACTGAGACAAACTTTGGGTATTTGTGTTTTGAACAAAATTCTCATTAAAAATGTCATCCTTTTCTTGAATATTAAACACCTTAAACACTTCATCCAATTGATTTGTCATACCAAAAGTCAACATTGAAGCACATTGATTTAGATGACAAATATTGGAAAACTTAAATTGAGGGATGAAGTTTAGAGTTTGAAGAAATATATTAACTAGAGATAAGAAATGTTTATCCCAACCTTGAGAAAAAGAAATACATATAAATCTGCTACTTACAATGGGACGAAGGACTTGAAACTAACAATAGAAGGAACCATGTCCATATTAACTAGATGATAAAAAAAATGGACCTTTGTTTCCTCCTAGACACTTTAATGGAGGCTCAGACCGAGAATCACATAAAACTCACCCTAACTAATGATAGAATAGAGCATCTGAAATAAATTAATTACATACTTTCCTTGACTGATAACAAACAGGAGCCTTTGGTAACACCAATTGTTGATCAATATTACTTGATGACACAAAATTTGATTGTAACCCATTAAAACACTGTCTCTATCCCTGGGGAATATCCATTTCCTTAACTAAAGGAGAAAAATGAACTGATTGATCCAGATTAGTTGCAAAAGAAGATAATGCAACTGAGGGAAAAAATGTAATATGAGGGCTGAGTGAATCATTAAGAGAAAAATCCTTACCCTTTTCTATTACTTTAGAAGACTCTTTTTGACAGTTGGGCATAGGATGAGCAGTAAAATGATAAAGATGACAAATTTTAGATGGATCTTCAAATATAACCTTTTGCTTCCAAAACCCATATAAAGATTTAATGTTCAACATAGATGGCAATTTCTTAGAAAAATCAATTCAAGAAAACATATCCTAATGGGAAAAGAAGGATTATCAAAAAAATTCAAATCCTAATGGAGATAGATGCCTAGCTGATTCCCCTGAATTTCAATAATCAGGATCTCTCTATATTCAAGAGGAAAACCTTGTAACTGAATTTAGAAAGTGATTAACTTAACCACATACTAAGAGGGTGAAAAGTTTGGAGTCCATGGCAATGTGAAAATACCATGACCATCAAAAATCCAAGCTTTTTTCCTATAGACAACATTTTGAAAGTCTTTGCCAAAAAAAAAACTACAAAGAACCCTTTCCCCTTGTCTAAATAGAAAACTTGATTAGAACCCTCCCAATTTTGAAAAAACCAACTATGCAAAAAATTTAGATCTAGGATAAATTTCCAAAACTTACAAATAAGAGTGACCTCCTAAAGATCCTTGACTTGCTAATGAAGCACATCATCTTTGAGAGTAATATTGACTTCATCACCAAATCCATTACATTGATTCCATTGTTGCTTTGGCACCCAATCCTTCTTGTGATGAATGGATCGAACTGGAACATTGCCAAAGCCCTTAGAATGAGAAGCATGCCCCTTTTGACCCAAAGTGGATTTAAAAGGTACCTTATGATCCCCACTAAATGAAGATTATGATTACTGATCATTGCTAAGTTTTTTTATTTCCGTTTCCCTTAAATACTTCATGCGCCTTGTGACTTTGATGCAAAGAATCCTCAGATCTTATAAACTTATAATCTTGAAAAAACCTATTATTAACATAGATATAATTTGGGAAATTTAGAGGCGTACGGCCTGATGGATTGTAATCAACCGACTTCGACTGAGAAATAGCTATATTATTAGGAAAAGTGGCCGAATGAGGGATCAACACCTTTGGATTGAAGGGATCCCCAAGTTTGATGGGAATATAATTTGGGAAAGATTCCAGAGAGTAGACATGAACAACCACCTTAGACCAACACTTGGAGCAAGAAGAAGTAGTAGATTTCATACTAATTGACGAGCTTGATTCACAAATATCAAAAGTTGGTTGCTTTCCTCGAAATTAAGACTTCCCAAAATAAGGATGGCCAAAATAACCTTGATGAACCTTAGATTCATGCCACTAAACACCATTAGCCTTGATCTGTGACACCAGATGAGGTTGAGGAATGCCATTGAAAACCTTGTAATCCACAAAATTGTTCGATTTTTTCAAAAAATTCCAGTTGGCCCTTGAAGGCGCCCTCCAAAGATTGCAGACCATTTTTTTGTTTTCTTCTTGAACCTCACCTTTTTCCATCATCATATAAATATTATAATTAATTCATTTATGAATTAATTAGAATTTTTATATAAAGGGTCATAAATGTATTTTAAAATGTTTAAAATGGTATTGTAAGTGCATTAAGGTGGGTCACTTCAATCCATTCAATTCAACAATATTTCTAATAATTAGCCCAAAGTTATAATGTCAAGTAAAATTAGTTCTTCTTGGAATTAATTAAAGTTGTAAATGGGTAAAATTACTAGAATTTCTCCTCGGTGTGAAAATGAAAATAATTAAAATAGGGAAAATAATTTTAAAGAAAAGTTGGGTAAAAATGGAGTTACAAGTAGTTACCCAACTACTTGTATGTGGGTAGAATCTTTAAAAGACGATTATTTTGTTGTATAGGGGTTCTCTCCTCTTCTATGGAATACAAATATAACCAATTTTGAGAATTTTATTATAGTTGAAGGATGCTGAAATTGATAATTTTTTTATAAGAAATATGTATTTTGTTTCCTCATGGATTTATTTATTTTGGTAGTCTTTGTGTTGCTAAAAATAAGAGTGGGTTGTGTATTGTCATTTTAGAGGGATATTGATTGTATGTTTGCTATTAATATTTGAAATTATTTATTTTATGGATTTGGAAGACTATTAAAAGCCTATGTGCTAATAATATTCAAAAATATTTCCTTTCTTAAATTTACAAGTATTTATTTCACTATTTTGTATTAAATTTACCCTTTATTTTATTTTGGTTATAACATTTTTACTTTTGTAAATAGGAGAAATTATCATACAATATTACAAAATATTCAATTAATGAAGGGAGTTTCCCCTCTTGGAAGTAGAGGAAGATCATAATTTCAATGATGATCTATCAAATGTTGCAAAGTTTTGTTGCCATCCAATGAAAAGATTGATAAAAAAAGCATAATGACAAAATTATTTGCTAACAGATATCAACATCCTTATTCTCTCACATTTCATAGTTTCAAAAAGTTGTAAAATGGCTCAAAAGGATGATAACATGCTTAATGGAATCCTTAAAGTTTGGACATATTAGTTTCAATAGAAATTTGAGGTTTGATTATATTTATAATTGATTCACTGGTTTGAACTTATACTTGTTTGAAAATTTGACAAATGGTTATAATTTTTGCATAATTTTCATTCTCCTTAAAAGGCTTGACAATAAGTTCATTATGATATTTTAAATTATTCTTGTCAATGGAAATAAAGTAATGTATAGATAAAGCTACGGTAATGGATTAGTAGGTGGAGTCATAAGTTGATTTCATAGTATGATTTTATTGAATTTTTCAAATTCAATTATAGGATTGATTGAATCGTTTGATTGCTGAAAGCATGAAGTCATAATGTTTAATTACATCCACATGACTATAAATTGGCATATAAGTTTTATTACTATCTTACCAATGGACCACCAAGAAATAAATGCAAAAAATTAGACTTTGCAAGCATACAACTAGAAAATGATGAACTCCTCATGTCCATTTACTTCCTAAAATCTTGCAATATTTATACATAATAGGTCAAAATTGGAAGAGTGGACCTTATGGGCACTTATGGAGTTGCAAAGCACTTTCAAATTCTCATATTCCTATGATTCTTGAAATCCTACATGGTAATAAAGAAAAAATTAAAAGGTTTAAAGAGCACTTTAAGAGGAGTAGAGTTGGGAAAACATGTGTCATATAATGAGATGCAGAAATTTAAGCTCCCTAGCCTTCTTACTCCTATGCCTAGGGAAGTTTCACAAAGAAAAATAAATTAAAATAAATTTCAAAGTTCTTTATGAGTTCCATATATTTCCGCATGCATTTAGAAAACACCATAATGGAATGTGGTCTCATAAAATTTCATTATTTATAGAGATTTCAACATAGATTTTTTTACAATTCTTTAGAATTTCTTTTATCAAAATTCAATTTTCCATTATTAATTCAAATTCCATGCCTTTCACTAGTAACCTCCCTACAACATCATGGTAGATATGTATGTAAAATATATAATGGAAAAGACTCACCAAATGCTATGGTTTTAGTATACAAAATGGATTTGGTGATTTATTTTGAAACCTTAAGAAAATGCCATTGGTATTTGTAAATCTAAATTTGACAACCTTTTCTAGTATTAAGACAACCTCATGGATTGTATTGAATGTAGGAGATTCATACAAAATGAATTTGTTAAGAAGGTTTTATAAATTTCAAGCAAATGCACTTGAACAAATAAAGATAGATTTAAAAATGCATTTACTAGCATCCTTCAATATTTACACCATTAATTGGAAAGTTTGGAACATCACTTGGACACCTACCATAGTATCTTATTTCTAGAAAGCGATACTATTTTTAAAAATTCAATTTTTGGCATGGTTTTTGTTATGGGTTTCGGGTCAAAAAAAGGCAAGTGGTAAGCCGACCATTAGCTTTGGACCTGCTTTAACCTGCAACTTGAAGGTCATGCCAGTGTTAGTATAAAAGAGCGACTTTAGATATATGTCTGAAGACATTTTTTGCAAAAAAAATTGACGAAATTAAAACCCATTATAGATTAGATTGTTTAGATTCCAAAATGTAATGTTTTTATAATTGGATTATTTTTTCTATTTTTCAAATAATTTTTGATGAAACTGGTTCATAAACTTGAAATATTAGGGTTTTTTAGTATTTTAATAATTTTTTACTAAAATATTTTTTTAAAAAACAAAGTATGCATGCACATTCTTATGAAAATTCTTTTCAATTTGAAGGAAACGAATAAAAAACATAATTTTAGGTCATCTTATGCATGATGTACATGAGGAATTTTCAAAACAACAATTATGGCCAAAAAAGTTAACAAATTCAGAAAAATTACAAAAAATATCAGGCACATTCTTTAGTGTGTTACAGATCTTTTCCCAAAAGGATTAAAAAAATACAGTTATTTAGGTTAAAATATGGAAGACATGCACATGCATAGTATGGTAAAAAAAAGTGACTTTTAAACAGTGGTTTTTAGACATGCCTATTGAAAATCAATTTGTATCATTTGGGTATTAAAATAAATTATGTATTTGGAAACTAGAATCAAAATACTGCAATTCATATTATTTACTTTTTCAAAGATTCAATCTATATGTGCTTCAAATTTTTAGTTCAATTGAGGCAAATTCTAAAAATTAGGGAAAACACTTCCACTTTCTGGGAAAAAAGTGGACTCAACTTCTTGCACACACCCATTGGATATCTTATATATGTGATGATTATGAAAATGTTTATGGGTACATGATATATGTGATGCATGTTTGTTATGGTGATTATGTATATATGTGGATGAATCTAAAATTGTCCCAAAATGAACCTAATGATAACATAATAATGATGATAAAAGATGGTATGAACCTAAAATGAGCCTCATGGCTAATGTAATGATGATGAAAAGATGCTTAGAATAAAAGATCTATATAAACCTACAATGAACCTAATGGATAATGAAATGATTTATGATGGATGGAAGATTCTTAGACTAACAAATCTATATTAACCTAAAATGAAACTAATGAATAATGAAATGATTTATGATGGATAATATGACATATGATTATATGTGGATGTTAGTGTCATGCCATGGTACATGGGACATATGATAAGGATAAGGGGAAGATAGGAATATAGAAGAAGAAAGATGGGTGAGGAGAATAAAATGCATGTTGGATCAACAAGTGAGGATGATACAATGAATAGGATAATGGATGGAGGATAGGATGAGGTGAAGGATTTTGAATGCAATAATTAAACTAAAATGTAGTGAGAACTTAGTTTGATATAGCATGAGATACTATGCATGAGGCATAAAGAACTAGGCTAATTGTGTATAACATGCATATGATTGAATCAACAAAAAAAGATTAACCCAATATCTCACAAGGTCACAAGGGGCCTTGGTGGATATGATAGAAAATAAAATAGAAGGAATGGCCTAGCATAACACAAGGTATTAATGGGCCTCAATGGGAAAACACAAGACAACCATGTAAACATGACACATGAAAGTCAAGAACCTACCCCTAGTTTCACTAGTCAAAGCATGCCATGATATGAAGGATTGTGGCACCCTAGGTAGGTAAAGTAGGAAGCTAAAAGAAAGATAAAGAAAATCCAAAGTAACAATAAAGTGAGATACACCTTGATTACCTTTTTCCAAAAAATGATGGATGGGTAGATGATTTGAGTAATGATATATCCTGCAAAGGCAAATGATGGATGGGTAGAACTGAGCATGCACAAGATGAACAAGGTACATGAGACCAAAAGGGAATATTGGATAATGTTGAAATATTAGCTCGTGGGGAGCTCTTGATAGTATGGAAAATAAAATTCATGGGACCTATAGACATGCATAAAAAATGATGAACCTAGATGGCGATGAATGGGAATGACACTATTTATAGTTTATATAATATGTACAAGGGATGTTGATTGTGTTATATCTTGGTATGTCAGGTATGAAGATTATAACCACATGTAGGGATTAGTATGATATTTCCATAGATGCATGCATGAAGTTGAGTGATGGGGTGGATAGGAATGATGAAAGTGATAGAAGGATAGGGGGTGATGGTAATAATGTGGTGGTAATGGATAACGGGAAAGTAGTGTGAGAACTAGTAAGGCAATGGATATGTCTACTAAATATGAAAATTTCTTACCAGGTTTTAGTCATGGTACTTGTTCAAGGTGTCATAAAAGGTGGTTTTCACCATATGATGAATTATTTCTTTTTACCATTTTTGGTATTTTTTCTGATTTTGGAATACGTGGGATATAGTGTGAATTTAAGCATAGAAATTCTTGAGATGAATGTTGTTGAGTGATTCATCTAGTATTTTAACTTTTGGAGTATCCAATTGATATGCACTAGATCCATACTTAGTTGTAATGACATAAGGAACCAACCAATTAACTTCAAATTTCCCTTTCTTTTACCTATCCTCTAGATTCTTTTGATTCTCTTTAAGAAAAGGTCATCAAATTAGAATTCTCTAGAATTTATCTTATTGTTATTTATTCTACATAGAAATTAATATTATTGAAGTTGTTGAGGCACCATTCATCTAGGATATATAATTGATACAAGTGTGCAAACCAATACTCCTTGTCATTAATCTTCAAGGGAATACACAATGATGAGAGTTTGAATTTAATTGGTAAGATGGATTTGATGCCAAAGATAAGGGCAAATGGAATAGCTCCAATAGGTTTATAAATTCTTGTACATTATTCCCATAGGATGGGATTAAGGTGTAGGTGCCAATCATAACTAGTATCATTGACAACTTTCTTGAGAATTTTTAATAGTATTGAAAATGAGGAAAATAGGTTCAACATAATGAAACATATGATTCACCTATTCCACTCTAATTTCATTCAATATGTGTGCTATGTGTTGTGTAGTGTCACAACATGCCCCATTTTTCCCCTTGGAAAATGTGGATCCCCTTTTTTCTTTTCCTCTGTTCCTTTTTTCTTTTGTTTTCTTTGGCATTGTTCTATGGCTCAATTGGTTACTTATCTCTCTTTCAATTTTCACTTGGCCCTTTTTTTGCTTTATCCTTTTATTTCTTGGATTCGGTGTTTTGGTCTTTTCATAAAGTTCAACATATTACCAGAAACTAGAACCCCGAAGTCCTACGTTTTCACCATGAGAATTTGTATCTTCATTTGATCCTAGCTCTGCCCAGTACTTCACTGACCGAAGTCATCAATCCCAGTAGTTTCCTTTTTACCAGAGTCTAGTATTTTATTATTTCCTTTTCTTTTCTTACTCAGAAGTTAGAAACTAGAGAATCTTTTTTGAAATTTGTTAATCTCTCTCTTGGATCTAGTTTCCAGTCTTTTCTCTTGATCTGGTTTTCTCTTTTTGAAGCTTAGAGGTTAATTCCTATATCTTGGTGTTTCTTTTTATAGACAATACTGGAAAGCCTCAATCCCAATGATCACCAATTAATCACGTATCTTTAATGACCTATACCTTATAGAGAATCAACATGACATCTGATTTCCATGTATAATCACTGCACCGTCTTTCTCCTCCAGTAGTGAGCCCACGTAGAAATCTAGGTGTTCCTAATTTGGACCCTAACCCATAATGATTGCACCTTTATTTAGGGAATTAATGTGAAATAACAGGTAATTAATAAAGGTGGTGAACTACCTATGTACTTGGAACCACCTCAAGCATGCAATTTCTTTTGTAACACTCCACTTTGTGTCATACTACAAATTTATGAAGGAAATTGAAACAATGAAATGACACAAACACGTAAGGAGAGGTAAAATTTGAGAAAACAGAAGACAGCTACCAAGGGTTTTTAAGTTTCATTCTGAAAGGTCATCATTATCAACTAGAACCAAGTATGTTTTAGACAACTAATATTCTGTTAAGTCATTTTCAAGCTGAAAGATCTTGATAATGGTATTTCCATTTAGAAACTGATATTTTGATTATTCTTCGATTTTTTGAATTTAATCGAAAATGAATTGAAAATTTTATAAATTGTAAGTTTTGGTTAAATTTAACCCTAACTCGCACACAAGACACACATTCTGTAAAATGTAGAACACACCAGAGAAAATGAGCACTTCTAACGCAAGGCCAAAAGATGAATTCAAGTACTACAATTCACAAGCACTACCAATCAATGTAGTGGTTATAGACACTCTTATGGGATGGTCTTTTGATATTAAAATTTTTTCACGGACCGTATTACAAGAAAATGCTTCTCAATGTACTAAGAATGCTGCAACAAATGGGTTACTTTTGGCAGGAGGGTTTTTGCTAGCAATGGAGGCCCCTAAATTAGTTATGCAATGTAGAAATTACTTCAACCAAGCCAAAAGGGTCATTGAGAAAGAAGAGAGAATTTATGCAGACCTCTCACAGAAAGGAATCATATACACATTTGGTCTCCCCATTTACACAAAATGTACAATGTTGATATGAAAGCCAAGGGCAAGACATATCAGAATGTTGAAGAGTGCAATCGAGAAATTATGAGTACCCAATGGTGCCAAGAGCCAATTACACCATAGACCAAGGTAATTCAAAGGTCTATGTTCAAACAAGAAATGCAATATATTATAAGTCTGCTAAGTAGGGTGGTTGGTTTAAGAGATGCAAGCAAATTTGAACCCTGGATGTTTGTAATAATATCTAGCCTGATGGAAGGTCACGTGCAATTACATTGGGGAAAGCTTATAAGTGACATATTATATGAACAGATAACAACATTTCCCAAAACCAAGTGCTTCTATATGTTGTCATATGTTATTTACTCTTGTTCCATGAGGGCCAACAAACAAGGGCTAAAATAGATTGGTACTTTGGGAAAAAAGGAGGGAAATAGTTTGATATATGCACATCTACCCTAGATCACTATCCATGGATATAAATATGATTACACAAAAATCAATGATCTATTCTTCATGAAACTGGTTAGCATAATGGAAGGTGATAAAGCCAAAAGATTATCTATGGAAGCACAAAACATCATTTGACTAATGGGAGATTGATACATACAATTCCCTACTTACTCCTACATTAGAGTGGAGGGATTTGATGGACATCCATTCATGCTACCCAGGTACCCACCATATAAAATTGTTTTATCAGAATTGGTGAGACAGTTGAAACCGTCCTAGGCTCTTTATAGCCATGCTCACAAGAAGGCCTCTTTTAAATTTCCCATTGTAATAGGAAATTATAAGTCTAATGCAATCAAAGTGACTGACTTGCATGAAGAAGAATTAAGAACATACCATTTTGAAGAGTTTCCACTCAAAAGAATATATTATGATATTGAAGGAAATATTGCCAAGAATATAGTTGGTTATCATGCTCATGTGCCACATTTAGAAGATTATTGGATTAATTGTGAAGACGAGCAAATAGTAAGAAGAATTAAATATGAATGAATGTCTCTAGAATTTTCCTGGATTCTCAAGCTTCATGACATTCTAGGTCAGTTAGAAGAGGATGATGGCCAAGTGTTGAACAAGTTCTATAATGAAGATAGGGTATATGATGAACCCATCCTAGAACCAGGCTTTGACAATGAAGATATGACATCAATTGACGAGTTCACCAAACTAGTCTTAGTGTATACTCAACACTGGATTGATGATTTTTGTAAAGCTTTGAGAGAAAGAGGAATTGTGACCACATTCTCAGAAGATAAAAGGAGGAAGCAAAGATATGAAACAAAATTTGAGAGTGGAGAGCCTACTAAGAAGAGAAGGAAAACTAGTAAGGCAACTCTAGGTATAAGAATTGAAGAAAGAACCCCTGAAATTTCAAGACAAGAAATTCCCATGAAACCATTTGATAAACAAAAAGATGCAGAAATAGATAAAGATAAACCAAAAGTAATACCTAAAGGTGCATCTTCCTTTACAATGAAACCAAGAACTAAAGTGATTATTGATGAAGAAGTAGAAGTAACAAAAAATGTTGGTGCACAAACCAGGTCTGCATCTCAAAGGGCTACAACATTGTTTACTTCTCCCCCTTTTGTTAACATGGCTAGTATGAAACAAGAATTGGGAGGAACTCCTATGGTTTTGGAGGAAATTTTTGAAGAAGATGAAGCTAGAATTAAAGAACAAATGGAAAAATGGGGTGCTATGTGGGAGAAAGTGAAAGAAAAGAAGTCTAAAGATAAATCCATGGTACATCTAGTGACAAAAGAGATTTTGGATGTAGGTTCTAACCCTATAAATGTTGAAGAAGAAGAGTTTATACAAGGAACACTTGCCTTAGAGGCGGGAAACCCTAATATCCTTGAAATGAAAATAGGGGAGACTGCAGTGTAGGATCCTATTGATGAAAGAATTTTTGAAGATACTTTTGATTCCTAGCCTTCACTCAAGAATGTTCCAAATGATAATGAATAGTCACAGGTCTTTGAAGAACCAACGAAAGGCCATGTTGAAGTTGAAATTAAAATTGAAGATAAGGAAGCTACATAGTTTTTAGGTGACAAAATTGAAAATGAGGAAAACCCTAATGTAGTAGAGAATAAAGAAAGTAATGTTCAAAGAGATGAAGTTGAAAATCTGGATAGATAGGAAAATATAAGTCTTCAAATAGAGGAGATAGTGCCAAACCCTACTAATCCCGAATCTATGCTAGAAATTATTAAAGAAATTCCCATTTCAGAAGATGTGACAGGTCAAAGAGAAGAAGTTTTTGAATCAAGTGGCAAGAAAGAACAAAGAAATGTTATAGAGGAAGAGAAAGATGATGATACACCTAATTGGTTGATCAAGGAATTAGCTTCCCCAATGGAAGTAGAAGTATTGCCTCTAAATCTTAACAATTTTATACAAGAAGTAGACACTCCTAAACCTAGGCGTAGAGCAAAAAAAAACATGTCATACAAAGAAATGTAGATGGTAATAGGACCATCCAGATAGCTAATCCAAAAACTAATAGACATACATGAAATAATTCCTAAGCAGTACAAGATAACAAGTATTAACCTTGGACACTCATCTTGGATATGAAGAAGTTTGATTTCTAATTTGTCTCCACAACTTTCCCGTGAATGCCAAGTTGAATTAATTAGACATAGAATATCTAATTTTATTGGTGAGATATGATGAGCTATAGAATTTGAATATTTTGGATTTATTCAAATTTAGGAAGAAATAAGATATTAAATTTAACAAAACAAACTATAGAAGTCTATTTATTAAATTAAATATGGAAGAAATGAACAGTGAAATAAAACAAAGTATGTGAACCTGTCTATTTAATTAAGATAGAATGATGCGATTTAAAATAGGAAAATTTGATAATTAAATAAAACAAAGTATTAAATTTGTTAATTTAATTAAGATGGAATAATAGAAGAATTAGAAGAATTAAATGTGAACTATATAAATAAATATTTCTATTTATTTAATAGTAGATGAGATTAAGGTTAATTAATCAAATAAATCATATTTAATTAATTATATTATCTAGACCATTTTTATGTGTATACATTTTGCCCCTCTTTGAAGTGATGTGTTTATGCATTGCTTCAAAGAAAATTTTGTGATGCTGCTACTAGTATCGATGAAGAAATTTCAGTATGCCCTAGACGTTGATTTTTAGGTAACGATGAATATATGCCCCCTCTGGAGATAAACTAATGATTTTTGCTTTTTTTTTTTGGAATTTTTCAAATTTTTATGATTTTTCGATGATTTGATGTTGAGTTGGTGTTGAAATAATTTATCTCTTGATAAAAAAATGTAGAAAATTGCCCCTGGATGAATTTGAATTAATCTCCCTTAAAAAAAAATAATTAACCCCACAAAAATCCCATCTTAAATAACCTATAAAAGGTCAAAAGGTCATTTTCAAACTCATTTGTGCATTTGAATTTGAAAAATTTGTGAGAGAGAGCAATTTGAGCTATTTGGAGCAAGATGCCAATCCCTTACCACACTCACCAGTTTGAGCATGTGCGACGACATAACCGCCTGACCACTTATGGACCTCCAGTACATACCCATGAACCCCCTCGTTTTACGCGCATTTCTCATTTTTTGTGATCTTTTGTATTTGAAATTTTACGTTTCTTTTAGTGCTTTTGCATGTCGATGTAGCACTTCACACATCTGTTATAGCGCTTTTAATGCTTTAGTGCTAAGGCTAGATATTGTAGCGCTTAGGTAGATTATTTTAGCGCTTTTGATGTTTTAGTGCCTAGGATAGGAATTTTAGCGCTTTTATCTTTTGTTTTAGCACTTTCTCTAGTTTAGCACATTTTCCCTATAGTTTAGCGCTTTGACCCGATATAATAGCGCTTTTGATGAAGTGGCACTTTGACCACCTGTAATGGCACTTTTGACTAATGAAATAGTGCTTTTGATGATTTAGTGCTTTGAACATCTTTTTTAGCACTTCCAAGTGAGATTGATAAAGTTTATTAATTTTGTCCTAGATTTTATCAATTTCAATCATGTCAGCTATTGATTCGATATGATTGATGATCCTAGTCATGTAGATGATGTTCAACCTCATGATAGGCAAGGTCTGATGATTTATTGATGATAATTATCCTCATGATAGGCAAGGGATAATTATTTGTTTGATTGATGAACCTCATGATAGGCAAGGTTGATTTGATGTATTAAGCTCATGATACGCGAGGTTGATTTGATGTATTTCCCTCATGATAGGAAAGGTTGATTTGATGTATTGAACTCATGATAGGTGAGGTTCAATGATGTTCACTTATGAGATTTAATCAAAAGTCTCACCAAGAGCTAATTAGGTTTCATACGATAATTGATGTTTGATGATTTGACCAAGAGTACTAACTATGAATTTTTCATGATGATAGGAGGCTTTGACAAACCTCCAAATTAGAGAGTGGTTTCCTTGGACATTTGATTTGATACCACAACTGGTCCAGCCTGAGACAAATATTATTACACATTGTGGATTGTCCTCCTTATTGGATATGCCCTAGATTAGGATTAATCAGGGTCTCCTGACAGCTTTAGCGAAGAGTTGGCATAGTGAGCATAATACCTTCCACCTAGCTACCAATGAGATTACAATTACCCTTGAGGATGTCTGGCATATTCTATGAATACCAGTTGTTGGGGATATTATTGTCTATGATTCATTAGAGCAGGGTGGGACTGATGCTCTTTGGAGAGTGTTTCAGGATGATACTATTGTTGGATGTTGGATTTCATGGCATGAGATGGTGGATTCCTATGCCACTTTGTTGGATTCATTGGAGGGTTCCTTTGTCCTGATCACAGGTCAAAGGGATTCTCTATTAGTTGGGGCCGTGTACTAGAGAGCATGATCGTGCATGGGATGAGATATGCTTGGGGCATGTGTATGCTTGCCCATTTGTATCATGATTTACATTCAGTGGTCTACTTTGGAGGTAAGAGTTTATCAACTAGAGTCACTTTACTTCAGGTGTGGGTGTGGGAGAATATTGTTGTCACGCAACCAATGATGGTGAGGCAACGTCCCACTAGGTGGCCTTATGTTCAAATATATGTAGGTCGACTTACTAAGCCTAGACTGGGTAAGTTAGATAATTGGAGGCGAGTATTGGATGATATGGAGACTGTTATATGGTGTCCATATTTAGATTGTGAGTACTAGGATGATGATGACATTCAGTTGCCATTTTTTTGTTGGTCGTTTATTCTGATTGGTCGAACACGATGGATTTTGGAGAGAATTCTGTTGAGATGAGTGCTTCATTAGTATGGCATTGTTTAGGGAATTCCCTAGGGTGTTTCCCACTATGCTCATTGATAGTTAGATTCTTCAGTTTGATGGCTCGGTCTGTCTTAAGATGTGGCAATGTAGGAGTTCTAGGCTTTACAACCTCTTATTTGGGAGATCTGTCCAAATATTGTTGAGCCACCAGTCATAACCGATTATGTAGAGTATCTGGTGTTACATCCATTTCCCCATATTACCATTCCCGATGAGCCAGCACCATTACCTGCTAAGGAGGAGGTTGCCATTCTATATCATCACCGAAAGAGGTGAGAGTTTGGTGAGGATGAGGCAAAGGATGTTGAGGCTAGTGGTGATGAGGAGGACAACAGTGATGATGAGGGGTATGGAGGTGGAGGACCAGATGTAGCCAGTGGTCAGGTGTAGGTGGGTCATGTACAACCATAGATGTGCAAGAGTATACAGTGCCTCATAAGAGGCAATTAGTGGTATCCCTTTCAGAGTAGTGCGTGTAGCAACAACAAACCCATATAGTGAGTCTACATGTATAGGTATAAACTTTATAGGGTTAGTTGACTCAAGCCCAGGGTTAATTGACACAGACACAGGAACAGGCTTAGGCTTACACATAGGTGTAAGCTTAGTTGGATGTAGCTTAGGAAAAAATTACAAAATTGACAACTGAGAGGGATGCCGCTAGACAGATTGTAGAGGGGATCAAGCTCAAATTGCATCATTGACAGCCGAGAGGGTTGCCACTAGATTTATCGTAGAGGGAGCTTAGGCTGCAGCAAAGAGATTGCAAAGATTGGCGGATGGTACCATTGTAGCAGATTATATGCGAGACGTTGTCCGTTGGTCAAGAGGTAGAGTATTACAGAGGTAAATTCTATGATGTTGTCCCTTTAGAGCAAAGAGTGAGCTATGGGAAGTCCTGATTTAGTAAGTCCCATTCAAGGATTGTGAGTAGAGGTGTGACATAGCCTCTCGAGAGAGACCTGAGAGATCCCAGTACATCTGGTGGTGGAGGGACTGGTCCTAAGATGCCAACACTGTCTAGAGCTAGTAGCACCTAGTTTCATGATTGCACCCTCTGTTATATTTTGAGATGTGATGTACACTCTGATTATAGCCATTTTTTATGATATATCTCTTTTCATTTCAAAAATCATTGTTTACTTGACATTTATGATTTTGAGATCTATATGAAATGCAGTGGATTTTATTGATTTATTATGTGTTCTATTTGATTCTATGATGGGTGCATTTATTTCCTATATTCTATATGCTATGTGATGATATTTATATAATGATGTTATAGATGTAGTTTTATAATCATGATGATATGCTATGATTTATGATGTTCTATTTTTGATGTGCATAATGATGATGTATGGATGCATGATGCATGATGTAAGTAGTATTTACATGGATAAAAATGGATGTATGATGACGTGTAATTCTAAAATTACATTGATAATTTTCCTATATGCAATGATATATGGATATGACATTTTAAATGATATATGATGTGTGATGTAAATGGGATGTGCGTACTTTTATTCTTATGATAAATGCAAATATATGATGTAATAAGTGAATGAAAAATGATGAATATAATGGTATTTTGAATACATGATATATGATATGATTAATGAATGAATGAAATGCAACTATAGAAATTTATTTTTGAGAATTTCTTATGCAATTTTATGATGTGTAATATGAAAAATATGATATGATCATTGCAATTTTTTTGATTTAAATGTATGAATGATGAAATGATAAAATAAATTCGTTCTATATGTATGCAATGAAAATGATGATGCAACTACATGATAATTATGATGTTTTTGTTAATGTCAACTATACTCAATCCATTATGAGAAAAAATATCTTTGTTTGGAATTGGCTACCATTATATGTAACAAATATTCTACAGATGTCAAACTATTATGAATGCAATCTATTTTTACCATGCAAATCTATATGCAAACATTGACATCTTAACAGTACTTTTATGGTGCTTTGTATCATCACAGAGCTTTAAAAATGTTGAAAGTGAGTACAAGCATCAATGGTATAATTTATACCATGATGGCTTGAGTATTACTTTCATGATTTTTGATATTGCAAGTGAACACAAGCATCTAGGTATAATTAAATTGAGATGACTTGAGCATTTCTTGCATAAAAAAACAAGAATTAGTCACTTTCCTATGTGAATTGGAATGCCATCCATGATACTTTGTAGAGCACTTCCCATGATAGTTCACACAGTAATTATGATTAATTCACATACAACAGATAAAGAAAATATCATTCTCCTTCCTAGCTTCTCTAGTTCAATACATCATCGAGTTGCTTCAAATAAATGATAACAAAGATCAAAGTACAATACATCCAACCTTTGCTTATAGTATTTCAACCATTATTCAAATTAGATCATCCATTTTGATTTTATGATGTTTTTGTGATTTTCCAAGATTTTGACCAAAAAACCTAACCCAAAGACCTATCCTAGGGGCCTTAGGGGCTGATCAAATATTAGCCTTTGCTGCGTTATACATGTAGAGACCAAGTAGTTCGACTAACACAGACTCTATTTTTGACTTTTTGAGACTGCCCTTTTTGACTTTTTTTTGGATTTTTTGATATGATATGGATGTCTAATGTGTTTTCAATGGTGATTGATGTTCCATGTTGGGTTATGTTCTGATCATTATTTTCATTGTGTTTTTCTTCCTGTTGTTTGTCCATTTTGGTTAAGCTCGATGTTTATTTCCCCCAGTGAGGTCAAGATTTTTCCCCCAAGCTAGGGTGGGACTTGACCACTCATAATGATATGATAATAGATGTAAAGTGATGGTGAAAGTAATGACCATGACATTCATCTAATAGATGTAAAAACTGGCTTTAAAATCACAAGTAGCGCTTGTTTCCAGGTTTTCACCACATGTTTTTATTGTACTTTTTTAGTCCTTTTGATTTTTTTTATTTTTTTCTTCTATTTTTTTTTATATTTTTCTATTTTCTAAGTTTTTTGTATTTTTCTGTTTTCTAATTTTTTTGTATTTTTTTTCAACAAGATGCCTGAGGTTTTCATCAAGGTAACCATTTTATAACTTAATTTGTGCAATAGGTGACTCAGGTGTAGAACTTTCTAAGATGGATACTGTTGATAGGTTCATCAAACATATCCCCTTTAGGTGTCGATAGTTGATGTGCTCCAGATCCATAAAATGATATGATGACAAAGGGACCTAGCCAATTAGGTTCAAACTTCCATTTCTTTTCTTTGTCCTGCTAATTTCTAGGGTTTTCCTTTAGGACCAAGTCACCAACCTGAAAGACTCTGGGTTTTACCCTGTGATTGTAGCTTCTAGACATCCTCTGTTGGTATGATTTCAAATAGTTTACAACTTGTTGATGATGTTCATCTAGCAATTCCAATTCTTTTATTCTAGAGACTCTATAATCCTCATCTGTAATTATACCCTTTAGTGAGACACAGAGTGATGGTATCTCTACTTCAATAGGTAAGATGGCCTCTGATCCATATACCAAGGCATATGGTGTAGCTCCTATAGGTGTTCTAATGCTAGTTCGGTATGCCCATAGTGTAGGATTTAGTTGAACATGCCAATCATGTCCAACATCATTAACCATTTTCTTTAGTATTTTCATAATTGTCTTGTTTGAGGCCTCTGCTTGGCCATTTCCCTGAGGATAGTACGGTGTTCAGAAATGATGTTGGATATGAAATATTTCACACAATTCTTGGAGATCTTGGTTCTTAAAAGGTCTACCATTGTCTGTTACATTGGACTGAGGTATGCCATACCAACAAATGAGATAATTTAGTATGAAAGACGAGATCTGATTTCCAGTGATTGTTGTTAAAGGAACTGCTTCTATCCATTTTGTAAATTACTCTATTGCTGTGATTATGAACTTGTGTCCATTGGATGAAAAGGGATTTATCTTTCCTACCAGGTCCAGTCCCCATTGACAAAAGGGCCATGCTGATGTGAATGGTTGCAATTCTTATGTTGGCACATGGATTAAGTTACCATGAATCTGACATTTTGACATTTTTTAACAAATTGATAAGACTCCTCCATATTCGGCCAGTAATACCTTAAACAAAGGAGTTTCTTTGCTAGGGTTAATCCACTTGAGTGAGTTCCACAAATACCTTCATGGACCTCACGTAAGGCTATTTCAGATTCTTGATGTTCTAGACACTGAAGAAGAGTACCATCTAGACCTCAATAGTAAAGTATGTTAGCAATCAATGTATGTTGTGTAGATTGGTGGATGAAGTTACGTTTCTGGTTTCTAGAAAGATCAGGAGGAAGGATATTATCCTTGAGGTAAGAATATATCTCTCCATAGAGTGAGGTTTGAACATTGACTATTTGGCATATGGTTTGTGATTCAAGATTGTTGTAGGCAGGGTTAGACACTTGTTCTACCATAAACTCATAACAACCTCATTTTTCTGGTAATTGCAAGAGAGAAGAAATTGTCACCATAACATCCACAACTTTGTTTTTTTCCCTTGGCATCTATTTGAACTTGATCTCCAAAAAGTAATTTTTAAGATCATCTATCATTTTCTTATGACATGAACTTTTCATCCTTTGTCTGATATTTTTCATTTACCTGATAAATGACAAGTTGTGAGTCCCCATACATTTGTATTTCTGTGATTTTCCATTCAATTGCCACTTTGATGCCAATAATCAATGCCTCATACTCAACTACATTATTGGTACATGGAAACATTAGTCTATAGGACTTTGGGATGGTGTGTCCTTGAGGTGTAACAAATAGAATTCCCACACCAGACCCACGTGTGTATGATCCATCAAAATAAAGCTTCCATTGTTGCGTGGTAATAGTTAAAATGTCTGCATCAAGAAATTCAATGCTCATTGGATGATTATTTGGTCACAGAGCCTTAGCTAATTGATCAACTATCACTTGTTCCTTGATGGCTCTCTGGTCTACATACTAGATGTCAAACTCACTTAAGATCATGACCCACTTTGCTAGTCTCCCTATTAGAGTAGCTTTGCTGAGTAGATATTTTAATGGATCTATCTTTGCTATGAGTCTGATTGTATGAGTCAACATGTAAGGTCGTAACTACTAGATTGAAAATACCATTACCAAACAAGCTTTTTCTATGAATGTGTAATTTATTTCATAACTATTGAGAGTCCTGCTGATATAGTAAATAGCTTGTTCTTTTCCCTCAAAATATTCCTATGCTAATAGAGCTCCTAAAGAAATATTTGTTGTTGCGATATCTAGTAACAATGGTCTCTCTACTGTAGGTGGCATGAGTATGGGAGGTGACATCAAATATTTCTTTATCTGGTTAAAAGTTGTTTCACATTCTTGATCCCACTTGAATGAGACATTCTTATGAAGTAGATGATTGAATGGATGACTTTTCTCTGCCAATTGGGAGATAAATCTCCTGATTGATTATGGCTTGCCTTGTAGAAACTGTAGTTGACTAATATTTTTAGGCAGTGGCATCTGCATTATTGCTTTTACCTTAGCTAGATCCACTTCAATACCTTTTTCCAAGACTATGTATCTAAGGAGCTTTGTTGATGTAACCCCAAACACACATTTCTTAGGGTTCAATTTCACATTGAACTTTTCTAGTTTGGTAAAGATTTTTCCAAGGATCTCCAGATGTCCTTCTCTGGTGTATGATTTTTCCAATATATCATCCACATAATCTTCCATAAAAGTATGCATCATGTCATGGAAAATAGTGGTCATTTCCCGTTGATATGTTGCACCTACATTTTTCAACCCAAAGGGCATGATATTCTAATAGAATGTACCCCAAGGACAATTGAATGCTTTCTTTTCTTGATCTTCAAGTGCTATCTTGATTTGGTTGTACCTTGAGAATCCATCCATTAATGACAACATGGCATGTCCTACTATTAAATTGACAATAATGTCAATGTTTGGTAAAGGAAGATCATCCTTTAGGAACACCTTATTTAGATCTCTGAAATCTATGCATACTTTGATACTATTATCCGGATTAGATATCGGCACAATATTTGAAATCCACTCAACATAATCAATAGACCTAATAAATATTGCATCCAACAACATTTTTAGCTCAAGTTTTACCATTGGGGTGATGTGGGGATGCATTTTTCTCAATTTTTTCTTTACAAGTTTGATTATGGATGGTAGAGATAGATGATGCATCAAGATATCTACATCTAATCCTGGCATATCAGAATAAGACCAAGCAAAATTGTTATGTCATTTTTCAAAGAATTTGGTGAATTTGGGTTTCTCCCGTTCTATCATAGATGCTTCCAGATGTAAAATTCTTTCCCTTTCTATTGTTCCAATATTTATGGACTATGTGGGCTCCACCAGTACTGGTGATCTATCATGGTAATGTTCTTGAAGGGTGTCAAATCTCCCATCTTTCAGTGCCTCAAAAAAAATTTCACTGTTAGATGTGTTCTTTATTTTTACTTTGTCAAGATCTAATGCTACCATTGACTGGTTTTCACCATTAGATCCATTATTCCTGTTATCAATTTTGTAATTGGAAGATTTGGAACCCTCCTGATTTGAAGTATCGTTATGAGTGTTATGGGTAGAACTTGTATTAGGTGTGTCATTGCGAAGAAAATTTATGATGGCATCATCATTTGAAAAATTGGTATATTAATAGGTTCGGTTGGTTCCCAATCAATAAGTTCAGGATGCATCAAGGGTAAAAAGTCCTCAGGTTGAGTAAGGTCAACAGTAGTGAGGGTTCCAATAGACATGTGGTCAAAGTTGTCAATGGGAAGGTCAAGGTGTATGATATTACTCTCCTCCAAGTCGTCTATCTCACTCGATGTTTGCTCATCCTCACTTGAGTCATCGATATTTGGTGATCCCATTACAAGTGGTCTAGTTCCTAAACTTTGTCCCTCCTCTTGTGTGGGTGTATATTCTTTTATGACATCAATGTGTTTGTCAGTGTATGGTGCTGCAGATAAATGATCCCATTCATACTCATTGGAATCTATTTCAAAACCATCCCTCATTTGAAGAATCCTTTCTACCACTTTTTGAGTTACTTCTTTTGATTCCCCTATATAGCCTAATCCTAGTTTGTCTTTAGGATGAAGTGTTAGAGGTTGAATAGGTTCTATAATGCCATATTTTCTTTTTCCAATAGGCCCTTTCCCTTCATAGCCCATTTTCTCTAAGATAGCCTTTCCTTTTCCATATTGATCTATCCTTATGCTGATATTTTTTGATGTTGAGGCTTCTTCATCTTTGTAGATCCAATTGAGAATGGCTTTTTCTTCTGATTCATCTTCTAGAGTACCTACTTTTACAAACCTTTCATCCAGAACCAGGATAGGTTGTGATGATTGTTGTGTGTTTGTTGTGGGCCATCCATATGATTTTGGAGATGGTAGCAATTGTGGAAGACACAAAGATTGCTCAATGGAATATTCTCCCAAGCCCTTGTCCTTTAACTGGATCTTGTTTGTGAATTTTTGTGATAGAGTATTCAGGGGACCTTCATTGTTTGATAAAGTTGATTCAACAACAGTTGTTTCCTTTGACTGGTCCTTCTTCTCAACCCATTTGGATATAAAATTTAGTTGCTTTTCACCACTAGATGAACTTGAAGTGTTAGCTTCTCTATTGTGGGGCATCAAAGTGTCTTGAGTTGCTTTAAGCATGTTACAAGTCTGGGGATTATTGTAGTTGGCTAAAATAGTGACCTCTTGTCCATTGATAGGAAATTTCAAACACTGATGATATGTTGAAGGTACTACTTGCATCTTGTGAATCCATGGACATCCCAAGAGTATTTTATATGTTAGCTCTTTTTCTAAAACTTGGAAAACTATGTTCTTGACAATCGGTCCCACTTGAATTGGTAGTACAATCAGCCCCTTGGAAGAACTTTCCTCTTCATCATATGATTTTATTGTTATCTTTCTTTTGACATCAATGGCATTAGAATAACCTAGTGGATGAATTAATTTTAAAGTAAAAATATTCAATCCAACTCTTGCATCTATTAGGACATGCTTGACGTGGTGTTTATGGATTAGAACCTCTATATGAAGGGTCACATTGTGTGGGTGATTTAGTGACACAACATCTTGTTCAAAGAATGACAGACAATGAGGCATGGTTAGATATCCCACCATAGCTTGAAATTGATAGACATTCAAATTATTAGGTACCGTAGTGGCCACTAGAGCTTGCTCTAGAACTTCCTTATGTGATGATGAAATTTTAAGAAGTTCCAATATGGATATATATGCTAGTATCTTTTGTAGTTGATCCACTATGCTATACTGATTTGAAGGGGTTTTAGATCAAACTCATTTCAGTATCACTTTGGATTGCCCCCTTGTCATTGCATTGACTAGTTGACAGTCTTGTCTTTCCCTAATTTTTATAAAATTGATTTGGTTGTTGGATGTGTTTATGTCTAGGATCACATTCAAGGATATAGTTTCATTGATGTTAATGTTATCTGTTTGATTATTAATGACCTTATTTTTCTCAACCTCAGAGATGCAATGGATGGTGTTGTCATAAATATAGTTTACACTTTTTCCTTTATTGTTTGAAGAAGATTCTCCTTTTTCGTAATTGGGTAAAGGATTTGTAAACACACTGTGATCATTGTTTGTTTGATGTCCTTCAACAAACACCTTCTTTGCTTCAATCAAGTCTTGTATCAAATGTTTTAATTACATACAGTCATTTGTTTTATGTCCTTTATTTTTATGAAAGTTGCAATAATCAGCATCATTCCAACAAGATGGTTTCACTTTCGGCTCCCAATTTCTTGCTTTTGGTAGGGTAATAAGTCTATTTGCAATAAGCTCTCTCATTGTTGATTCCAAGGTTTGTCCTAATGGTGTAAATCTTCATCAATTGGATTATCTTTGATATGATGTTGGTAGATATTCTCCATTGTTTGGGTTATTGTTTTGAGTGGTACCTTGATTGTTGTTCTAGTTGTCATTTTGATTTGTTTTCATAGTTGATTCCATCAAATTGAATACTGGTTTCATATTTTGTGTGTTAGTTGTAGCATCATTGTTTCCAGTATTTCTATTTTTCTGCCAAAATTTAGGCTTGTCATTGTTTCCATAGTGATCTAAGGAATTTGCATTGTTTGATGTATCATTGTATTGTCTAATCACTCCTCTGTTGACTAAGGATTCTTTGATTTTAAGCCCATTCTCAATCACTTTTTCAAATGTCAGGGGACATTGCAGTTCTAGTCTATAACTCATGTCATCATTTAAGTTGTCGATAAATAAATCAATCTTTTCCTCTTTAGGCATAGATCAAGGATATCTAGCGAAAAACTTTTGCCAATATTGTAAGAATGATAGGAATGTCTCACCCTTCTTTTGTTTCATGTTGTGTAGATCTTTTATGGTTACATCATGTTGAATGTTGAAGGAGAATTGTGAGATGAATCTGTTGACTAGTTCTTCAAAGGATCGAATCCCTGGTTGTAATTTAGAGAACCATTCCATACAGTGACCTCCTAATATCATAGGAAATAACCTCATTAGGTAAGTATCCTCTTGTGCAAACTCTAAAATCATTGTTCTAAATTCCCTTACATGGTCAATTGGATCTGTTTTACCATTGTACTTGCCATATTTGGGGAATTCACAATGTCTAGGGAAGGGTATCATGTCTACACTTGGATGAAAGGGATAAGGACAAATGTCTTGTAATGAATACCTCTTTGTGGTTCCCTTTTGCATATCTTGAATTTGTTGTTGTAAATTTTGCATTGAGATGTTAGAAAAACCACTTGATCTGTGTCTTTCATGTTGTGTGGTTCAGTTTCATTTATTCTAGGTGTTTCCTTTAATCGATTAATATCGAAATATTTTGGAAGTTTTGCACCTAATTTTGCTAGCATCAAGAGGTATTTTTCCATGTCTTGTTCCAATAATTTTTCCATGAATTTTTGAAAATTTGGATCTTTTTGGGTAGTTTGTATATCCTCTTGAGTTATTTCATTGGTATCATTTTGATGGAATCTATGAGAGGGGTTTTCTTTAGCCATGACGTTTGGTGTTTCAATTTCCTTCTCTCTAAGTTTTTGTCTTTGTAACCTTGTCAAGATTGGCATACAAGTATTTGTTATTTTCACTAAACTTTGATCTTCTGTGTTTGGATGAGTGTCAATTTGATTTTAACAAATTCAAATAGAATGATATATTATATTGATGAGACCAAATTAAAAATCTGATTATTGTGTTTTGTTTTGTGATTGTAGGATGTCAAAATCCTAATGAGGAAACTTAACTCAATAATCAAGATTTGTGTTTTGATAATTGGACACTTTGTAGTTTACAAGATTTTGGTTTAAGTTGAAAATAATTTTGACTTGTAAGAACCTATTTTGTTTCAAGTTTAAGACACTGTCTAGACTGTAAAAATTGTTTCTATCTGATAAAAACCCGAGTTTCTAACGCCAACAATCTGGCATATGTTTCTACAAACTATCTATTTTTCTGTTCTATGGAAGTGCTAATACAAAGGGTAGAAGTGCTAAAATATATTTTAGAAGCACTAAAAGGTATGGTAAAAGCATTTTCAACCATAGTATAAGCACTAAAACTAACTATGGATGTGCTAAAGGACTAGTAAATTTTGACACTAATAATTTTTATTTATAGTTGGCAGATGCACTACATAATTTATTAGAAGCGCTGCAATAGATTGCAAATGCACTATTTGAACTGAGGATGTGCTAAAAGATAGCGTGAAAGTGCTAAAATAGACTATGAAAGTGCTATAATACTGGTGATTTTCTGACACTGGCAAATTTTGTTTATAGTTGGTAGAAGCATTATAAGATTTGTCAGATGCACTAAGATTGATTGTACATGTGCTATTTCAATTGTGGATGTGCTAAAAGATAGCGCGGAAGTGCTAAAATAGACTGTGTAAGCATTATTTTGGGACTCCACAATGTTGTCTAATTTTCTTCTTTGTGAAGAGACTGACTTTTTTGGTGTAATTTTCTAAATTTTTTGGTATTTTGACAGGATATCTCCATTGGTAATTCTTTGATTTTGGATGACAACCCTAATGTTTCCAAGTTTTTCTTTATTGCAAGAATTGTTCTGGCCTATTGGAATATTGTATTGTTGGTTGTGGGATGAAAGAATAGCAAATGGGTCAACTATGATTATGTTTTTGTGAAAAAGATCTTCGTTGAAAGTAAGCTCGTGAACATAAAGGCTCTAAGGAAAAATCATTAGTATATCCCCTAGAAAAGTCATGATACCTATGGATAAAATTTTGTATGTTCCTACAAAATTTTTCTTCTTTGATACAAGAAGCGTCTTCTTTTCAAAAAAAAATTGTACCTAAGTTGCTTCTTTAGTTTCTTGACTCTTGTTTTGAGGGATTTCTTGACAAACGTTGTGGATTTCCAATCCCTAATCATAAATTTCATAGTTTTATTTTGTTTTACTCTTTGTGTTTTTTCTGGATGATCTTTATCTAGATTAATGATTTGAAAAAACAACAAGCTATTGTAAAATAGTTGTTTTTAAGTCCTAGAATCTAAACAATAAGTGTATGTTCAAGAATCAAACATGATCCTTCTTGATTTCCACTAGTTTTTAAAGAAGAATATACTTCAAGCAGACTCACTCTTAAGGTCAAAATTTCATTGTTATACTCAAACAACCCACATCTTAAAATTGCGTCGACTCACACAACAGTGTCACCCCCTAGAGGGCGCTCGTGTTTTTATCTTTTCCAGGTGCATACTCAAAGTTAGATTTCTTGATTCCGTCAGAAAAAGGTTCTTGGAAATTATATGGTGAGTGTCTTGGGGGTAGATTCTTCCCTCCCCTTGCACCGTTGAGTATTACAATGCTCAAAAAATGACAAGTTGAATTCTATACTATGGTTTGTAGATAGGGTTTCCGTTCAAAGCGAAAAATGATAAAATCCCTCAGGAGACCTCCCAATCTTTAGAACAAATATTTTTGGGATGGTTATCTTGCACACTTTCGGTAAATGTGGGTTTCCCTATATTCACTTTTATTTTATAGTGGGTTGGAAAGCCTGGCTTTGGTTTGTTCCCACTTAGGTCATTCCTATAGGGTGAGTACTTTTTTCCAAGTTATGATAGGCCTTATAAAGGATTTAACAAACCGTAAATTGCATGAAATTAAAGGATGAGTCTGGCATTTTGATCACCCAGTTAAGGGGGGAGCGTAGGCCTATCACCACACAATCACAGTAATCAATGTTCAATTTTAAAGCTAAAATGACAATTTGCTATTCTATGTGAAGATATTGCTTCATAAAAGACATGATGTTAATTTCAACCTAAATAGAAAATGTATGATGACTACCCTAGGATTGATATATTTTAATCCAAATGACTATCCTAGGATTGGTTTATTTTAGTCCAAATGAAAAAAATGAAATTACTAGCCGTGGTCACGTCGAATCTAGACAACAAGTAATAGAAGCGCTATAATAGAGGTCATAAGCACCACTTAATTGATCATAAGTGCTATAGAAATGATTGTAAGCACTACAAAATTCATTAGAAGTGCTACAAAATTTTTCGGAAGCATTGAAATAGGATTGATCATGGAATAGTCAACCGTCCTAGAAGCCTCTGGTGGATGTGCTAAAATAGTCTACTGAAGCACTAAAGTTTTCATTGGATGTACTAAAATAGTAAGAAGCGCTAAAAATTTTGGTGGATGTGTGGAAACAATCCAAAGTGCTAAAACTTTTGCTGGATGCGCTACAAAATCCCTTGGTCTCACTAAAAGAAAACACGCCTAAATCCTGTACGAACACTTTTCAAAAAAATGTTAAAATATGGGGTTAGGGCCCCACGGTGGGCACCAAAATATGAGTGTGGAATAAGTAAACTAAGAAAACTTCTTAATAAGACATTATATCAAAGATTTAAAGGCAATTAAACCAATTTAAAGCAAGAATCTATTGCAAGCATCATATTGTTCTCTATCTCTAAAGATTTATTAAGTCACGGGGCTCTTAGATTTGGTAAGCATTGTGACTATTACAATGCCAATCTAGAGAATGAGATGTTGCTAAAATGTAATGATATAATCCTATATGATGGTTGCTAAATGATAAAAGGAAGCTACTGTAATCTAAATTGACATGAAATCTGATAAAAGAAACTACAGTAAAATTAAGATGCAACCATGATTATGATTCTAAAATGCTATGATTGCTATTGCTAAATGTTAATTTCTCAAATGCTTGGATGCTTGATTGCTATTTCTGTAGAGTAAGATTTCACAGAGTTGCAATTCAAGATCCTTTTTCCTGTAGAATGAGGCTATATTTATAGATTCACAACATCAATTTTGTGAAGAGGCAACACAACAAAGGCCTGGATTTAATCTGGAGGATTGAATGGTGAGAGATGAAGAACCTTGAGCTGATTCTTGGAATGGTTCCTCCCCATGAAAACATTAGGCCAGATGATAGGAAGAATTAGAGGAAGGAGATGAAGAATTCCGATTTCCAATTTATCTCCACAGTTTTCCCATGAATGCCAAGTTGAATTATTTAGACATAAAATATCTAATTTTATTGGTGAGATATGATGAGCTACGTAGAATTTGAATATTTTGGATTTATTCAAATTTAGGAAGAAATAAGATATTAAATTTAACAAAACAAACTATAGAAGTCTATTTATTATTTTAAATATGGAAGAAATGAATGATTAAATAAAACAAAGTATGTGAACCTATCTATTTAATTAAGATAGAATGATGTGATTTAAAATAGGAGAATTTGATAATTAAATAAAGCAAGGTATTAAATTTGTTTATTTAATTAAGATGGAATAATAGAAGAATTAGAAGAATTAAATGTGAACTATATAAATAAATATTTCTATTTATTTAATAGTAGATGAAATTAAGGTTAATTAATCAAATAAATTATATTTAATTAATTAGATTATACAAACCATTTTTAGGTGTATACAATATTACACTCCAAATATTTGAAGAACATACTAGGCTCAAACTCACTTGGAGGGGGGTTGGGGCCCTAGCTAGGTTGGCTAAATCTTTCCTATTGCAGGAGGTTGGTCATGAGGTCTAGTCTCCCCCACCCCTGTGGTACTGGAGGGCATGTCGCACCAGCACCATCGGTCACGTTAAAAATTTTACCAGGCGCACTACAGTTTATATGGGGTCATGCTACCCGATTCCTGTAGTCTTAAAAAAAAAAAACTCACTTGGAGGGAAATACAAGGGATTTCGAAAGAACATATGCATAAAGTAGTATTGAATACTTTCCAAGAGTACTAGTTGAAGAAAGGTGGAGAAAGAATCTCGAAGCTTGAGTCATGAGTGATAAAATGAAGAACTGGATACTGGATGCTGGAAGTGTGATGGAGATTTTATTTTTTTTTACAATTTTGAGTTCGCAGGCTGATCTCAGTCTTGGTAGATGTTCCTTATTTCGGTATTTTGGAAAGAAGCTGATAGCCTCAACATATGCAAAGTTTTTGTGTTGGAGTATGAAGTAAAAGTGTTGTTGATGATGAAGTCAAAGCCTTGACTTAGTCTAGAATATTCTTGATGATAGTTGGCAGATGCCATGTGCCACATTTTAATTTGTTATTTCTAATTCTTTGATAGAAGGCCAGAGGATCCCATTTTTTAATTTTAAGTTCATAATTTATGGATGTCCAAAGAGCATAAACTTTTAAGTTTTATTCTTTTTTCTTGTTTTCTAAACCATTCTGGTGTAAAAATTTGTATGCACATAGACATTGATTAATATCATAGCTTATTAGATAGCTACCTATCTCAGTATCTTTTGTAGCTAGTTTTGTAAGTTCAACTGAACAAGACTGTATACTGTGCCATTTAAGGGTGCATACAAAACCTACTCGATGTCCAAAAATGAAACCCCTCTCTTTAAAAGCTTGCACCATTTTATATGTAGTTGTGAAGCAATCTAGTGAAGTATAAAGTCATTTGCTCTATTTTAACTAATTCTTTGGGGTATCCATGGAGAATAACCGGGAGAAACTTTTAATTTTTCAGTATTTTTTAATGCTTTATTTTTAGAGTAGATGCTTAAATTCTTAAAAATGTTACAAAAATTTGAATGAATGGATGAAATTTTATTGAAAATCTTTTGTTTTCCATAAACTTGTTGAATGTTTAATGCTAAATCTACTTAAGTGATAGCAAAGAATTTGTGATGTTCATGAAATATTGTTGTAAATATTTTGATTTCATGATGTTATTTTATGAATGAACTGGAAATATTGTGTATGATGCATATGATTCTTAACAAAACTAGAAATAATTGTAGCCCCTTTGAAATTAACAACAATATCACATCAGTACCCAAGAAGATCCTAGTGCAATCATGACCTAGTTATCAGAGATTTGGGATTGAACTAAAGCCAATCTTTTCTTGTTAAGGCAGAATTCCCCTTTAGGTTGTCTTTGTTCTATATCTTTCAAGAAGGATAGGATCTTTGCGGTTTTGTCTGTGAAGAATTTATTCGCCCTGTTTGTTGCGAGTAAAATTGTTGTCAACACTATGATGTGTAAATGAGTAACAAAAAATAAATATAATTGATATAGCAGTCAAATGACAAGTCTTTAAAGGGTCAAATGCTATTTACCTTTCACCAAAAGTTTTTTTTCAAACCTCACTGAGGAATCTAGAAAATCAGTTTTTGGGTTTTGTTCCTCTCAATTTAAACACTCAGATTTTAGTTGGTCACTGATGAAAAGTTGAAAATAAAACCTGTAGCTCAATTTCTGTGATTTGATAAATTTCTTGCAACTTTGACAGCTTTTCAACTTTCTCCAATTTTTCTCTCCAATTGATCTTCAACCTAAAACCTATATTCACACATCAAAGAGAGAAAAATGTTTTTTTGTTACAGAATAGGGGTTTGTCTTAGTCAAATCCCGTTTTGTTAATTAAACCTTGAGACAAATAAAAGCATGAAAGGAATGATGAATGAAAAAATGTAATGTCACAAATCACCACACCCTAATTGAAATCTTGGATTGTAGATCTACAAACTAGCATGAAGTGGCCTCAATGAATGTAGAGCTTGATCATGAAACTTGATGTGAAACAATTCCCTTGAATTCTTGATTATACATTGAATGCTACATCACCACATTAGCTCAACAACATGCATGATGCACCAAATCTTTAACATGATGAGATGAATCTTGATTGCTACAATAACCTTCAATAAATATTCCCTTGAATGCCTTAGAAATTTCTATTGAAATGCTCTTGATATCATAGAATTCCTATTAGGACTTTCTCATAAAGTTGCTTAAATGAAACTTAGTGAAATAACCTTATATTTATACATAACTTAACATTACTTCTCAAAATCCAAATATTACAAGCATAAATTGAATTATGGATTTCAAATAATTAAAATATCACTAAAAACATATTTTAAAGAGGGGTCCTAGGTCTAAGTGAGGACCAATTTTCCATGTGTCAAATGGGTCCTAGGACACTTACCTAGGACAAATATTGGACAAGGTGAAATGTTATACAAAAATAATGTCCTAGGACCTAGTGAGGACCCATTCACCATGTGGAAAATGGGTCCTAGGTCACCTACCTAGGACACACACCTTCCAAAATTAAGTGTTGTGTAATAACATTTATGAATGTCAAGTTTTATCCCTTGGAATTTGCATTTAATTAGACTTGGATTTGAAAGAAAGGGGAAAATTAAGGAAAATTAACCTCAGTTAATTAATAAATCCCAAGATTAGTGTGAAAGTGTAAAGGTACACTTTGCAATACTCTAAATAAGGAAAAATTAAGTCCATTTAGTTTAAAAGTGCTCTAAACTTAATGTGAATGTGTAAAACACATTACAACACTAAATCAAGGAATAATTAAGCTCATTTTATTATTAGTTATTCCCAAATTAGTGAGAAAAAGGGATATTTTTTCCTTACTACATTTTTCCCCCACTTTAGTGAGAGTATGACCCCATGTCAAACTCACACTAAAGTAGACATTCAAGACACTTATGTATGTAGCAATCAAAAAGATACACAATTATACAACACTAATGACTAAGAAGTTCAAGCCTACACTATCCAACATGATGTGGAACACATCTAAGCTATCGATTTTGTGCTCACCCCGAGGTAGCAGAACTTCAGGCTATCCACTATGCGAGTCTTCCAATAGGGTGACAAATGAAAGCATCATATTAGGCTCCAATACCATATCAAATCTATCCTCCTGACAACTCCAATAAGGCACCACAATGCTAGTCAAGGCTCCATAGGAAAACAAGGTGTGTTATGCTAGGTGGCCTTGAATTTAGGGTTTTGAGTTTCATAGGGATTAACAAGCTACGTTATTCCAAACACCTATGAACATGGGGAAGGCTCCACAGGAAAGCAAGGTGTGTTATGCTTGGTGGCCTTTTATTAGGGTTCAAGATTCACAAGGTTAGCAAGCTATGTTATGCTAAACACTTATCAACAATAATGCTAGTAAATGTTTTTTGTTCAAGGGTATCTTTCTTCGTTTTTGAAAGGTATTCTTCTTAGAGATCATTGTGCCTAATGTCTCCAAGAGAGGACAAGTCAAGAGTAAAAGTTTCACAACTTAGGGAATGTAGTGTGTCGCATCACCACTAAGAGGAAAGTCATACGCTAAGAAATATTTCCCTCTTGGAGGACATCAGACCCAATGACACCACCAAGAAAAGGAAACATCCAAGAAAAAAGAAAATTGCACCATGAAACATGAAAAATGTTGAAAGATATTATCAATGTATGCCCCCACTTTAAAGCAATTGTTAACACAATTAATGTGAGAAATTGCTTTAAAGTACCCAATGTTTAATTCTAAGACATGTGAGCTTCATCGGTAAGCCCTATGCCAAGACATATGTTTCCCAAATGAAGCTACATCATGAAAAAGGAGGGGTTTCCCCCAAAAATACATAAAGGATCTATGAATTTGGGTTTAGTATATCTTTGCTACAGTGTTGTTATAGAGCGTGAAAATTTCATCATTCCCCAAATAATCATAGAACTGGAAGAATGACACAAAGATAAGAAAAAAGAGAGAATTTCAAGTCAACATGGAAGAGACCTAAATGTCTCGATGCCTTGTGTCATCCCCAAAAGGAAAACACAAGACAAATAAAAAAGGTAAAATGTTTATGACATATAGAAGAATGTAGATCATACATATAGAGGAATGCATAAAGAGAGAGAAAGATACATCAAATGAAATAACATGGGGGATCACATTACACACATGCAATCACATAAAGAACATGAAAAAAAAAAAACTTGTAAAAAAAATACAAGGCACATGCAAGTCAACCTATTACTAGTTCATCTGCATCCCAATCTCAATCAGTATATACGAAAGGAAGACAACTAGCTAAAGGGACAACAACAAGTGTCAAACTAGGGGAAGCACCAAGTTCAACACTCTTATTAGTAGAATTGTCATTTAAGCTCATAGAAGGGGAGAACACTGTATTCAACTCATTATGAACTTGTTCATCAATCTTTGCAATATCAATGTCATCATCTAAATTAATCACAATAGGAGGTCGAATGATAATGTCCATAGAAGCTTGTTCATGTATATGTTGCAGTGAGGGCGAAGAGATATCATGTACTTTTGGAGGAATTTTATTTTCCATTTTTCTCTTTTCTTCTTTTGTTTGTAACATACGAGCAATAGCATGACATCTATGCCTACGCTCTCTAGAATTTTGATTTATTTTCCAGTGGTTTTCAAGTTATGATTGTGTAGGAGTGGGTTTATCAACCATAGGTTTCTTTTCTTCCCTTAAGAGAGGAACAAAAGGAACCACATGGGAGGTTGTTCAACCACTTTCTCTTTGGCTTTGTAAACTTGTTTGATTTTAAGAGGTGCAACGAGATTGTTTTGATTGGATCTCATGGTCTCTTATGGGAAATGGTAGGATAATTTATCATAGGTTGCTCTTGGATATTTGGAAGGGATTTTTGCTCAATCATTGGTTCATCAATGATAGGTGGCTCAATCACGGGTTGAGGCATGTTTATAACGGATAATTCTACTATGTGCTTTGCCTTAAACTTTTGATATGCTTTGAAAAATTAGTCTAATAGGTTCAATAGGCTCGAGCCAAAATAAATCCAATGAAAATCTCCCACATGAAGACACAGGATTAAAGCCACTATGATGTACGGTAAATATTTCATTGCCAAAGGGAAACTTTAAATATTTATGCACAATTGACGAGACAACATTCATAGAGTGAAGCCATGGATAACCTAACTTCACATGAATTTGATCTGATGATGAGATGATGGTGAACGAGACATTTAATATTTTTAGTCCAATTTTTAGAGGGAGATTTATCAAGCCCATCGTAGGACAAACAAAACCATTATGCATTTTGATCCATGCTTTCTGTTTTTCATATGTATCTTGATAGAGTTCATGCACAAATAGGAATTATTTAGTGATCACGTTGTCCACATAGATGAGATCAATTAATATCCCATTAGTAGGCTTGTCAATGATTCTTTCAGCTATGTAAAGAGGACCATCAAGTGCATGTTTGATTATGTCATATTGTGAGAAATCAATATCAAGGGGAATTTTGGTTGAACCCTTACGAGGTTTAGCTTCAATAGACGACACCACTTTAACTGCTTCATCCATATTTTCATCTTTTTATGTTTTCATTATTCATGTCAACATTCATCACATCATTCTTTGTTTTGCTAGCTTTGACAAATTAAATAGTATGTTTTGGCATGGGATTTGTAAATTTTTGTTAGGAGGAGCTATGGGCTTAGTACCTTGATCATTCACACCTCTAATTAGAAGATGATTAGAATCAACAAGGTCTTGCACAAGATATTTAAGATGCTTACAACATTTTGTATCATGTCTATTTTTTCGATGGTAATGGCCATAAGAATTTGGCCTATAGTTTGTGGGTAATGGTTTATTATGATCAAGAGCTCAGATAGGTGGTAGAGAAAGCATATGCTTTTCCATGAGCTGTAGCATGATATTATGAAGGGTATTGGGTAGAGGGGTAAATTTTCTATTCCTATCCCCAAAGGCAAAAGGATTTGTTGTCTTTATAGAAGTCACTTGGTTATCAACTTGTTGATTTGGTTGAGGGGAATTAAGTTGTATAAAGCCCCTATTTTTTTTCTTGAAAGGTTGGTAACTATTTTGAGGTGCAGATTCAAACTTTTCATTATGGCTAGGGGGATTTTTCACATCATGACCATAAGCCAAATTCTAATAATCACAAAGGGTTGTACATAACTATGTGAAGGATGGGAATTTCAACATTTTGAGTTTGGTTTAGATTTTTCTTTGTAAATTGGTTGTAAACACTCGTTGGAGGTCAACATCTAGAATCTTAATATTTATTTGTGAATTTTTTTTTGATAGTGTGTTATGAAATCAGTAACCTTTTTATCATCCTTTTTCTTGTATGTCATTAAATCAACAAGGGTGAGCTTGGGACCCATGTGAATGTGGAAGTGGTTGTAAAAGGAGTCAATAAGCTCATTGAATAAGTTTATTGGATTTTTTGGTAAAGAGAAAAACCACTCTAAAGTAGTATCCTTTAATGACCTAGGGAATAGTTTAGCCAAGAGCTTATATTCAAAGATAAATTCACTACATAGGGTTGTATAAGTGAAAATATGGCTAAGAGGATCTCCTTTCACACCATATTTCCCAAAATGCATGAACTTCTATACCTTGTGGCATTTGTGTTCTCAATATCTTGATATAATGAGAAGGTTGACCATTGTGAAGGTTGACCATTGTTGTTTTGATTTATGGTGGCAATTTGTTGTTGAAGGGTTGACATGTTTTGCAAAAGTGTTTTAATGATGGCATCATTATTGGTATTATAATGTGAAGGAGAATAAGGTGGGGTGGTGTATGTATACGAAGGGCAAGTGAATTGTAAATTTGTGAGGGAGGATTGTTGAGGAGATATAGTATTTGAATGCACAAAGCTAGAAGGATTCCTTGTGGAAATGCCTAAGAAAGTGTTGACATTTCTAGTACAATGGATTGTTGTGGTAACTTGAGTACTAGTGTATGTTGGAATGGAAATGGGAATTGTAGAAGGAGGAATTTAAGTTCCACCTTGGCTTTGGGTATACCCCAAAGCTTGAGTACAACTAGACATGGTAGGGATGGTGTTGTTAACATCATGCACATTAGTTGTAGGTATGTAATTCATGGGAATTGAGGTATGCATGCTATGATCCATAGGGGGTTGATTATCAACACTATTAGAAAGAGAGTTAGAAAACCCAAGATCCACAATGAATGGTGTATCACAACATGACATGTTTCTCGAACTACATCTCACAGTAGTATTGCTAATAGGAAACCAAGTTGTAAAGCTCATACAAGTTTCACAAACTTAGTGTACAAACCCAAAATGGAAAGAGGGTAAAGTACAATGTAATGAACTAGAATGCAATGTGTAAATGCAATTTTTAGATTCTAAACAAGGTAATTTGGTAATTACACTATGCAACAATCTGAAAATGAAGTCTTGTAAATGCAAATTTTAAATCACATAATGCACTAAATGTACCAAATTAGGCTAGATACATGATCAAATTGACAAAAAAAAAACTCTATTTAAACAATAACAGAAATATGAAAAAATGAAACAAAAGTACAAACATGAATATTTTAATGTACAAAAATTCAGATTATGACCTGATTAGGGACTCATTTGTCCTAGGGTGAACGGGTCCTAGATTAGAGTTTTGAAACAATTTTTTACAAAATTTTAAGTGTTTTCTAGTGATTTTCAAATTCAAGTTTGTTACAACAAATTATGATAAAATGATAACCTAAAAGACCTAGTTTGATATGAAATTTTTGTTTTAATTTTCAAATGCAAGTTAATATGATGCAAATGATATGCAAAATGACTATTTTTTGTGTTTTTTTTTTGTAGATTTAAAGAATGCAAAAAATGCAATCCTAAAACCCTAGATACAATGCAAAGTTGAATGCAAACTAGACACCCTAAATGAGACCTAATTCAATGAAAATGAATACAAGATCTAAATATGGGATGAAAATGGACTCCAAAATTAGAAAATTATAATGCTTAAAAGGTTGGGTTCACCAAAATGAAAAGGAGGGAAATAGGTTCACCATAATGAAACATATGATTCACCTATTTCACTCTAATTTCATTCAATATGTGTGCTATGATGTGTAAATGAGTAACATAAATTAAATCTAACTAATATAGCAATCAAAAGGTAAGTCTTAAAAGGGTCAAATGTTGTTTACCTTTCACCAAAAGTGATTTTTCAAACCTCACTAAGGACTCATTCACCCTATGGTGAATGGGTCTTGGCTAGGGCTATGGAAAATCAATTTTTGGGTTTTGTTCCTCTCAATCTGCATTCATAGATTCTAGTTGGTCACTGTCAGAAAGCCAAAAATAAAACTTGTAGCTCAGTTTTTGTGATTTGACAACTTTCTTTGCAACTTTCTCCAAATTTTCTCTCTAATTGATCTTCAACCTAAAACTTGCAATCACACATCAAAGATAGAAATTTTTTGTTTTGTTAGGGAATAGGTGTTTTCCTTGGTCAAACCCTATTTTGGTAATTGAACCTTGAAATGAATAAAATCATGAAAGGAATGATGAATGAACAAATGTAATGTCTCAACTCACCACATCCTAATTGAAATCTTGGATTATAGATCTACAAACTAGCATGAAGTGGCCTCAATGAATGTAGATCTTGATCATGAAACTTGATGTGAAAAAATTTCCTTGATTGCTTGATTAGATCTTGAATGCTACATCACCACATTAGCTCAACAACATGTATGATGCACTAAATCTTTGACATGATGAGATTAATCTTGATTGCTTCAATAATCTTCAATAAATATACCCTTGAATACCCTAGAAATTACTCTTGAATTTCTCTTGATCTCATAAACTTTCTATTAGGACTTTCCCATAAAGTTGAGCTTAGATGAAACTTAGTGAAATAACCTTGCATTTATACATATCTTTTAACATTAATTCTCATAATTCAAATATCACAAGCCAAAATTGAATTACGGATTTCAAATCATTAAGATACAACCAAAAACATATTTCAAAGAGGGCTCCTAGGTCTAAGTGAGGACCCATTCACCATGTGGCAAATGGGTCCTAGGCCACTTACCTAGGACACAAATTGGACAAGGTGAAGTGTTATGCAAAAATAGGGTCCTAGGACCTAGTGAGGACCCATTCGCCATGTGACGAATGGGTCCTAGGTCACCTACCTAGGGCACACACCTTCCAAAATTAAGAGTTGTGTAATGGAATTTATGAATGTCAAGTATTATCCCTTAGAATTTGCATTTAATTAGGCTTGGATTTGAATTGAAGGGACCAATTAAGGAGAATTAACCTCAAATAATTAATAAAGCTCTAGATTAGTGTGAAAGTGTAAAGGTACTCTTTACAACACCCTAAATAAGGCACAATTAAGTCCATTTAGTTTAAAAGGGCCCTAAACTTAATGTGAATGTGTAACACACATTACAACACTAAATCAAGGCATAATTAAGCTCATTTTATTATTAATTATTCCCAAATTAAATGAGAAATAGGGATACTTATTTTGTTAGTAAAATGGTTTTATTAGTTGCCTCATCTGAGCCATTACCTTGGGGGTAGTAAGGGGTAGACCAATGGTGTTGGATGTGGAATCATTCACAAAGAGTGCAAAATTCATGGTTTTTAAATAATTTACCATTATTGGTGATGATGATGGATTGAATGTCATAATGGTAGATGCTATGGTAGATGAAGAATTTGGATATTTGGGTAAATGTGATGAAGGTGAGGGGGATGGCTTCTATCCACTTCATAAAATGTTCCATGGTGCTGATGATGAATTTATGTCCATTGGAGGAAGATAGATGAATCTTACCAACTAAGTCAAGGCCCCATTGAGAAAAAGGCCAAGGGGAGGTAATAGATTACAGCACTTATGTTGGTACATGAATAATATCTCCTTATTGTTGGCATGAAAATCAACAGTTAAAATATTGATATTCATCATGCTCCATAGTAGACCAATAATATCCTATCTTGAGAAGATTTATTAGCAAATAAAATTCCACTATGTGCCCCACAAATGTCATCATGGACCTCTTATAATGGGAGGTGAGATTTTTCCATGTTTAAATATCATAATGAAGATCCATTATAGCCTCGACAATAAAGTGTATATTCTAGGATGGTGTAATGGGATGTGCGTTGGATGAAATATTTACATTGGTTATGTGTGAGATTGGGTGGAAGGGTTTGACCATTGAGGTAGGTGTATATGTCATGGTACCGAGGGCTTTCATACCAATAATCTTGTATATCATCTTAGAATCGAGTACATCATATTCCAAAATTAGTATTTGTTCTACTAGAAATTCACATTTTTGACTAGCTTGTGATATGTCTAGAGTAAAGATTCAATTGTGGACATAGCATAAAAATATTTTTGTATTAAATTGTGGAACTTGTTCAAACTAATATGGGTGAAGTAATTTTTGAAGCTATTAACCATGCACTTGTAGGGGATAAGCTTATTATCCTTTATTTAATATTCATTGTTGACCTTTTTGATGATAATTTGAGTCCCTATAGACCTATATTTGAGTTATGTTCTATTGGACAACCATTTTTAATCTAATAATCAATTCCTCATACTCTACCATGTTTTTGGTGCAAGGAAATGTCAATTTGAAAGCTTTTAGAATGAAGTCACCTGGTGGAGTGAGAAAAATGATGCCTACTCTTGAACCATGTCATGTATAGGATCCATCAAAATATAGATTCAATAGTGGTTCCTTATTGACCATGAAGATGGAATCATTAGGAAAATTTGTAAGGCACATGATAAGTTTGTAAGTTTTTTTCGGTATGATTTCTAGCCAACTAAAGAAAAAGAAAAGGGAATTGCTTTAGATTTCAAGCATATAAATTATTTTTCCAAATTTTGTGATCATTTACAAGAAAATATTGATGATATGTGGAAGGAAATTCTATATATCATGAACTATTTAGAAAATTTTGATAAAAAGGATTTAAATATTATAAATATTGTTATAGACAACAATGTTCATAATCAAACTTTAAAAAAGGATAGTTTAGATTCATTAACAAAAGCATAACAAGGTTTGAGTAATTTACATCATCTGGAATTGATAAATTAGACACAGAGTTACAAGAACTATCCAACCTAGATTGGCTTGAGATAGAAGAGAAAAGAATGATTTCTCATATTGCACAACCCATTGAGATGAAACACATTTCTCAAGATTATGTGAAAAAATCTTTAAGTCAAAAGATACTAGCTTTTTATTTATGATACATGGAACTTTCCTATACAAGATTTTTATTTGAATATAGATAGAATAAGAGATCCTACCAAACATGTCTTGAAAGGATCAACACTTTTAATATAGTAGAAAATATTGGCCAACTTGTTGAAATAAATACAAATAAATTAGTAGTTAAATATTTATGAGGAATAAATACGAATTGGTAGTATGCAAAATTTGATGAGGCCAAATATGAACTTGTCTCCAATACTCCTAATCCAATGCACATCCTATGCAATTTCTTGATTGATGAATTTAGTCTTGAAAATAAAAATTAGAAAGACAAATAAATCTATAGAATTGGTCACTAGTGACTAGTAGTCTTTGCATCTGCAATAATCCTCACCACAAAGCTCAAATGCTCCTAGAAAAACAAGGCAATCAATGCTGTCTATTCCACTGATGCAATAGTGTGGTGGGATAATATAGATGATAATGAAGATATGTACGCACAAGATGAAATGTACAAAGCTATCTTAGAAGTGTACAATGAAGAAGACAATTGGTTGGCACAACTAGTCGAAGCACGAGAAGTAGTATATCCAATAGTGATGATGATTAAATCAATGGGAGAAAAAGGTATATATAGAAGGAGCAAATGAAAAAGATATCCAAGAGGTAATTTATGTTTTCAATTCAATGATTCTAAAGATAAAAGTTCCTCTTCTTTCTACAAATGTGTTATATGTATTATTAAAGTAGTTTTATATGAAAAAGTCTTAAAAGTCTAATTGTACCAATAATTTCTCCAAAATTTAAATTAATAGAGATTTAGATGAATTCTCTTTGGATCCAAAATCTGATGATCTCATATTTGATTCTGATGAAGAAATTTATAATCCTTCTATGATTCCATTACACTACTACCCAAAACTTTAGCTACAATAATAAAGATAGAAGAACAAGAACAAGAATAAAATATAAAATAAATAAAAAAAACAAGTTATAGATGTAGTTGATCCTACAAAAATATAGTACTCTCAACATTATCCAGGCTAGAAATTAAACTTAAACTAGAATATTTAGTCTCTCTACTAAGTGGAAAATTTTCTTAGTTCATTTCAATGTTAATCAATTGAAGATATTATGATGCACAAATAAATATAGGATCACCATTAAATGCCTCTAAATGTAGTTAATGAGCCATTCTCTTATCCAATACCTAATAAAAGTTGTTTATTACAAAAGTTATTAACTTCAATCTTTTTCTTAATTTGATTACAAGTCAAGATTTTACTAGATATGGATCAAGAAAGAATACCAACAAAAAAACTATGAATGGACAGCCATGCCCTTCAAATTAATGAACATGATATTATGCTTCCAAATATATTGATGATATTCTATTCTTTAGTAGTAATTTTGATGATCACAAAAGACATTTAGACACTTTCCATTTTCTTTCTATTTATGCATGGATTGTACTATCACTAAATAAAATTCAATGGTGTAAAAATTCATGTAATTTCTTAGGTATAGTTGTAAGTAATGAGATATTAAAAGTCCAACCTCAAATTAAAAATAAAGTCCTATAATCTCATATTCCTCTTGAGAAAAAACTACTCCAAACCTTCTTGAAAATTTTAAACTATATAAATATTTCTTATCCAAATCTAAGTATTGATAGAAACAAACATAAATTTTAATGGATTGAAATTCACATTATTATTATGACCAAAATCCAAAATACGATAAATAATCTTCCTTACCTTTATGAACAACCACAAAAGATTATATATTATATTTGAATGCTTCTGATTATGCTTAGGAAAGTTATCTCATTTTTCTAAAAGATGGAAAAGAATATGTCGCTGAATATGCAAGTAGAGTCTTCCCCAAAGACATGAAAAATGGATTTCTTCTGACAAAGAAATCTGTAGTATCATTAAATGCCTTACAAAAATTGCTTGAATCTCATGCATTTTCCATATTTTATAATAATGATAGATTGTAGTCAGTTTATCACATTCAAATAAAAAGATCAAGGTAGGAAAGATGGACATGGTAAATAAGGTAGGAAAGACGGACATGGTAAATATGTTAGATGGCGAGCATATCTTATCCTATTCAATTATACAACACAACATATTGTTGGAAAAAAAATTGTGCAGATTATCTTAGTAGGGATGTTTCAAGATTATCTGAATGATCCATATGAGATGATTTACCAGAAGTTTTTTCTCAAAAAGAACTCGAAAAAAAGAAAATGTCTGCTAAAACTCTGGGTCACAAAATGTGTTTATTTCTGATCCATGGAGAGTAATATTTATTGCATTTATAAATGCCCTAAAACATGTAATTAAACATAAGTCACCTTACATTTCTTGAAAGGGCGCAGCTCCTAAATCAATGCCAAGACTGTTCAGGGAGAGAAATTTGAAATATAAAGTATCACTGTAATATTATCACCAAAACGTTGACTAGAAATCCTTGGGAGGAAGTTTGTACGATGCAGATGGCGCTTCTCCCGCCTGTTTCAGATCTTTCTTTTCTGCCGATTCTTTCTGCAATCTTTTGTTCAGATCTTTCTTTTTTGCTAAATCTTTCGGCAGTCTTTTGTTCAGATCTTTCTTTTCTGCCAATTCTTTCTGCAGTCTTTTGTTCTGTTCCTTTGTTTCTTCCAACTTTTTCTCCTGATCCTTCATTTCTTCCAAATCTTTCACCAGTATTTTGTTCACCTCTCTTGACGACCTGTGACATCTTTTCCCCACATTACTGTCCATTTTTGGCTTCAGCTTGGCCCTGAAATGTTATTGAAATAAAATGAACTTCAGCCACTCATGATTATATTATATGTGATGAAATGAAGGGATTATTACCTTGCTTTTCTATTCTGGAACCAAACTTTAACTTGTGTAGGGCTCATACTTAGCTGCCTGGCCAGAGCTTCTCTTTCCTCCTGTACACCAAAAATAAAAATAAAATATTATTAGACATTGCGCGCACGTATTGATGTCCGTACAAACTGAAAGAATGTTCCACTCGGTGGGAAAACAAAAACATTAACTGAAAACTGTTGAAAAGACATTTACGAACGCTTATTTTGAAGCGGAACTTCTAATAACTAAATTAGACATTCCATTGCTAACTGTTTTTGCATATGGCTTGCCTGGTAGTGTTAAGAAAAAACTCATTAAATGGTACACATACCTCATTTACAGTACCGCTCCGTTTGAAGAATTCTTCCAAAGTAGCTAATTGATCAGCTGACAATCTGAGCCTTTCTCGACCACCATTGCCCTGCTCTTGTCCATTCCCGACATTAAAATCATTGCGCACCTCCAAAAGTCCAAATGTATTGACGTAGATGATATTTTGGCTGGACATTTCCAAATTTTTATGTGCAGCCTCACAGAGAGTCTCAGAATTAAAGATTACATATGATTCACAAATAAGAGCAATTAAGAGAATATATAACTCTAGTTAAGAGAGTACATAGCTTCAAAGATACAAACACATATATATATATACACACAACTGTTCAGAAATTTTTATATGTATAATATATTTATTATTTTTATATGTCAAAATTTTAATAGTTTTTGTTAATATATATGTACATCATTACATTCCATCTCATGTTATCACTATAATTATGATTCTTGATTTAATAAATACATCTATTTAAAAAATATCAATAGATATTAATTTGAAATTATTTTATTATTAGTATTTATTTAATCTCAAGACTAATATTTCTAAGATCTTTTAGATAAGAGTGAGGGTCCAATGGTGGTGAGGGCTATGTTGTGTGAGGGGTCCACGTCAACAGATGATACATCGACCAAAACCTTGAATGTCATGATGTAGAGGGTCCAGTTGGCAACTCATAAAAATCCAATCCAACCAAATTCTCACACATTTTTCAATTGATACCAAATAATTTCAAAACAAGCCTTTTTACGAGGCAAAAGGTGGCATCGATAATTGATAGACGCATGGTACTTGCTTACATGTTTATTTCCACACCACTCCTTATGAACTTAATGCACATTTACTTCCTCTCTCCCCTTTGCTGTCAGCGTTTTCACACCCACATTGGTGTGTTTTACACGAAGTAGGGTTTCTTTTGGGTTCTTTGCAGCATTCACTCTTCATGTCTGCACAAGACACTGTCCATTAACAGACAAGTGGTGGTGCACTTTATGATAGACTGTGAAGAGGTTGGGAGAGACTCATGGTGATATATTTTTCATTTCTCATGTGTTTATCAACTCTTCTAACTCATAAGGAAAATAATATACTTCAGCCATCACAAGTGAGGTTGTCTTCCAACCTCACGACGACAATGACCCTCAGTTGTATGTGTATTTCAATTGGTTTCAAAAATGTTCTTTACAATACTCTAAATCTTGTTTTATTTCAATCTTTTTATGCTTTTCATGCTCTATTATATGTATGCATGCTAATTTAGCTTGCCTCTCATTATGCATGCCACTCTTCATGTCGCAATCTCTACAAATATATATACGTATATGCACTATATATATTGTATATATCTCTATCATATATATATATATCTATCTCTCCAATGCCTATATATTTAAAGAATTTGAGGGTGTCATATGCTCAACTATTAAGGGTTTCATGCAAATTTTTTTGGTGGTTTGTGTGTATATCTATACACATAATTGGTAGAGATATATATCTAAAATATCTATACACACTGTATATATATCTGACATACATATATCTATCTTTGTAATATGTATATATATAAAATTTGAGGGTATCATATACTTAACTGTTAAGAGTTTCATGCACCTATATTTTGGTTGAGTGTGTGTATATATGTATATAAACCATTTTAGGGTTTCATTATTTGAACTGTTAAGGGTTTCATGCACCTATCTTTTGGCTGATTGTGTATCCTCCACTACCATGTAATCCTTGCACAACATTACCTACAACACTATTGTCCTTGTTTCCTTGTAGATACTGCATTATGCTTGCCATAAGAAATTTCGCATGCACCTCTACAGCTAGTATCATGGACATTTCAAAAGTAATTGAAATGCATTGTTATAAATTTATAGAATCCTCAAACTAATATTATTTATTATAAATGTATATATATGTGTGCATGTATTATATGTATATAATATACATACATATATGTCTACACATATAGTACATTTATTATTATTATATATATAAATTTATTAAACCCTTAACTAATAATAGAATATGTAACTATGTATATGTATGTACATATGTACATATACATACATACATACATACATGTATGTCATGTGTGTGATAGATACATGTCTGTATATATATACATGCATATGCTTATATATATATACATACATATATATATGTATATATACATATATACATACATATGTTTGTATGTTTATGTATATATATATATATATAATTTTAGAGGTTATATATAACTTGAAACAATATTATAATATAAATATCTATTTAACCCTTTTTGAAACTAATATAATTGTAAAAGCTTATAAATAAATTGATACAACATTTTCACACATGTAAGAGCCATTGTAATTGAAGAAAAACAAACCATACATCTAATTCATGCTTCAATGTAAATGAACAAGGCTGTATGTAAAATGTATATATCCATTTGCTCTCAAATGCCTATTTATATAGGTTTCAGTTTTAGACACCTGTTGTAGCTTCCAAGATATATATATTTCAAAGTTGTTCTAAGATTACAATTGTATAAACTATTCAATATATGTTTATTTTTCACACGATCAAAATTTTCTTCTGAAACATTTGCATGCATACATATCATTCCACCTATCATCCTTAGTTTACAGTTGCTTTAAGAATGTTAAATTTACTTTGGCAATTAAACTAATAGTATAATTGAATTGAAATATTATTTTCATACTAGGTTTCATTATATTATTTTCTGAGTTCTAACTATTCAAATGATAATGGACTTTTGAATTATTCGATGTCATATATGAAACAATCTAGTATATGAAACCCTTAAATGGTATATATATTATATATACAATATATATAATTTTAGAGAAGGGGAATTCGCTACTCATGAGTCTATTTATTCTGAAGAGAATCCCAAGGGGTGAACTGCCCTAAACTACCTCAGGGAACAAAGAGAAAGTTCTAGAATTAGTAAGAGTAAATCACAAAGTTTTTCGAGATAGACTAATGGGCTATCTGTCAAAGGAAAATAGTGCAAAATAAGGATGACAATGCGACATGATGGAGTTCCAGAGGCGTGTTAGTGTCTCTTACAGATCAAAAATTGAGTTTATCACAAAAAACAACAAAGTGTCTACTGAAAATTTGATTACTAAGAACTTATAGAATGCGAGAAAGTAGTAAAACATAATAGAACTAGAAATAAAGTGAAGTAGATGATAAGACTAAAGAGGATAAGAGATATAAACTTCTCACAATAATTCCCAAGTAATGAAGCCTCCAACACATGAATATCTTCAATACCTACATGCATAAGATCGAGAGAAAATGTTGGGGCTGTATAGGGGTTTGCCTCAGTCAAACCCCCATTTTGGTGTTCCCACCTCCACAAACAACCAAATAGATAGATAGAGATAATATGAATGAAATGAATATAAGAGTGATAAAAGAAATCCCCGCTCAAGGAGGAGAACTCATACAACAGGGATGTGATGAATCCCAAGATGCTCGCAAGCACAAGGTAAGAGAGATATCAACTGCAAGGCTTAAGGAAGCTAAAGAGAGCAAGGATGGAAAAGGGGCTACGAGAGCCAAGAGAGCTGCAAAGAGCACTATAAGAGCTTAAGAGTGCTTGAATCTACTATAACAAGTGAGATTTGTGCAAGCAAGACAGTAAGGAGGGAAAGGAGAGTGTATGCAAGAGAGAAAGCTCCAAAGAGCGCAAATGAAGTGAAAGAATATATTAAAAAGAGAAAATAGGAGGGAAAAGAAGCTTCTCGAGTAGTTACAAGGTGTCCCAGGCGGTTACCATCGACAAAGCTAGTTGACAAGTGGAAAAAATGCTCAGAAATGGTCATTTGAATGCCAAAATGTCACAAGATGCTAGCGTAGCACACAAATGTCCACAGGGCGTGTTAGTTCCTAGACACATCACGCTACAAAATGACAAGAATTGGAAAAGCACAAGGTTTAGTGCAAAGCTGATGTGTGAAGGTAGCTATTGAAAAGGGGTCCTGAGCATCCTAAAAGGGGAAAAAGGCTGATGCAGGGGCTAAAATGAGCCTACACAAATGCTAGGGGAGTGGATACTAAAGAAGATGCAAGAATGCATGTGAAATTGCAAGGGGTGCAATTTTACGACATTACATTTTTCCCCTGGCACTTTAGTGGGCATATGAATCTACACTAATATGCACACTAAAGGAAGTATAAAAAACATCAATAACATCATGATGCCAAAAGGATACTGTAGAGGAAGCAGCCAACTCTTTGAACTAAGGAAGCTTTCCCCTAGGTTGAAGACCTACAAAACAAACACATTAGACAAGAAAGACTTGCACAAGACAACAATGTTAGAACATAAAAAGCCACTCCATCATAGGGTTAGAACATTTAAAACCACATACATACATGCACACACAAAAAACTAAAGGATTTGAGTTAACAAAGTGAGAGAGACCTCGATGTAAAAGGTTGACTCAGTACTATGCGTCATCCCCAAATTTAAAAAAAAATAACACAAGAATTCTAAAACAAAGAGAAGAATGTAAGGATTGATCACTTCAAGAGAAGAATGCACCCAAAATTTAGGGAAGCAACCAATATCGAAGAGAGAAAGAGAATATACTCAAGATGAAGAAGATGCAGATCTTCGATCCGGTATACACAATTGAGAAGAAAGAGATATTGAGAGAGATGGAGAAGCTAGAAATGAATGAAAATTCCAAGAGAGATGGATCCACAGGTCCTCGAACCCAAGGAGAGTTGAAAAAATATGTTGCAAATCCGCAAACCTATGGAAGGTGAACAAAAGTCTCTATAGGGTGTGCAAGAAGTTGAGTCCACTTTTTGGCCAAAAAGTGGAAGTGTTTTCCTTGATTTTCAGAATTTGACACATTTGACCTTAAAATTTGAAGCACTTAGAGATGGAATCTTCAAAAAAATCACTAATCATAAAATGTAGTACTTGGAGTCTAGTTTCCAAATATGTAATTTATTTCAATACCCAGATTGTAAAAATTGAGTTTCAATAGGCATTTCTAAAAACCATTGTTTAAAAGTCACTTTTTTATACCATACCATGCACGTGTACGACATCCATATTTTGACCTAAATTATCATTATTTTCTAAATCCTTTTGGGAAAATATTTGAGACTCACTAAAGCTTGTTTTCGATATTTGTTTGTAATTTTTTATTGAATATTTTTTTCTTGTTAAATTTTTACTAGGCATATTTGTCGTTTTGAAAAATCGTCATGTACGACATGCATAAGATGACCTAAACTTATCATTTTTTGATTTTATTTTTTTTTAACTGAAAATAATTGTCTGAAGTTTGTTCTCATGCAATTCGTTCGTCAAAATGTTATGTTGATCAAAAGTTATTAAAATACTTAAAAAACTTGATAATTGAAGTTTATGGACTAGTTTCATTAGAAATTAATTGAAAAATAGAAAGAATAATCAAATTATTAAAAAAATTACATATTTGGAATCTGCACTGTCTCATCTATAATGGGTTTTAATTTCGTAAAAAAATTCTGCAAAATAGGTCTTCAGACATATGTCCAAAGTCATTATTTTCCTGTGACATTAACAGGACCTTCAAGTTGCAGGTCAAACCAGGTCCAAAGCTTAGGTTCGGGTCCCCAAGCCATTTCTCGAACCAAAAGACAAGCCAAAAAACCCGCCAAAAAATTCATAATTTAAAAAGTGAGATCCCGTTTCATAAAAAAAGGGATCCCGTTTCATAAAAAAACATTTTTTATGGTTCTATGAAATGGGATCCCGTTTTGGAAATTTCCAAAAGCGAAATTTCCATTTTCTAGAAAGTTTTCAAAAGCGAACTGTTTGAAAACTTTGAAAATGGAAAATTTTCAAATATTGGTTTCAAAAATGGAAAGTTTTCAAAATGGGATCCGTTTGAAAACTTTCCACTTTTGGAAACTTCCGTTTTTGGAAAATTTTCAAAACAGGATCCCATTTTAAAAATTTAGGCTCAGGATCCCATTTTTTGCAAGTCGATTTCATTTTTTTGCCTAAGGAAAAAACTTCCACGTTTCGTGGACTCATCTTCTTACATTTACCCTATAGGTACTCTCTCCTATAGAGTTGAACAAACTACATCAAAGGCCCATAGACAAATGGTGAACAGATCTCGCAGGATGAAAGCACTTTACAGGTTCTTATACTTACAAAGAAAGTGCCCTAGGTACTCTCTCCTAAGGGAAACCCAATGTAGGGGACTCCACAGAGTCAAATTAGGTCCTCATAGGTGCTCGATCTTGCAAGGTAAGCTTGAATGGGTCTAGTCAGGATGCCCCTAAGCTAGATGTCGAGATATGAAATAGGTCTAGTTGGGCTGCCCCTAAGCTAGACACCATAGAATTCATTCGAGAGAAAATATTTCAAAAGGGGGCTCCCTCAGGAACCCTTCAAGAGAAAAAGGGTTCCACTCAAGGGACACTTCATTTGAAAGACATCTCTAGAACAAGTTATCACTGCCCTCAACACATAGGGGATGTGAACCATGCAAGATACTTAGAACATACAGGACAAAGGTAGACCTCAATATCACTTGTTATTTGAAGAAGAGGTAGGTGCATCAACAAATAAATGAGTGATGGCACCCAAATCAAGAAGTTGTATTTATCCTTCAAGGCCCTACATTCACTAGTGGAATGGCCAAGCACTTGATGGTATACACAAAAAGATTTTTTTTTAATCATGCCTATGAAACTTCTTATGTGTAGGAGAAGGAAGAGTAATCAAGTCAGCTTTAGAAGCCTCAAAAAAATACGCTCTTGCTCAAATAAAGAATGAGGAGTAGGAAGCAACCCTTTCTCTTGTGGAGAAAGGGTCAACTGCTCACAAGAAGAAGACATGAAGAAAGAAGAAAATGGAGGATGAAGCAACCTAAGAGAATGAGGTTGAGCATAAATTGTGTCAACATTCAACCATGGTCTCTGTTTAGATTGTTCATTCGAGCAACCAAGCCCAAAATTATGTTAATGAGGTAGAAATTCTATAGGTATTTGAAGGCCTTGTTCATTATGCCCACAACCTTTATATGCCCATAGCCATATTTAGAGACAAGCTTAAAGCCAGGGCCATAACGTGCTTGCAAATACTGAGGAGGATCTTCATAGAGAGCACTGTTCGAGCAATGGAGATTATACTCCTCTACGGGATCACCATCATCCTTCTTGATAGGAATTCCAACATTAGCCTCTTTAATAGAAGTATGATCATCTTCCTCGGAAGGAGGAGGACTGGCATTAAGGACATTACAACTATTGCTCACATTATCCCACGATACAAAAGAATAATCTTTGATAGTGGGTTTGGATGATGTTATCAGAAGGTTTAAGTGGATCGGGTCAGCTTTATATTCCCCAATGAAGGAGTTTGTAAAGTCTAAGGAACCCCAATCATCATCGATACATGCATTCCTTTGAGAAGTAGAAAGAGTAGACTTAAGATAATTTCTTACTTTAGAAGAATCTTCTTCAGGGACATTTATCTCAAGAGAATCCTTTATAATAGGTACTACTGGAGTAGATGTCAATGCAATAGAAGAAACTAAAGGGATAAGATTAGGCACTCGACCAAAACTTGACTAGCAACTGCCATTTCACATAAGTGCATAGCCTCAAGGTCAGCCCTAACTGTGACTACTCAATTATTGCAAATGAACTTAATGGATTTATGCATGGTAGATGGGACTGCACCCATAGCATGAATCCATGGTCTACCAAGAAGAAGGTTATATGGTAATTTTTCTGACATAACATATACAAGGGTGGGTACGGTAACGGGTCCCAACCTCAAAGACAAGACTATCGGGCCTAGGGCTTATCGATCAATATTATCGAACCCATGAACAACAACAAAAGAAGCATTAAGAGAAGATAAATCAATATTAATCTTAGGCAATATATCACTGCTACACACATTGAGCATCAAATAGACATCAATGAGAGTACATCTAACGCCAATTTTATTAATGTTAACTATAATCATCAGAGGATCCGCTTGCTTCTGCACTTCCAGAGGTGGGAGAACCCTATGGATGGAATGTAATATTCATTGAATCTACATGAATATGGGATATCAATGCATTAACATCCGTTGGCCTGGTAGAAGAAGGCAAGAGGATCTTTTGCAAGGCTTCCTAAAGCATACCTTGGTAAACCGGAGTAAACTAAAGCAAGTCCCACAATGAGATCTTAGTTGGAGTAACTCGAAGTTTCTCAACAAGATTGTAATCATTGGGTGCTTTAATCGTAGGTTTATGAGCTTGAATAAGGCTTGGTTTTTTATTCATTCTATTCTCATAAGTATGGGCTACTACTTTATAAGAGGGAGCCATAGAAAGATCAAGAGAATCACTATCAAATGGGACACCATCAATAGAATAAATCCTTTTAGGAGAAGGACTAGCTGGAGTCAAATAAATGACTGGTCTCTTAGGCCTTTGAGGGGTAGCAAAGACATAGATTACATTTACAGAATCATCACAACTAGTGAAATAATTATTTGAAGAAATGTTCTCAACATCGATCTAAGGAGGATAAAATGTGGAAGGAGATTCATCATTTGCTAATGCATCATCTCTAGAAGAGAGAGCATCAAAACAAATATGGGACTCATCATTCACTGATGTAATGTCTCTAGAAGAGAGTGCACTAGAATGAAAGCGAGATACATCATTCATGAATGATCATATCCAAAAGAGATTGCATTGGAATGAATAGAAGGCAGAGTAACATTAAGAAAGGTATCAATGATTTCATCCTCTTATGCCAAAATATCCCTAGAAGGAATCTTAGGAGAGGGAACAAAAAGGAATAATAAGAAAGGAGACAAGAACTCACTTTCACATGCTTGTAAGAGAACTTCTTGAAGCTTCTTAACAAAGCTAGAAAGAGATAGAAGGAAGAAAGATAGAAAATACATTTTGAAATAGAGATATAGACATGTCATCTGATCCAGAGCAATCCAAGGGTGACAAAATTGAGAAAAACCAAAAATCTTGATTTTCTGATTTTTTTGATATTTTCTAGGTTCTAGTAATTTTGCATTTTCAGAGGTCTTCAAAGTAGAATTTGGGGTTGAAACTTGCATTTCTCCCCAAAATTTGACTACCCAAGGCATGGTATTTTAGGGAATGAACTAGTCCTCTTGGAGATCTTTCCAAAGGTGTAAACGACTCTAAATTTTGAGCATCAAGTCAAAAGTATGACCCCACCAAGTTGGGGTAAATAAATTCCTAGTTTTGTGATTCGCGTCAGGTTCACCAAAATGTAGAGAAGGAGAATTCACTACTCATGAGTCTCTTTATTCTCAAGAGAATCCCAAGGGTTGAACTTCCCTAAGATACCTCAGGGAACAAAGTGAAAGTTCTAGAATCATAAATTGTAAATCACAAAGGTTTTGTAGATAGATTGACGAGATTCGGCCAAAGGACAACAATGCGGAATAAGGACAACAACAACATGCTAGAGTCCCAGAGTCACATTGACGTCTTGTATGAACCATATATCAAGTTTATCATAAAAAAAAAAGTTTCTACTGACAATCCGATTACTAAGAACTTACAGAATGTGAGAAAGTAATAAAACATAACAGAACTAGAAATAAAGTGAAGTAGATGATAAGACTAAATAGGATAAGAGATAGAAACTTCTCATATCAATCCAAGTAATGAAGCCTCCAACACATGAATATCTTCAATACCTACATGTGTAAGATCAAGAGAAAATGTTGGGCCTATATAGGGGTTTGCCTTAGTCAAACCCCCGTTTGGGTGTTCCCACCTCCACGGATACCCAAATAGATAGATAGAGATAATAGGAATGAAATGAATGCAAGAGTGATAAAAAAAATCCCTACTCAAGGAGGAGAACCTGTATCACAGGGATGTGATAAATCCTAAGATGCTTGCAAGCACAAAGTAAGAGAGATATCAGCTGCAACACTTAAGGAAGCCAAAGAGAGCAAGGATGAAAAAGATGGCTACGAGAGCTAAGAGAGCTACAAAGAGCATTGTAAGAGCTTAAGAGTGCTTGAAATTGCTGTAAAAAGTGAGAGATTTGTGCAAGAAAGATAGTAAAGAGGGAAAGGAGAGTGTATGTAAGAGAGAAAGCTCTAGAGAGCACAAATGAAGTGAAAGAATGGATTAAAAAGAGAAAATAGGAAGGAAAAGAACCTTCTTGAGTGGTTACAAGGAGTCTCGGGCTGTGACCATTGACAAAGCTAGTTGAAAAGTGGAAAACATGCTCAAAAATAATCATTGAACTTCAAAATTTCACAAGATGCTAGCATGGTGCGCAAATGTCTGCATGGTGCACTAGTGTCTAGACACATCATGCTACAAAACGACAAGAATGGGAAAAGTACAAGGTTTAACACAAAGCTAATGCACGAAGGTAGCTACTAAAAAGGGGTCTTGAGCATCCTAAGAGGGAAAAAAGGTTGATGCAAGGGCTAAAATAATCCTACACAAATGCTAGGGGAGTGGACACTAAAATAGATGCAAGAATGTATGTGAAATTGCAAGCATTGCAATTTTACGACATTACAATAATATATATTATATATGTTATATATATATATATATCCATTTATTAGTTAAGGGTTATATGTCATGCAGAGTGAGATATATCTTTAATATGAATGTAAGAGGTTAAATATGGTAAGAGTTAGAATTGGGGATATGATAGTATAACATGCATTGCTTGTTTCATTTTCATATAGCCTTGTTGTTTCATTTTACATATAGCCTTGTTCATTTATATTAAAGTGAATTAGATGTATTGTTTGTTTGTTCTTCCATTATAAAAGTGTGTATGCTAGGATTTATATCAAAATGAAACCCCTACCACCAATTGTAGAAGCCTTGGAGATGCACTTTGGAAAAGGGGTATGGAGATAAAATATAGAAATAGAGGATAAAAGTTGGATCAATAAAACTGGAAAGAAGTGCTTTTAGGATGATGAAGTTAGGAGAGAGGAAGAACCAAATTTTTGAAAGGCTCTTAGAGAGGTTGGGAATCTTTCTCTTGTTGAGATAGTTGATTTGGAATAGGGGATTTTGGAAAGGGTCATCTCAAGTATACCTTCAAAGCCAACACCATTTCAAAATGGTGACAAAGATCAATTAGAGGGAGCAAATACAACCTTTGTGTAGCCGAAAGGGGAGGTAGGGTCTAAGGCTCAGAAGGAAGAAATGGTTATGGGAGTAATGAAAATGTAGAGGATTTTGGAATTAGTGACATCATAGGTAGCAATGGTAGTCCAAGGACAACATAGTAGTTTTAAGGGAGCTAGAAGCAAGGATCCCTCAAGATAGTTTGGTAGATTCCAAGGCCACTGAAAAAATATTACTTGATTGATTATTGGAGGTAGAGACATATTGGAGTTTGGAACTTGAGGAGGGAAATGAATGCAAGGAGGAAGAAGAGGATATCTTGGATCCTAAGATGCTTAATATCAGTCTATCAAAGTTAGATAAGCTGAGACTAGGAGAGAAAGCTCAGAGAGGCTAGAAATCAAATAGGGTGAAATTAGAGATAGCTAGAAATACTAAGGGCTAGATGAAATTAAGATTGGGGAAGGGCTTGGACCTCCTCAGGTCACAATGAATCTCTTAATGTGGAATGTTAGGGGCATTAATTCCCCTCACAAAAGATGCTTGGTCAAGCTACAACTTGGCCAAGTGAAAGTAGATGTAGTTTTGATTCAAGAGACAAAGTTGAACTAGGATAATGTGAACAAAATAATAGGAAATGGAGGAAATGGTAGAGTTGTTTTGTGGATGTTGTTGGGGCCTCAAGTGGATTGAGTGTTCTATGAAACCTAAGGAGGGTGCAACCGACACTAGTGGAAAAGGATTCACATTAAATGCTAATAGAGATTTCACCAGGAGATTTTCCAAGACTAGTTTTCCTTTTGAATGTTTATGGGCCAACGGCTACAAGTAACAAGAAGGATGTTTGGTCTAAAATTTCAAATGTACTAGTAGATTTGGGTGTTTCAGATGTTATTATTGGGGGTGATTTTAATGAAACATTGAAATATTCAGAGAAACAATGTGGAGGAAGGAGACAATTGCAATCTCAAGTGGATTTTCAAAGCTTTGTTAACCATAACCAGTTATTGGATGTGATCTGAAAAAATGGGCTCTTTACATGGACCAACAAACATGATGGCTTTATGGGTATTATGAAGAGGTTGAACAATTTTTTCTTGATTAAGGATTGGAATGATATGCACCTAACCTATTATTAGCCATTCTTATGATATTTGGATCAGATCACTTCCTGGTGATGCTTGATTTTAGACTAAATGTCATCCTTGATCGATGTCCTTTCAAGTTTGAATGCATGTGGATTTGTGATAAATATATGGATGTAAGTATGGCTCAATGGTGGCATTCATCACTATTTTTGGAAGGCATGAAGCTCTTTTCCCTTCACAAGAAGCTTATCTTTATCAAAAGCAAATGAAGGGAGTGGAATAAGAGCCATTTCAAGAACATTTTTAAGGAGAAGAATATAATCGAATATGAGTTGGTAGGTCTCAATGAGAAGGTAATTCAAGATGGGATGGGTGTGGAGTATTTTCATCTAGATAAATATTTGACAGCTTAGAATACATGGAGGTTTTGAGGAGGGAAAAAATCTTATGGTGCCAAAAGTCTATCAAGTGTTAGCTAAAGGATGGAGACCAAAACACTAAGTTCTTTCACTGTTCGATAGTAAATAATAGGTGTAAGAATCAAATCAGTGAAATTAAAAATGGAAATGGAGTCTCCCTAGTGTCTTGAAAAAAGAAATTGTCCATGAGGTAGTAAACTTCTTCCATTCTCTTTTGAACGGGAAAGGTGCTATTGATGGAGCAATAAGAGCAAAAATTCTTGGGAATATCCCATCATTGATTGATAACTCTATCTTGACGAAAAAATCATGTGTCCTATTCAATAGAATGAAGTCAAGGTTGCAACATTCTAGCTTGGCTCGGACAAGGCCCGTAGGCTAGATGGGCTTTTGATACTTTTTTCAACATTTTTGGCACCTAGTTAAGGAGGACATTGTGGCATTTTTTGAGGAATCGAGGTTAAGTGGGACTATCTTGAAGGATTTAAATGACACCATTATAGCTCTCTTTCCAAAGAAAGTGAAGGTGGAAGTGATGGGAGATTTCCTTTTGATCTCCTTGTGCAATACAATCTACAAGATTGTTGCTAAGATCATGGAAAATAGGTTAAAGATTGTTCTCCCCTTAATCAATTTAGAAGAGCAAAGTGGGTTCATCCCTAATAGATCAATAACTAAAGGGATTATTCTGGCTGATAAGGAAATCCACATTGTGAGGAAAGCAAAAGTGGGAAGGATGATTATAAAACTTGACATCATTAAAGCCTACAATCAGGTGGATCAAGGTTTTCTTCTAGAAGTCATGGAGTGATTTGTGTTTTGTAAATAATCAACTCAATGGATTATGAGCTGCATCTCGAGTCCTCGGTTCTCAATATTAACTAATGGGAGTCCACAAGGCTTCTTCCCCTCTAATTGAGGCATCTGAAATGGAGACCCCCTCTCCTCTTTTCTATTTATTATCATAGTGGAGGCTCTAGGTAGGAGTATCACAACTGAGTGTTTATTGCAGTGGTTGAAGGGCATCAAAGTTGTTCCTAGGGATGAACCTCTCACTCATCTGCGATTTGCAGGTGACGCGATGATATTTGGGGTGGCGAGCAGAGGAGAAGCTTGGGAAATTAAAACCACTTTGGACAAATATTATAGTGTTTCTAGGTAAAGCATCAACTGGATAAAATTGAATATATTCTTTTTCAACACAACCATATGCAAGCAACGAGACATTGCCAATCTATTGTGATTCAAGATTGGCAAGCTTCTAGGTAAGTTTTTGGGTCTTCCTCTATTTCCTAGTGCAAATAAGATTAATCTTTGGGGCAATATTCTTTTCAATTGAAAGTCAATAATGGATTCTTGGAAAGGAGAATAGTTATCTTTGGCAGGAAGGACTATATGTTGCTTAAAACGATAATGTCAGCAGTGCCTATTCATGTAATGTCATGCATGAAAGTACCACAAAATATCTATGATCAATTAGATCAAAGGATGGGATCCTTCTTTTGGAATGACAGTGAAGATCAATACAAAATTCCTTTGGTGGCTTGGGAGAAAATTTTTCATCCAAAGAAGCCAACAGGGTGGGCCTCAGACATTGGACAGTAATGAAATTAGCCCTTGTTGTTAAGCTAGTTTGTAATCTATATAAAAATCATATTAGAAGTGGGATAAGATCTCATGAAACAAGTGTCTATATTCCCAAGATCCTACACAAATATTTTTAATTGAGAATCCTATCTTAGGTTCGAAAACCTAGAATTTTATTTGTGCTTGTAGAGACATCATTTCTAACCATGTCACTTGGGACATTGGAAATGGGGATCGGGTTGACTTTTGGCTAGACTCTTGGGAAGGTTTCCTGGATTTGGTTAATGATCAAAGCCTTCTTGATACTAGAGAATGACATAGTAGTCATTGGGGAATGTGAGTGGCTAACTTTGTGGATATTCAGGAGGATGGTGGGATAGTGGATAAGTGTTGGAAATCTTTGTAGGAAGCTGAGGCACCTTGGGAGAAAGTTGAGGCTCTTACAAGTATACTGGCTTGGTGAAATATTGTTTGGTTTGATAGGGATGATCAAGTTCAATGGTGTGCAAATAAATCAAGAAATTATAAAGTTAAGTTGGGATATAAGTTAAAGGTAGAAGAAACGAAGAAAGAAAACTGGCCCACTCATTTAATTTGGCACAATATTTGAGTACTTTCATTTGGATAAATGTTTGACAATAGAATACATGGACATTTTGAGGAGGGAAAAAATCTTATGGCACCAAAAGTCTAGGGATCGTTAGCTAAAGGATGAAGATAAAAACACCAAGTTCTTTCATAGTTTGATAGTAAACAATAGGTGTAAGAATCAAATGAGTGAAATTAAAAATGGAAATGGAGTCTCCTTGGTGTCAACAAAAGAAATTGGTGATGAGGTAGTAAACTTCTTCCATTATGTTTTGAACAGGAAAGGTGCTATTGATGGAGCAATAAGAGAAAAAGTTCTTGGGAATATCCCAACATTGATTGATAACTCTATCAACGAACAAATCATGAGTCTTATTTCATAGAATGAAGTCAATGTTGCAACATTTTAGCTTGGCTCGAACAAGGCCCCTATGCTAGATGGGTTGTCAATATACTTTTTTCAACATTTTTGGCACCTAGTTAAAGAGGACATTGTGGTGTTTGTTGAGGAATCGAGGTTAAGTGGGACTATGTTGAATGATTTAAATAACACCTTTATAGCTCTCATTCCAAAGAAAGTGAAGGTAGGAGTGATGGGAGATTTCCTTTTGATCTCCTTATGCAATACATTCTACAAGATTGTTACCAAGATTATAGAAAATAGGTTAAAGATTGTTCTCCCCTTAATCATTTTAGAAGAGCAGAGTGGGTTCGTCCCTAATAGATCAATAACTAAAGGGATTATTCTAGCTCATAAGGTAATCCACATTGTGAGGAAAGCAAAGGTGGGAAGGATGATTCTGAAACTTGACATCATTAAAGCCTACGATCAGGTGGATCGAGGTTTTCTTTTGGAAGTCATGGAGTGATTTGTGTTTTGTAAATAATCAACTCAATGGATTATGAGTTGCATCTTGGGTCCTAAGTTCTCAATCTTAATTAATGGGAGTCCACAAGGCTAGTGTCTTCTCATGGGAAACCTTACGACATCGCATTCTCACTGGTGATAGGCTCAACAAGCTTGACTTTCAAGGCCCCTTTTGGTGTCCACTTTGTAAAAAATTAGAATGAGACGATTGACACCTTCTCTTGTAGTGTGATATTTCTAACTAGTGCTAGAAGCATGTGATGGAAAGGCTATGTTGGTCTGCCCTGCCCCTCGATACCTCCTTGCTATGTTCCACTGTTGGCCAACCTTGAACAAAGGTGTAGTTTTTGGAAACCCGTGGTTGATTTTCCCATCGATTGTGATCTAGGAAATCTAGAAAGAAAGAAACCAACACCTGTTCCAGGATAAGTAACTACTAGTAGAGTTATTGATATTAAAAATTTAAAATGCTATTAAGGAGGTATAAAATATGCCCACAACCAAGCCCTCTGTAAGAGCGCTTTTACAAGCTGGGATGAGAGGATGACTAGATGCTGGCTTCAATTGATGGTTCCTTTTGTGTTTGGGGCTAATTAGACTAATTTGAAGGCTAAGTTGAGGGAATATACATGTTGGGTGCCTCCCGACGAGGGATGGATCAAAGTTAATTTTGATGGTGATTTTCGGGGAAACTTGGGCCCATTAGGGGCTAGTTGCATCTTAAGGGATCCAAAAGGGAAGATTTTGAAACTTGGGGATATGAAACTCAGTGAAACCACAAATATTATAACTAAATTTCAAGCTGCATAGATTGGGGTTCACGATTTTACAATGGGTATCTTTGATCATATTCACTTGGAGGGCAATTCTCAGATTGTTATCAATGTTCTCAAGTAGAAAGATAGCCCCAACTGGAGATTTAGGAAATGGATTTATCAAATTTGGAAGGTTCTTTTAGAGTTCGATGAGAAGGATCGCTCTATTCTGTCTTTCTCATTCACTAGTCCATGTGGCTGTGGATGTCCCCTTTCTACTTAGGCATGACCCTCATTCTGGTCACACTTTCATTTATTAAAAAAAGCAATACTTAAGGATTAATTCCAAAAGGAATATTTTATCATGGAATTTTTTAATTCAACCATTCATTAACCATGTAAATGTATTGTATATTTATATTTGACCCCAAATAATGTCTCCAGAAAAAAGAAAGGTATAATAACCTTGTATATAAGGTAGTCACCAATAAATTATCACATGCAAACCAAAGTAAAACATCATACTTCAAGCCATGAATTAATAATTCTAGTTATCTTATAATATATATTATGTGCATGATAGAATGAAGCTTGATAGTGTTTAAACAAATAAGAATTAAATAAAATCCTATGGTTTGAATGCAAATATTATATATATTACGTGCATGATAGAATGAAGCTTGATAGCGTTTAAACAAAAAAGAATTAAATAAAATCTTATGGTTTGAATGCAAATATATTGTTATTTCAAAATAATAATACCAGTTAAACTACTCAATCATGCATGTGAAAAATATAGTACAAACTTATATGCAACCACAAATCTAGATATTTGCATAGCAATCAAGAGCTTATTGAATTTTTGGATTGGAATTGTGTATGATTTTTTCACAACAATGTTTTGGATCATACTCATTGATCCATCATTAGGTATATGTATAGGTCAATTGAAGTTGAGACAAGATCAAACAACCCAAGTAATAATGTAGAGACAATCAAATGACCATGACTTGAAGAATGATAGATTTATCACTCAATGGACTAATCATAGTGAACCCCATTTAGTATCCTAATTCAATTCATAAGAAGTCATATCTATTTTGTGACATTAGATTATATTAATTCTTTGAATTAATTAATTTAATTACCATCATAAAAATATTACAATGATTCATTTATGAATTAATTAAAAAAATTATGTAAAAGGTCATAAATGCATTTTAAAATGTTATATTGTAAGTGCATTAAGGTGGGTCACTTTAGTCAAGTCAACAATATTCCTGATAATTAGCCCCAAGTTATAATGTCAAGTAAAATTAATTTTTCTTATAACTTTTATTGGAAGTTCTCTACATGCCAAAAGGGAAATAATTGAAAGAGGGAAAATAATTTAAAATAAAAGTTGGGTAAAAGGGAGTTACAAGTAGTTAACCAAATAGATTTATTAGAAGTTCTCTACATGCTAAAAGGGAAATAATTGAAAGAGGGAAAATAATTTGAAAGGAAATTTGGGTGAAAGGGAGCTACAAGTAGTCAACCAACTATTTGTATGTGGGTAGATTTTTTAAAAGGGAATTATTAGTTCCTACCATGGCATATAAATATATGGTTGGATGTGTACCTAAATAGTGATTACTAGCTCTATTTGTAACCAATCAAATTTACAAATCATTATTTCTTTACATTTATCTTTTATAAAGTATAAATGCAAATTTTTTAACTTAAAAAATTTGAAAATTATTTATTCTAAATATCATTGATCTAAAATTTCAAGCAACAAGGGTGGTTTTGTCAAAATGGTAGACATAATTTTTTTTAGCTTTTTGGGCATTTCTAAGGGAATTTTTTCTTCCACTTCTAATTATGATTCTAAGGCTCATTGAGTATTGAATGATAGGTGATGAATTCACTGACCGATTGTTATAAAGTAAAGTGATATATTCTTCCCAATTTTTTTCATTTTTTGAAGAAGAGTTTGAAATTATCAATGTGGCAATCTGAGTTAGAGTATTCTATGGTAGTTTTTTTATTGGATAAAGCACTTTATTAATTTAGAAAATCAAATCATACATTTAACAAGCAAACCAGTAGACTGAACTACCAGCTAATTATAACAAGAATGCAATGGTTAATATAGTAGAGGTTGTAAAATGAAACTATAACAATAGTCCACTCATGTTAAATCGGTTGCAAAACCAATCCATGATTTGAACAAAGCATCCAACAACATGAAATAATTGATCATCATAGCTATTAAGGTGACATTCAAGTAAATGATCTAGTCCACCAAACTTCAGGCCTAGAGGAATCAAGAATCCTAGACCAACAACCCCCTCAGAATCTGGAGCATCCTACAATTGGTAACAGACTAAAAAGGGTAGATTACAACAAGAAACAAAGTGCCACAACTTCTTGGATCTTTTTCCAATAACTATGACAACTTGATAGTTGTAGAATTCAATCTTGGAGGCTATTTTTACTGCCATAATTTTTAGAATAAATGGGCTAAGCTTAAAATATTTTTTTAGATCCATAAATTCCTTATTAGAAGGCCTATGTTTTGGGTGCTGCATTAAGCAGGTAGGCAGAAACTACCTCAAAGTTAGAGCAAATTAATCCATATTTTTCCTAATAAAACCAATCTAAAAAATTCACCCTTCTCATTGTGAGACAATTCATAATCTTGTTGCAAATAGCCTCTTTGAGCGCTCTCCCCTGGAGGCAAGGGTAAAATAATATGTCAAGTTAATGCTAGGTAGGCCATTTGACAAATTGGAGGTGAAGGTACACCTGAACTCATACATTATTCAAAGATCCATTAATGATGGTAATTGTGTGTAGCTGAAGAAAAAGGTTGTGTAAGTTCTTGTCTGAATCAATGGAAGGTCAAAATTTTTGCAAATTAACTATATGGATGGAAAACTTAGCACAAATCATTTGTAATTCTATCTAAGGGGGGAGGATGGTGTTAGAGAACACAACAAGGCAAAATAGTTTCCATAGAAATTTGAGAATCTATTATCTACAAGTGTTGACTAAAATATCAAAGGTAGGAGAAGCACCCAAGAGGGCTAGTTTCTAGGTCTAAGATCAAGGAAACAAAGTAGGCACAAAGGTGAACAACAAGTGCCATAAGTTAAAAGCATGGGTACAAGATCAAAAAGCATTATTTATAGATTCTATTCTAGCACAAAAAAGATAAGTGGGATGAGGGTAAACAAATTTGAGATGGTTATCGATAGGTAGCTTAAGATGTATAAGTTTCCATGCAAGAAGCTAAGATTGAGCATCAACTCTAGATTTCTAGATTTGGTTGCTCAGTTTATTTCATTTGGTCCATAGGAAGGAGAAATGCCATTTCTTATTAAGACAGGGTGTAATGGTGATATGAGGAATAAGTTGTTTATATATGGATCAAAGGGGGAAGAGGCTGATGTTGCGAGAATTAGGCCATTGCCAATCATTATAAAATTAGCATGGAAATTCAAAGATAACAGAGAATACAATTCAGGAGAAACAAGCTATTGGATTTCAAGAATTGGTTGTTTATCACAAGCTAAGAGGTGGAATTGAGATTTGAGAGTAGGCCATGACTTCCAACAAAAAGTAAAGGGGTCCCATAGGTCCTAAAAAACTTGAATACCTTTTTTAAAAAGGCATTTTCCTTTAAGTCTATTAATGGTACCTAAAGAACAACCATTTTGTTGCACCAATCGATTCCACCAAATAGAGGAGTAAGGAAAATTGAGCCCATGATTGAGGGACTGATCAAACCATATCAGTTTTTTTGAAGTGGTTTCCCAAGCCTTTCAAATAGAATTGAAGGGATTGGATCCATGAGTTTTAAAGAATGGAGCTAAGAGGATCTTGTATTTCCAACTGATAGTGTCCTAGGAGTGCCTAGCTAAAGTAGTTTGGATGCGGGATTTCACCAATTATTTCTAAGGAGCATCTCCCTCAAAGGATCTGATTATCCATTTAGTTATAAGGAAACTTCCTTGTGTATACAGATCAATGATTCCCAATCCTCCTTTGTCTTTTGGTTGAATATAGTGTTTCCATGAAGTAGCATACATTCCTCTTTTTTGGTTCCCCCATTTGGCCCATAAATTTTTTTAATCAGTTGAGTTAAATGATTGTAGCAGTTTTTGGAAGGAAACCATCATGACTTGATATATAAACATGACTAGCAAGTAGTATTTTATTTGCTACTTGAATACGCCTACCATAGAGAAGAATTTATTGGTCCAATTCAAGAGTTTGATCTTGATCTTATTCAAGAACCAAGTCCACATGTCTTTGAGTGAAAATTTGACTCAAAATGATTGTTTCATGTTTATTAATTTCCAATCAACAGGAATCCAAGTTGGGCAGAGAGTAGAGCTAGTCATACATTGTTTATCTTGTGCATAGCCAACTTAGAATTGAAAATGGTACAAAATAGGTCTAATGTACATCCAAGACATTAGTTACCTCATCCATATGTTTTGGATAAAAAGCATGTTGTCATCAACAAAGTGTGAGCTGATGGAAGTGGAGTTATTAGGTAAAGAAATACCACGGATGAGTTGGTTGGCCTTCACATGATGGAATAAATAGCCAAGAGCATCAACTGTGAGAACATATAGGAAAGGGGCAAGGGGAAATTTTTTTTGGATAGATATTTGAAGAGGGAATTGAGAGAAAGAGAACCATTAACAACTATTCTAGCATTAACATCCATGAAAATCATTTTGATGTGATCATGGATTTTAGGACCGACTCCTAGCCATTACATCATGTTAAGGATGAAGGGCCATTGAATACGATCATAAGCTTTGTCAAAATCCAACTTGAAAATTTAAGAGCATCTTGGGTAGTTTGTTGAGCCCATCCTATTGTTTCCCATGCTAGAAAAATAATGTCAAGGATAAATATTCATCCTAAGAACCCTGTTTGTTCAAGTCACACAATAATTTGGGTGATGGGTTTGATTCTACAGGCCAAGGCTTTAGCTATAATTTTATAAGAGGTATTTAGCAATGTAATCGGTCTCCAACCAACCATGGTTTCCTTGTATTTTCCTTTAGGGATGAGTTTGATGAGGGCTTGGTTAATGGTTGGTCCCAAGGTCCCAGTTTCAATTCCTTCAAGGTAAACATAGTAGAAATATTCTTGAATGTATGACTATAAAGATCGATAGAACTTAATAGGAAGACCATATATGCCTAGGATTTTTTACTAGCCATATTAAAAAGGGCCTCACCAATTTCTTCCATAGAGATAGGTCTATCAAGAAATTTTCAATACTCAACATCAATTTTATATGGAATACATCCAACAACGCTTTCATCAACAATGGACATCAAGGGGTCACTTGTAGTTTCATCAATGAAAAGGTGTTTATAATATTCAAAAACATTTTGCATGATGCCCAAGTGGCTGGTCTGAAAAGTGTCATCAACAAATTTGATGACTAAAATTTGCTCTTTTTGGTGTTTATGTTTCATTTATTGAAAGAAGAATTTTAACCCATGGTCACCATCCTTGGTCCATTGAAGATGAGCACAAACCTGTGCACCTTTTCCTTTGTAAAAAACCAATTTTATAAGCTGATGTTTAGTATGAGCGATAAATTTTTGGAGAGAAAGGTCATGGGGATTGGAAACAAGAAGAGAATAACCACAAATAAGCTAGTTATTTAAATATTTTTCAAGTTTTCTATTCTTAGCAACAACTCTTTGACCGTAATCATGAAGGAAGGAAGAGCAATGAGTGATATTTTTTTCCCACCAACTTGATCCATCTATCCTCTTGGGGTTTAGGCTCAGCATTCCAAGTGGCTATAAGGCCTACATTGAAATCTCACTGTTGAAGGTGGATCACATTAAGCTTCAAAGGGAGATCATTAGGAAGAGGTGAAGACTTTAAAAATGAAAGGGTGGTGAAGATGGGGAAGTGGTCGGAAAGGGTGGCATCGAGGTCAAGATGAATTAAATGCCATGACTTTGAAGGAACAATATTGCAGTTGGGAGAGATATAAAATCTATCAAGGTGGCTCATCTTTCTCAAAGGTCCTTCTTGATAATTAGACCAAGTGTACCAATGAGTCATGTGAAGGATTTTTTTCCCAATAGTGGGTCATGCACACCTAGAGCATTACGAGTAAGAATCCAAACATCAAATTCCAATTTAGATAAATTAATAGGTCTATCCCAGCTATGATCAATGTGGTGTTCAACCATATTGAAATTCCCTCAAGTAACCAATCTACATTAGTAAGGAAAGAGCACATTTTCTCCCAAAGTAAAGTACTTTTAGGGGGTTTTGGGAGCATAAATAGAACAAAATCCATAGAGGATTTCTAGATGATAATGGTTACCCAAATGCAATTGTTATTAGGGTCACTCCTAGAAGCTACCACACATGTTTGGAAAGCCAAGGGGCAAGGCCAATAACAACTCCACAACCCTCAAAATGGTTGGTGTGAAAGAATAGGGCATCCTACCAAATGGAAGCAAGAGTGGTTTTTAGACAGATACCACTAACATTCACTTCTTGCAAGATGATAATATTAGAGTGATTAATCTTAATAGACTACTTAACATGATACTTTTGAGAGGGGATTGTTAACCCCTGCACATTCTAGGATTGGATGTTATAGTTCATTGGGATGAGTCAGGGAGAGTTTACTCATCCAATAAGAGGGAATTGAACCGATTTTCAAATTAGAAATATTGAAGGGATAATGAATAAGTTGGGTTAGATATTTCATTAGAAGAAGACTGACATTGAGACCATGCATGTAAGGGAGGAGTTTCGTACGATGAGGAACTCTTCCCAGAACAAGAACAGTTGGTGGAGGAAGTGAGATCCTTCCTTATTTTAAAGGATCCAGAGCTGTTACCTAGGGAAACATATCAAAAGGAAGGTGACTCAAGTGAAGACTAGGGTTTAGGAAGAGAGGAGGGGGCTATAATAAGATGGGGGGTGATAAAGGGTGGTTGAGTGGAAGTGGTGGATGTTGGGGAAGGGGAATTAGAGGTAGGAAGGTGATTTGGAGTGGATGTAGAGGGAGATGGAATGGTATACATTATCCTTTATATCATTCGGTCCCACCTTATCAGTATTTTGAAGAGACCATCACCGTCTTGATAAAATCCACCATTCCCTCCAACAAAGAGATCTTGACAATCCATCAGAATGTTGAAGGGACTGCTTATTATGTCCCACCGACATGAGTCCATCTCCCTAATGAAGCTTTACCATCAACTTGCCACTCATTGGAATGTTGAAGGGACTACCAAGTGACTCCCTCTAACATCAACTTGTCTCTTTGACAAAACACTTCTTGTAGTTCATCAGTATGTCAAAGAGACTACTCATTCAATTCCATTGACATTCAGTTGCCTCATTGATGAAGCTTCAACCGATGCAAACTCCGACCAAACCTAGTGTTGGGTGAAAATTATGTAATCCCTTTTCAATAGATTACACAACCTTAATTTCTACCATAGTTGTGTGAGATGTAATCTCTCCTCTTAGAAAGGGGAGGCGCCCTTCTTACTGCTTACTGAAACTAAGTAAAACTAATTAAGTATTCACAAAATGTAAACTTAAATTATGAAATGGGGATGTGTCACATTCATACTTCTCTTTTTTTTTAGAGAATATGTTTTACAATGCTTCATGGTTGGTAGTTTTGATTTGATACAACTTTAAAATAAATAAAAAAATAGTAATTCCAATATCCCTATCTTGTCAAAGCAAAGCTTAGAGATACTAGCATGATAATAATAAATAATAAAATAAGAAACAAAAGCTCACCAAGGCACAAAGTCATTCCATAGCTTTTAACCGATGGATCCTTGAGAGATGTAATGGGGTATGTGCGGGATCATCATGGAAAAAGCAGGTCCTTAAGTGGCGAAAAATTTAGAAAAATCAAAGTTAGGCAACTTGATGTAAAAATTTGAATAAGTTATCTATATTATTTCAAAAATATGTAAGAATAGAATTTGTAGGAAATTAATGTAGTTTCTAAACTACTAGGTTTATTTTAAAAATCTATTTGGTGAAAATTTGAAATTTCAATGTAGTAGTACATTTCAGGAAAAAATATGAAGTAGGTGTCTGTCTAACCACACTAACTACAATAAAATGATAATAATTTTTTATAAGATTTTAGATATAAGTAGAGGACTCATGTCCCGATGTGATGAATATTTTAAAAAAAAATTCAAGTAAATAATTAATTATGAATTTTTTATTACAACTTTTAAAAAATATAAAAAATCAAATGTCTGACCACCTTAACTTGGTCAAAACTTCATGAAATTCATTTTTTTTTAATCCTATAGTATGCAAAGCATAGAATGTGACACATGTTTCGGATTCAAAAAATGTGATACTGTTTGGAAGCTACAAATGTTTTTCAATTAGCCTATCGATCAGGACTTTAGTCGTAATTCAAATAGAAAATGAATAATAATTATTTATTAAATTCAAAGTAAAGCATAATTTATATTGGTGGAAAGTTGAGAATATCCTTTAAAAATCCTTTTTGTTTCATCAATTTTGGGTAAAAAAAATTCGTCAGCCACATACCCATCATATCACCACTTTTTGGCTCATCATGATCCTGTACATACCCAACGTTTGTCGTATTAGAAGCACAAAGTCTTCTTAGATACAACAATTCCATGAACAACATGAACAATTACAAGCACAAAGTCTTATAGATAATCCACCAATAGTATCCAAACATAAACACAAATCTGAATAAAGAGTGCAACACAAAGTTTATGTTGGCAAAACAAGGATAGACAACTGAGAGGGGGGGTGAATCAGTTGTCACAAAATAATAAAATTTTCAAACTTAACTTAATCTCAGATCTAATGAATAAGTAATTAACCATAAATAATTAACACATCAAAGAGATAGAGAACACCAAATTTTTTTATGTGGAAACCCTGTTAGGGGAAAAACCATGGTGGATGTTAGTCCACAATATTATACCATGTTAAAAGTATAATGAAAAAAATAAAGGGGAATGCACATGCATTTAGGCACACTGCCTAGAGCTCACTGCTCAGTTACAAAAGGGGCTCCATGCCCAAAAATACATAATAGGATTAAATTAAGAGGGTACGAACTAAGAAAATAGCTTATGCACAAGCCTGATTATAGTTCCAATTAAGCACAAAAAACTCCTTCACTTTTCATTGAAACTACTTCACACTTTGCTCAGTCTTCTTCACACTCCGCTCTACAATCAAATGATATTCACACATACACACATAGGAGCACACCCGACACACATTACACTGAAACAATCACTCTTATATATCCGCATCATGGATTAAATCAACAACTTAGTCGACCAGAAAAATAAAACATATTTGCAATGTCGACCCAATTTTACAATTAAATTTTCAATGTGGATCTAAACACCATCAGCCAATACAATGATGTGACCCAAAACAATATTCACAAGTGCACCAAACATTCAAATTTTACTTTTCAAGGATCCACAACATGTTACCACCATCATGTCGGCCAGGAACATGAAAACTTGAATGTACACAAGATAAATCTTTGACCATGAGCGCATCGATCAATGTGGACGTACAAGAATGATGGAGAATGATCTAGAAACATCCAAGAACACTAGGAACTAATAGAGAAGCATCGACAACAACTGAGATTATTAGAATCACACAATCTTCACTCAGGAACACTGACAAAGACCACATAAATACTATCAGACCACAACATGATCAAATCAACATGCGGACCTCTGAAACTTCTGGTAGATGATCTAGATACTCTAAAAAATAAACCATTTAGTCCAAAATAGTTGATCTCCAAAGTACAAAACATGAAACCTTCATGACCTTCATGTTAGAGTAATAAGTTGTTTTACTTAATTAATTTAATCATATTGGTTAATTAATTAAGTCACTTATCACTTTAGTTACTTAAGCTAAACTTAGGCACATTAATAATTAATTATTTATTAATTATTAAGTGTGCACACTAGGGTTTCCCTTTTTAGGGTTTCTTGATCTCCTTTCATAAGGATTGATCTCATTGTAATTATTAACGGGAGAATATCTGTAGCTTTCATATCTTCTTGAAAGTTTTCTCTCTTCTGTAACTTTTTCTTGTTGAAGTTAATTGCATACATTTGTTTGCAGATCTCTTGCGTGGAAGGTGTATTTGTTTGTGTTTGATCCTGTGGCTCGTGGTTTTGTTCTTGTTTCACAATTTCAACATGGTATCAGAGCATGGATTCAGCAAACCTCTTCTCAATTTATGAGGTTTTCTTCTTCAACAAGGGTTGCAGGCTTCAGATCTGAATCCCCTTTGCTTTCTTTGCAAATTTTGGAGGAAGGTTTTAGAAGCATTTTGGCATAAATCAAACCTCTCCATTGATTCCAGAGCTGCCGAAATAGTCAAGATAGGCCTTTGTTTCGTCAATTTTCGGTTTCATTTGTTAGATCTGTGAGGGTTTGAAGAAATAGATTTTTTGCTAGATCCAGGGGTGTTCAACTTTTCAGAGCATTTTGAGCCCAAATGGACCTCACCGTTGCTTCCGGAGTGGCCAAAAACCTAAAGATCGACTGTAAACTCGCCTATATTTGGTTCAGTTGATTTCTGACTCAAATTTTTTGTGTCTGTACGACCCTGTAAATAGTCTGCATGCGAATCGAGGTAAAAAAAAAATTTGTCAAAAAAAAAAAATATTTTTTTTTTGCCGCATAAAAAAATTGCAGATTTTTTATTGTAAAAAAATTTTTTTTTTTACAAAAGCTTTTAAAACAAAAAGTCAATAAGGAAGGGTACGTACCTACACAGGGTACTATGCAGGTACTGACCTGCACAGACCTGTGCAGACGTACCTTCCCATGGGTACATTTTTTATGATTTTTTTATAAAAAAATCAATGTTTTTTTATATATTTTTTTTGTAAAAAAAATATAATTTATATAATTTTGCTTTTTTATGCAAAATAATGCATGTAATTGGAGAAATTTTTCCTTCACACTAAATCTGGTGGACCTCCAGATCTGGAGGTGTTTTTCCTAAATTTGGCGGAGTTTTCTTTTTTGCCCACTCAGCCCCTCTCCGTTGGGCTTTTCAAATTTGCACTCAATATTCCAGAGGCCATATCTCGGCCATACGGTGGGCTTTTTCAGTACATTTTTTTTTGAAATGGGGTGGAATTTCCTGCTCTTCGTAGTGGTGCAGGTATTTTCTAGTTTTGACTTCTGGTTTTTTCCAGAATTCTTTTTCCTCAGTGCTGTTGCTGTTCAGTTCTCGTTTTGGAGACTTTGACGGGCCATATCTTCTGCATCCAGACACTTTTTTGGGTGCCGTTTTTTTTTAAACTGCATTTTTTTTCGTGTACTTCATCATGGTGCTATCAGTTTCCTCTTTTTCTATAAGAGAATTGTATTTTCAACATGTTGTCCTATTTGGACATTGTAGACATTATGGGCTCACATTGCATGTATTTCTCTTTTGTAAACGCACTAAGATAAAGTTCCTTAGCATTGTTTGTGTAGTATTGGGTTTCTTGCACATCACTTTGTGCCTTATTGTACTCGCACTATGATATAAAGTGCCATGGGGGTTGATGTTTGCCTTTGTTTGCCTTCATACCTTTTTCATGCGTATGTGACTTTTGGTTTCACATCCTTTCTATCAGCTTGTACTTTTATGTTTGCACCTTCAGATGCTCTTGGTTCCTCTTCATGCACTACTTTCAGGCATCTAGTTTCAGTGTACCTGTCATGCCTCTCCTTTTTTAGCATTATGGGGGGGTTTCTACTGTTGGTGTTAATGCTTCCTTGGTTTCATTGGAGTGAGCTATGTATACAGTATTTGTTCCTATGTACTAGGTGGATGCAGTAGCTGGTTACCCATGCATTTTGGTGAGATGGATCACTTACCATATGGACACTCTTACATTCCTATTTTTTGGAGGCGACCTTCCACTTTTTCATGATCAGTTCTTCATAATTTTGGTACTTTTACCATTTGTATCTTCGAGTTCCAGGTGTTTTCCTTTGTTTGCCATCTGATTCGAGTAGTGTCATTGGGGGCACTCATGCAGATTGTTGTCTTCTTGATCCTGATCATCATATCTTCAGAGGAGGTTCTTCAACACTGTAGCAGTCATCTTTTGACAGAGTTTGCAGCTTCTTCATGCTTCTGTGATGTTCTACATGTTCTTCTTTTTCTAGACATTTCCTTGGTTTGGAGGCTTTTCAGTCCTTTAATCACCTTTGATCTCTTTTTGGAGTAGAGTTTTTTCCCATGAAGTTTTCTCTATTTCTCCGCTTTATAGAGATCTTTTGTTTGTACATGGGTACCTTACTTGGCCTTGTTTGCCGGGACCCATCTTTGCTTTCATGCATCTTTTTCTTAGTGTTTTAGCTACTTCCTAAGTTCATCTTAAGGGGGGTGTTAGAGTAATAAGTTGTTTTACTTAATTAATTTAATCATATTGGTTAATTAATTAAGTCACTTATCACTTTAGTTACTTAAGCTAAACTTAGGCACATTAATAATTAATTATTTATTAATTATTAAGTGTGCACACTAGGGTTTCCCTTTTTAGGGTTTCTTGATCTCCTTTCATAAGGATTGATCTCATTGTAATTATTAATGGGAGAATATCTGTAGCTTTCATATCTTCTTGAAAGTTTTCTCTCTTCTGTAACTTTTTCTTGTTGAAGTTAATTGCATACATTTGTTTGCAGATCTCTTGCGTGGAAGGTGTATTTGTTTGTGTTTGATCATGTGGCTCGTGGTTTTGTGCTTATTTCACAATTTCAACACTTCACAATTCCACTCGCAACAGGAAACTCTGTAACCCTTCCTTTCATAATTTTCTCAATATCCTCGACATTTACAACCTTCAATATAATGATGCTAATAGTGTTGACATCAATGACAACCACATATCAGCAACACACCCTCAACATCCAATATTTTACACAGATTTATTCAAAGCCCTTTGATCTCACACACTAATCGCTACCAATCTTAATCAAATCCAAAAGACAATTGATCCAACACAAAGTATGGTATGTGTAAGAGAGGGAGACCACTGTGTGCAAGACCCTAGGTCATGAAGGTTCAAGACGTGAAAGGCTGTCATAACTTACCTCAACTAAGTGTAATGTGAGGAAATGTGAGGCGAGAGTAATAAGGACCGTGAGGCCTCTCAGTTACTCTACAGACCTGAAACACATGAAGGGGCTAGGAAAACTAGATTTTAGGTCTAGCACTACACCTTAGGAAGCTCTTTGTTCAAGGAAAAAGCACGGTCTTTAGACATTAGCGTGGCATTTTGGCATCTCAAAAGAGCATTGGAATACGTATGACTAGACAACAGTGAAAATGAGGTCAAACCAATAAAACTAGCTAATGTTTCAGTTGATTAACTAAAGGGCCAGAATGATGTGATTAAATAAATGAAATACTCTATGATATTATAAAGAAAATATTCAAGAGTAAAGAGAATGAGAAGTATCTCACCAAGGAACTCATTTTCCAACCGATCCTTCGAGAAGCATGTGCTCCTACACACAAAAAGAGAGGAGATTGTTGGGTGGCTATATAGGGATCTGCCTCATTTAGACCCCCATTTAGGTGTTTCCACCTCCACTAACAACCAAGGAAATGAGATAAAGGAAATAATGTAATAAAGAGAAAAGAAGCACTACAAAACAATGTTATGCTACTCAACCAAGTGATAGAAGAGAGGAGAGTGAAGCTTACCACCTCCACCAAGAGCACTCAAGGTTGCTTGGGGGAGAAAATGAGAGTACTCGAGCCTCTGTTGCAATGGTGTGGTCCTAAACTTTCTCTACCAAATTGATGGAGTGTTTCTTTGGCTACAATGGAATTCTTGAATGCTTGGAGTGAGTGAAAGTGAGCTTGTGGAGTGATAGAATGAGTGCTTGAGATTGTCAGGAAGCTTGTGAATGAGGTGAAGAAGTTAGAATGCATGTTGAAGGGATGAATTTGAAGGATAAATGGAGAAAAATGTCCATATTCGAGTTAGGCAGTCAAAGGGGGTGTTACAAATTCACCTCCAATGAGAAGAGTAATGCCTCTATAGGCTTAGTCACAAGAATCTTCTAGGGATGTAAGTGAACTGCATGGATGTCTGCACACCACACAGGAATCTCTGATAGAAATGCCTCTACCAACGTTCAAAATAGGTGCCAAATGGGATGCAAGTAGTGGGATTAGGTGGAATTAAGCCTCTGAACTTGGTTTTCTAAGGTGGGTAAAGGAAAAAAGGGGATTTGCACATGGGGTGCAAATTCACTCTTATACATTTTTCCCCCACTTTAGCGAGCACAAATACTGATGAGTGCTCGATAAAGTAGATCAAGAAAGAGTAGGGTTAGAGACATATACCTGAACTGTCGAGGAAGTAGACCGCGATCTAGTGAACCTGAAGGTGCAGGAAAAGCAAAGGACTCCATAGCTGCTTTGAACTATGAAGTTGGAAAAAACAAAGCATCTTACAGGCCCGCAGACCTGCAAGGAGGCAACCCCCAAGATCTCTCACATGAAGGAAGCTCCGTGAAGTGAGTGCCTTACATGCCTGTAGACCTACAAGGAAGGTGTCCCCCAAAAAACATAGCATGAAGGAAACCCCAAGGAAGTGGACTCCATAAGGTCAAGAAGCAGCCGAGTAGGCAAGTAAGCAGATAGTCACGTAGACCATCAATGATTTGTAAGTATTTCAAAGGGGTCCCTTGGGAACCCTTCAAAAGGAGAGGGGTTCACTCAAGGGATGCAATGTTTGAAAGGTGAGGTCTAGTCGGGCTGCCCCCAAGCTAGACATGAAGATATGGGACGGGTCTAGTTAGGCTGCCCTCGAGCTAGATGCAAAGAGGGGAATGGAATAAGTCTAGTCAGGCTATCCCTAGGCTAGATGTGAAGGAATCCATTTGAGGTAAAGACTTTCAAAGAAGGGTCCCTTGGGAACCCATCATGAAGAAAAAGGGGGTCCACTCAAGGGACACACAATTTGAAAGCATATGTTCCTCTTTTCTCAAAGCAATCCATCATCAAGGAATCCTATCAAAAGATGTTCACTTCATCAAGGAATTTGAAAGGAAGGATATTCCCCCACGCGCAAGGAAGGTCAAAGCTATTCCCACTTCGGAGGAAGTTCTTCAAGTCCTTTCTTTATGAACCCGTGATGAAGGAAACACATTCTGTTAGGGTTCCAAGTTGAGAATGCGATTCCAAAGAAAAGTTTGTGTGGATTTTTTAGAAAAGGTTCATTGACAACGAATGCATTTCCTAAAAATTGAAATGTTAAAGAGAAGGCATTGTCACACATGAAAGGGACAACTCAAGCAAAGAAGAGAGAAAGATAAATGGATAACAAAAGAAAGAGAAAAATATAGACAAAGGGCACAGGGGGATCTGGTTTAGCGAGGTCAGATCTGTCTAAGCTCATAATAATAGGTAACCGTAATGCAAGGAAAATGATCATCAATCCCTAACCGGATCAAGAAGAATGCATGGAAAACAAAGTAAAAATAAAAAAATTGGGTCAACATGGAAGTGAAGCCTAAATGCTCCCAACGCTTTGCATCATTCCCAATTTATCGAGAATCAAGCACAAACATGGAAGAATGATGATACAAATAGAAGAATTTTTATGAAACAAAAGCCACACCTATATCTAAGCACCAATAGGGGTGACAAGGGTCATCCAAGCACACATAGCATGAGCACGAGGGAACACATTAGAAAACACACACACACACACACAAGATCAAGAAAAGGGGCCTCCTCCTAACATTGATCAGCCAAGAGGTCATCTACTTCCCAATCTAAATCCTCATAAGGGGAAGGAGGATGAGCTTGCAATGGTGGGATGTGAAGAGGAGGAGAATCCGAGCCTCCCGTAACAAGGGCCAAGAAAGAAGCCCTCGTAAGGTCTTCTTCACTGAGCTCTTGTGGAGTCAAGGTCAGTGACTTATCGAAGATCACCAACAAGGCCAGAACTTCATCCATAGAATTAAACATGCACCCCATAGGGGCACCATGCCTAATTTCAGCAGACGAGACAGACTGTGCTTGAGGTTCACCACTAAGCTCGCTGAATGAGTCGAGAGAAGTGACAAACTCAGGGGAAGCTGGGACTAGTTCTGTCACCAAGACAGAACAATTCAACATGGGGCTGCCTTACAAGTGAGGAGGACTTTTCTTACGTCCATTTCCCGAAGGACCACCCTCTGTTTCTTGTTTCGTTGGAGGAGATGAACTCCCCAAGGATGAGGCTATAGGTGCAGAGGAAGAATAGGAGAGAACCACAGTGGATACAACCAAGGTATTAACCATATCCATAGGCTTCGGGAAAGGCTAGATATCTAGAACGAACATCAGCAAAGGTGGCTCCACTGAAGGAGTGATGAACACTTATACCCATTTAGGGTTAGGTGCATTTGTACTTGCAATAGAAGCCAGGAGCAATATAGGACTAGATTGGAGAGAAACAGAAGGAAGGGTGGAAGAAGACACTGTAGAAGGCCCTGAAGGAGGGGCGATCATTTATTCCTCCTTTCTTTGCGAGGTAGCCTACTCAGCTAAGAGAGCCTTTCACTAGCGCTTGCGTTCATGCGCAAGGCGATTTCTATGGCTCTTGGAGTTAGAGGCCAAGATTTCTGAAGGGATAGAAGGTTCTTTCTCAACCATGGGAACGTCCACCATGGCTGTTTTCGGAAGAGGGACAGGTTCCTACATGAGAGTAGGAGGAACAGGTTGAGGAGCGAAAGAAGGAGTCGACTCGAGAGCCTCGACAGTGGGCCTCTTTTCTCTCACTGCCTTAGGAGTAGGGGTAGTAGGAGGCTACTATTGATCATGTTTTCTACACAACAACAACTCAGACATAATATAATATCCTATCTTTCTTGAAAGGTAAATCTCTATCAGCAAGCCTCAAGAGATAACCCCAAGGTCTCTAATGTCAGGTCTTGACAATGCATAAACAACTCAGTGATAAAATGTGACAATGCTGGTAATCACAATGGGACCTTACTACAAGCAAAATACTGAATCGATTTTATCAGATATAACAATCTAATGATACTTCATTCCTAGATCTAACCCAATAATCAAGGAAATAGAAAAAGACAAGGGTTTTGAAGAGATTCCTAAACTTAATACTAAAACTAAGATTAACAATGAAAGTAACCAGCACTCGAAATCGACCAATCCCTCAAAACTGATCTCTACTTGACCTAGATAAATCTACAATCTCACAGAAAATAGTGCAATTTTATGAGGTGTTGAGATTTTCAAATTATGAACACTCATTCAACAACCCTATTGCAGTTATAATGAACAAATCTTCACAATCGAACTAAGCACATTGAATATGAAGTCCAGGCTAACTTTTCAAAGCAACTAACAATCGGTTGGTTGCGAAAAGTATGGACTGAAGGATTGCTGCAACATTCAAGTACTAAATCACAAACATTATTGAACCCAAATCTAATCTAAACATTAACCTTCTCAAAGAAATTTTAAAGATAGAATAACAAGAACCATGCAAAACAAAAGAAGACAAGTATGGCACCAAATGACAATTTCATTTCTTGTATTCAAATTGTTCACTGTAGCAACAATTCTAGCTTTCTGTTACAATATTTGCTTGAGGGAAACTACTTGCTAACTTTCTTCTAACTATCTCTGCTCTATATCAATCTCTATATTCTAATTACAAATTCTAACTATCCAACCCTTTACAATGAGGCGAAATGCCCAATATATAGAATTCTCCCAGAAACCCGTTAGCCAGGCAAGGATTTCACAGCATTAACTGGGAGCCACTGACCAACTGAGAGAAGGTCAGAATAGAACAAAGGAATTCATTGAATGCGTGAACAACACCCAGGTCAGCTTGGGATTCCCATCGCAGCTCAGACCAATGCAGGGCATGATCATGGGGAAGCACAAATCTCAGAGTAGTTGGGCATTAACTACCTTCCCCTTCATCTCGATTCCGATCCGGCCCTTCATGAACTGTCAAAAATGTCCCATCCAAGTTGGCCATAGGAGGTACTTGTAGAACCCTAAGCCATCTTTCAATGGATGCAATCTCCTCTCTTGAGTGTTTGACCGACATATCCCAATCCACCCTATATGTTAGGTATTTGTCAATAACTGCAAGGTAGGTGGCCGCATCATGTAGCTGGTGCTCAAAAACAGAACCATTATCGAGTGGTGCATAAACGTCATGCCACCACTTCCTCAATTTCTCCAAGTTCAAATACTTGGGGGCGATCTTCCTCCGTCCCGTCATTATCTCAAAAAAAGAAATGCATCCATTATAGACACCAGCTAGGTCATTATCAATCTGCATTTTTTGCTTGTAAATATTTTTCAATACTTTCTGCCTGATTTGCAATGCCTCGAACCACTCCCATGGCTCGGAAACCCTAGAAGAAGGAAGGATCCCATCACTCACCAACCTGTCCCGGGTGTATTCCATAATAGTCTTGGTTTTTTGTAGCAGGAGGTCAGTGTCTTCTTTATCTTGTGCTATTACCTGCTTCATCCAGTCTATCATCCTTGCAGCATCCTTTCCAGTTGACAGGATTTCCTTAATAGCCTCATCACCTTTTACTTGTACCCCTTTCAACCAATTCACGGTGGCAATAGTGGACGCTTTCATCTTTTCTAGCTTGGTGATGGTCTCCTAAGGTAGAGGATTTGTAGCAGAGGAAGAAGGATTAATGGACTGCAGGGGCTTCATTAATTCCTCCAAGCACTTCCTGAGATTTTCATTTTCTTTCTTCAGCTCTTGCTTGGTCTTCATTTCCTTCCTCAATCGATCCACAATAACAATACTGGAGACCTCATAGTCTTCGATATCCTACTCAACTGATGTAGGCCCTAGATTAAAAGTCTGAACACCGTAATCCTTGCTGACCACATCATCTCTATTTTTATTTGGAACAGGGGTTGCAACGTGAACAACTTTGTTATGAGTCTCATCTCTTTCAATCCTTGAGATTACACTAGCCTTCTTCTTTCCTCTATCATTTCCAACCTTGGCTACTAATGCATCCCAATTTGGCAGTGTGTCCTCTACTACTACCTGTTTCCTCTTTAATTCTCTGTCGAGCCATTTAGGGACACTGGACTCTAATTGCACCTGGCTCTACCCCATTTCTTCTTGTTTACCTTTAGGTGCTTCCTCACTCAAATTTTGTTTCTCAGGAGTCTCATCTTTATTCCTTTCCTCCTCGATGTGTTCCTCCTTATGTCCAGGTGACAGGACCTTTTCTACTTCTTCCTCCCTTGGAAGAGATTGAACTATTTCATTTGTGACTGGTGATTCTGCATATGTAACCAAGGGAGATTGCATTTCTTTTTCAATTTCTACCTCTGCATTGTAGAGTTCCCCCTCATGGAATTCCTCCCCTTTAGTGTCTAGATGCTCATCAACCTTTTTAGTTTCGCCAGGTTCACTTTGAACTTCATGAGTGGGAGGGATGTCATCCTGCTGCCCTTCATGAAGAGTGGCAGGAGGAAAATCTGCCTTAGGCACACCATTCTTCGAAGAAGGAGTCCTAGACCTCCTCGTATATACCTTTGCTTACTCCTCTGAACTTTCTACATTTACCACTGGCGGGGGAATTACTTCTTCTGCAACCTTGGAGATTTCCTTCACTGATAATTTTACAATTCTCCTTCTCTTCAGCACAGGAGCATTAGTCTTGGGATTCTATTCCTCGACTTCCTTCCGTTCAAAATTTTCAGTCCTTGTTCTCTTCTTGGCCTTTGGCCTTCTCTGTTTCACCGCTTCTTGGGCTTCTTCTGCTTGAACACCTTTAAATTTAATTTTGACAGGAGAGTCCAATTTTCCTTTACCCCCAGGATCCTACTGCCCCGTGGACTCCTCAGAAGTAGAATGGGAATCTAAGTCTCCCATCAGGTTGTATGTGCATTTCACTCCTTTATTCTCCAACTCCCACATAGTGTGCCTGAGCCACATCTTGGTAACTTTGATAACGGGATCCATCAATTGTTTCAGTTCTGTTTGCTCCTCCTCTGACCAGTCCACATCACCAATTGGCCTACCCTTCACTGCCTTATAGGCATGATCCTGGATTAAGTTCCCATCATCTTCCAGTTGATCAGGAACTACTCTTACATTATACAAACGGACTACATCCACTGGAAGCCGAGAGAATTTCTTCTTTCCGACCTCATATTCATCATTACAATTGGCCCAATAGTCCTCTGAATTCACCTTATGGCTATATTCCCTAGTGGCCTTCTTTTGAGCCTCGCCTGTGATATCAAATCTGGACCTCTTGGAGTGGAAAGACAAACCAAGAGTACTTATTTCTTCTCCTGAAGCATGGGCAGAACCAATGGAAGGGAATGCCTCTCCAATGCCAATCCTTAGGGGAAAATCTCCACCAAATCCTATTTTTTGTTTATACTTCTTGACCACGACATCAAAGTCATAGATCTTCCTAGTGACTTCCAACAATATAATGTGATCAGTGGGATACCTTGGGAGTCTTTATGGGGCTTTCTGGCAGCCATCAATCCGAATGTAGGAGAAGGTTGGGAACTGAATAAACCAAGCTCCATACTTCTTGATGAGCTCCTTGGCGTGATCTGAAATTCTAGCATGCTCTACTTCCTGAAGCATTCTGGTGATATACATGGTAAATGCATCATTTTCCCTCCTATAGTTTGAACTTCCCAAATGCAACTGAGGGAAAACCTCGTAAATAACATCCTGCCTAAAAATTCCTTTTGCATCCAATCCTCTGTAGGGATGGAATCTTGCAAGTGCATAGACCAAATATGAGGTCATTGTAAAGGTCTTTGTCTGTAACACATTGGACAACTGCTTGTGAATTACCTGGCTAATGACCCCTGCCCAATGGTAGTTAATTTTCTCTTCTTCCATCCTCACAATCACATGGCACATCCAATTCTTAAATGTTCCAGCAATCTTTAATCCAAGCACCCTGCTAAGAAATGTGATGGCATCATAGTATTCCTTCTTGAATTTTTCCCAAAACAGCTGCTTGGGCAATTTGGAGTAGTGAGACTTGGGCTTCTCCAACCAAGAATTGATAAACTGTTGTGACTTCATAGTCTGGTCATAGTAGAACTCCTGAGCTGCCTCAATGGCGAGCCCCACCACATGAGACCTGTCTGGAATAACAAAGGTTTGGGCAATGGATATCGGGTTGATATTTGCAACAACCCTCCCTTGAGGACCAATTATCCTCTGTGTATCCTGATCATAGTGCTTGGCGCACTCAAGGACCAGCTCGTAACACTGCACTGTAGAAGGGAAACCGGCTACATGGGACAAGCCTGATTCCATCATCCTTCTAGCCACCAAAGGAGGATCCTTAGCCACCATTCTTTCTTTGAATCCTTTGTAATCCCATGATCCAACATTAGTGTTAGTCACCTCAGACCAGATCGATTTGATTTTTCTATCATAAATCTTGCTCTTAACGTCCATTTTGATCGTTTCTACCTCAGACATAGAGGATCCCTCCGCTACCTTGCTAGATTCAACCTGTATCCATCAAGAAAACCACAATAAAAAACCATAGGAAAGTCATATTAATTCATCAATACACCATTAGAATGCCTCTCATATAGTCAAGGTGTTATTAAATCTCATTTGAAATGATCACAACAAATTTCAGGTTTGAAGACCATCCGCGGAATCTGAGCCAGAGAGGAATTTCGAGAAATTTCAGACCGATCAGATTCCAATAGAATAACCAAGAAACACCTACTTAACTATTAAACTTGATCAGTTTTTATCAATAAACCACATGGGAGATCATAAGATAGCATGAATAAATCATAAAATGCATTGAAAGTCACTAACATATCATGCTATTCCATATTCCTTTATATTTCATCAACTTTTGGGAAAATCCACCAGAGACGGATTCCCATGAAGAATGAGCCAAAGAGGATTTTCGGGAAATCAAGGAGATGCCAGATTTCGGAGAAATCTGGACCTGGCAGACATCCGCGGTTAAGGAAAAGTTTTGAACCAATGGAGATTCCCGAGATGAAGGTTTCAGCAAGAGTTGTGAGCTCGCTAAGAAGTCTTGGTGAAACCGCAAAGTCATGCCGAAGGATGGTATCAGAACAGGCTTCGCTAAGACTTAGTGGTTTTCGGTGTAACGTCTCGCCGAACGGAGATATAGCAAACAATATCGATATGATCAAAGGGTAGTCGAGGTAAGGTCTTGGCGAATGCCTCATGTTTCACTGAATTTTAGGGTCCAAGCAAACATTTTGGCTAGACTAAAGTTTTTGATATGACCTCTCAGCAAAGTTGCAATGTCCTGCCGATTAGCGATAGGTTTGAATTTGTCTTGAGGTCTCACCGATCATGCAGTGGTTCGTCGATATGAAGTTCCATCAGCATAACCTCTTGCCGACAACATGTGGTCTCAGCAAAAGAAGATCTGAGCTCGCTAAGAAAGGAAGGGGTCGCCATAAGGTGTTGGCAACCACCGGAAGTCCCGCCGAAAGCGAAGGCCTCGGCAAGAGCTGTGAGCTGATCGAAAGGTCTTACAGACTTAGCAGGGTCTTACCGACTAAAAAGAACAGAGCTCAATGAAAGCGAAAAGTGCTCAGTGGAAGGTCTCACTGAAGGATGGATATCTTGGCGAAGCAAAGCAAAATCGGCAAGACGAAAGGAGCCTACTATGAGCTCTTGGGGACGGGGGTTTGTCTTGCCGACAGAAAGATTTTTGGTATGAGAATTATAGTGTCCTGGCGATCAGATACAAACCCACAAAGGGCTTTGGTGAGACACAGGATGACCGATGTGACATCTCCCCGACTTCGAAGGGTTACAGTGAAGGGAATCCAGAAGGGATGGATTGTCCCAAAGGGATGAAAAATCCCACACTGCAACTCAAAGTCATGACTTAACCCAGACACCGAATCAATCACGAATTTCAAACATTTAAAATCAGAGCAAGTCAGGGACGGAACTTCAAAATATTTTCCCCACACCCTAAGCCTACTCAGGAGCATACTTAAGACAAAAGATGATGCCTTAGGTTAAAATCCCATACATTCGCCATTAAAGCACAGGGGAGCTTATGACCATGGTAATTCAAATGCTGACACCATGCTAGGGGAAACAGACATCATGATATTCAAGTAAGTTCACTAAAATGCAAACAGGCCAACAAACTCAGAAATCACTTGAGGGATCATAAATTAATCAATCGTTACACAACCCTAGTCATGAAGCATCCAAATATTCAGGAATTCAAATCCCAAAAGCTCTTATAAACATCAATGTGCATTATCCCTAATCATCAATTCAAAGCAAGGCAACCAAACACATACCATTACAAAGTGGTAATCAATCCCAAAATCAACAAATGCAAAGGGAATGGTGTCCATGAAGAAGAAGGGCATGAACGTGCAAGAAAATGCCACCGAATCGATCAATTCAAAGCCGAACACCCCAAAATGAAATCAATCAATCGCAGGAAAGCACTTCTCAGCTCAATGAGGGAAAATAAGAAGCAGGATGGCATAAAAGACCTCAGAATCAAGTTAAATACATCCCCCAGAACACGCACAGAGCCATTAATGCAATTGACAAGACAGCCAGAGAAGGAATTTGGGAAGCCGATGACATGACGAAATTTGGGAAAATCCATCTCAGACGGAAATCCGTGAAGACCAAGAATCCCCGAACAACAAGGTCCAGCCGGAATCCAAGCAAGATCTGGGAAAATCCAACCAAGGTGGAAAATCTCGAATCTAAGCAAAAGCCCGAAATTCATCCAGAACTTAAAATTTTCAATGAATAACCTGGGGAAAACACCTAGGCATTCAAAATAAACATTTTAAGCACATGCCTAGGTAAGACAAAACCTCAAAAGGAAAGGGCCAAGAAACCAAAACCGGAATGAAAGAGGGTCTCTGCTTCCAGCGGGGCGTGTGTGCGAAAACTATAGAACAAATGGTGACTTTAGCTAGGAAAATGCTCTAGAGCATTTGATGACAAACAGGAATCAAGAACCCAGAATCTCTGGTTTCAATCTCACCATCAAACAAACAAGTCAAAATGCGAAGATTTAAAGAATCAGAACCAAAGGGTAGATCAAAACCTTCCATAAACTAAAAATCCAAGTGTGTGCATTTGAGTTCATTTCCCTCCTTAAGCTACTACAGAAACCAAGCTTAGTTAAATCAGGCTACGTAAGGATTCTACCTTCAAAAGCAACCTGGATAGGGCCTCACTGCCAGTCAGGCATCCATAGCCCTAACAAGGTTATCGATGTGACTCTCCTGAACATAGCTCTACTGCCAGCCAGGCATCCATAGCCTCAGTAGAGATATTCAGGTACCCCTGATGAGTTGAATTTATTCTTCTGATATTCAATATTTCATTTTTCTGTCTTTTTATATTCTTTATATGTCACTTTTATTTCAACCTGTGAACAACAAAGTTCACACTCAGGGCTGAGAACCACAGTGGCGCTAAAGCAGAAACAAGATTTTTCACCCGACAAAACTTCACAAGGATTCCTATGGTAACATAAGGATTTTTTAAGATATATGAGGGATATAAAATTTTTAGAATACTTCAAATTTAAATCAAAACTAGTGACCTATCCTCAATAAATCAAACATTGAGACTATTGGTAATAGCAAAGACTTCAACCATCCTTTTAAGATAGAAGACCACAATCCACCAACAAATACTTAGAACAATTCCAGATAATGATATATTTGCCATGCAGGTGCAACACATCTAGGCGAAAATAGAAAAATCCCCAAAGCAAGAGCGAAAGCAAAAGCAAACCGGAAAGGGAAACCTACTCTAACCAAAGCAAAGCAAAGCAAACAAAATAGAAAGGGAACCTAATCTAACTATGTACAAGAAAAGAGCTGAAAACAACTCAAGACTGGAAATAATGCTTCAAATACTGCCCATTGACAAGTAGTGGGATATCCTCTCCAGTGAGAGTTTTCAAACGGAAAGCATTATCTCCAAGAATTTCTGAAATCTGGTAAGGGCCAAGCCAAAGTTTATCAAATTTTCCATGCTTTCCCTTACAGTCATGGGCTTTATCCCAGTAAAGAACCAAGTCAGAAATCCTAAAAGCTTTAATCTTGGCTCTTTTATCAAACCATCTCTTGACTACCCCTTGATGTTTAGCAAAGTTTTCCAGGGCTTCGTCTCTCTTTTCCTCAAGGTGCAACAATTTAGCAAGCCTTGCCTCACGTTTTTCTCCCTCATCATAATATTCATTAATGAACTGCAAGGTGGGGATCTTTAACTATATGGGAAACATAGGCTCTAATCCATAAACTAGGTGGTAGGGCAATATCCCTATGGAAGTCTTATGTCTGGTGCAATCTGCCCAAAGAGCAAATCTAAGTTGGGTATGCCAGTCCTTCAGATTTCTTTCTAACAATTTGTGAATAACAGTTAGGAGGTTTTTGTTGGATGACTCAGCTAAACCATTACCCTGTGGGTAATAGTTGGATGCAAATTTAATGATAATCTCGTGGTCGAAAGCCTAATTAGAAAACTTTAACAATGAAAACGTAGGACCATTATCACAAACTAAAGACATAGGACATCCAAAACGATTGAGAATACTTGATTCAATGAAGTTAATTACTACCTCTAAAGTACATTGTTTGCAAGCAAGGTCCTCAGTCCATCTTGTAAAATAATCAGTGATAGTAAGGATATACCTGTGTCCTACAGAGGAAAGCGGATTAATGGGACCTATAAAGTCCATTCCCCATTGCGCAAAAGGTTTTACCTCAAAGACCGGCTGGAGTGGGAGTGCTACATACTTCTCTTTGGTGTCTATAGTTTGACACACATGGCATGTCCTGACATGACTGTGGGTGTCTTTGAACAGTGTAGGCTAGTAGTAACCCACTCTGAGAATCTGGTTCACTGTAGAAGGTGTTGATCCATGGCATGTACCATATTTGTCATGAAACTCCAACATCACTCTTTCAGATTCTACCCTTCCTAGGCATCTTAAATAAACACCCTCATGATTTTTCTTGTATAGGACAGCTCCTTTCAACATGAAACTGTCACTCTTTAAGCGCAATGACCTTCTTTGTACTGAATTAAGGTGATCAGGGCACCTCTGAGTCAGGAGATAGTGGATGATATCATCATACCACTCACCAGGAGAAACATCCTCTAAGTTGTAACTTTGGGCTGTGAGGTCAGGGCCAGTTTCCACCATTGTTTGTGTAAGCCCTTGTCCCCTTACCAGCTTCATGGGTTGAATTTCCATATCATACTCTTGTATCATAGTTACCCACTTGGTTCTACGCTCCCCTAGCTCGTTCTGCATCAATAACAACTTAACTATAAGATCCAGAACTATGGCAAAGATTTTGTTTCTGAGGATGTAATGTCTGAATTTCTTTATTGCTCTGATTAAGGCATAAGCCTGCTTTTCCACATTTGAATATCTCAGCTCTGCATCTTTCAATGGTGCACTCATGAACACTATGGGATGCTCATTTCCTTGATCTGACTTTTGAGTTAACATAGCAGCACAGGAATGATCAAAGGCAAATGAATATATATAGAATGGTTTAGCATATTCCAGACTTACCAAAATAGGAGCTTCAGCAATAGCCCTCTTTATCTCTGCAAATGCTTCCTTTGCTTTTGCATTCCATTCAACCTTGGCTTCCTACTTCAACATCGCATTCAGGGGCTTAACTATTTCTGTGAATCCTATGATGAATTTCCTTACAAAGTTGATTTTGTTGAAGAATGATTTCATTTCCTTTTTGCTGGCAGGGGGTGGGATCTTGAGGATAGCCTCTATGCATTATGGATCAATGGGAATTCCCTTTTCAGAGAGAACATTCCCCAACAATTTAACTTTTGTGACTCCAAAGATGCATTTCTTTGGGTTGAGAGATATCCCAAACTCTCTACATTTCTGAAAAACTTTGCATAAATCTAAGATATGATCACCTCTCTTCTTGGAAAAGATTGTTAAATCATCCATATAAATGATTATGCACTTACCAAATATGTCCTTAAAGGCAATTTCCATAGCTCGTTGGAAGGTGGCTCCAACATTAATTAAACCAAAGGGCATCCTCCTGTAGGCAAAAGTCTCCCACTTGGTGGTGAAAGTAGTCTTGTGTCTATCCTCATACTGCACCATGACCTGGTTGTATCCAGAATAACCATCCAAGAAGGACATCATTTGAGATCCATTGACGATCTAGAGTACTTCATCTAGTGAGGGCACTGGATAATTATCTTTCTCTGAGGCCCTATTTAGGTTCCTGAAATCCACGCATAACCTGATTTCACCATTTTTCTTCTGCACTAGAACCAGGTTTGCGACCCAAGTAGAATGTCTGACTGGGAATATTATCCTTCCAGACAACAATTTTTGTACTTCCTTTTGTATTATAGGTTCCAGTAGAGCATTAATAGGAATTTGCCTCTGTCTAAAAGGCTTCACTCCTAGATTGAGAGGGATAGTATGAGTTATGATTGATGTATCATAAGTCTTCAAGTCCTCATAACCCCAGGCTATCACATCTAGATATCTATGTAGTGTCTCTATGATTCCTTTTCTTTCCTCAGTAGTGCATACTTTACCAATAAAGACATTTTTGACATCCTCCTGAGATCCCACATTATACTTGTCACATTGTCCACTGATGGACTCTGTTGATGGCAATTTTGGCACCACAACAATGCTAAACAGAGTATTGCTACTCGGCTTCTCCTGAAAGAGAAAGGCAACACATGGATTCCTTAGCTCCCAAGGTCTTGGTAGTTGGGTCTCAACTGTGCTGATGTTGCTCAGTGGCCAATGCAACAGTAATATTCAAGGGGCCTGCTGGTGTTAGGGTTTTGGATTTCTCTAAGATCAAACATGAAGTAAATCCTATACTAACCAGGGGTTTTAAAGAAATATAAAAAGATAAACTAGGGTTTTGGAATAGAAAAGAACAATAGTTCATCCAACCTTAACTAGACTTTGGTAACTTCAAGGAATTTGCTAACTAATACTGAAGAAAAGAATTAACTTGTAATTAACACATAGTATCATTCATTCACAATGCTGATTTTAACCACTAATTATAAACTACCATTTAAGTAAAACATAAAAATGAAATTTCTTTCCTTGAAAGCTTTCAAAATAAAATGATTAACTTTGAGATAAATACCATTCTGGAACACAATATGAAGTAGATTCGAATCTGGTTGCTTCTACTGTGGGTTAGACAGATAAGCAACATTTACAAAATTTGGCACAATCACCAGTGTACAAAAAATCTGTGTCTTCAGACTGCTTCCATCTACACTAGAATAACTTTGAAAATACATTCCAACCTGTACTGAAACCTAACTGCTAACCAATAAGACAAGAGAAGCTCTCATTACTGAGAATCAAGATGCAACTCGATCTCCTTCTGCTAGCTGACTAATTTCTAACAGTTCTAATTCCAAAAATAGTACTCTAAACCTAGAAGTTCTAATCTAGAAGTGCTAACACTAAAAAATTTTGGAACCAAAAAAAAAAAACCCTCTTCCATAAAAAGGACAGCATGCCATATATACATATTTCCCCGAAGAGAATGTCGGCACCCATTTTTAGGGTTTACAAAATATCCCGTGGTGTTAGGAAGTCGGCGCCCAGATCTTTTTGAAGGGAGTCAATTTTGCACTAAAATGCGACCTCCTTGCCGTCTCTGCTGGCAAAGACGGTCTCTAGAAAGATCTGCAGATCTTTTGCATCTACCGCCATAACTCCTACACCTCCATTTCCACTTTCGACCTCCAGCAGAGCTGCCTCGAGTGCCCCAAAATATCCCCATTAATGTCGGGCTACCTCTGTCAGCAAACCTCATAGATGTCCCTTTCTCTCACTGCTTCATCTTCTTCCTCACTCAGAGCTCCTTCCACTCCAGATATCATGGTTAACGAGCTGGTCCATTGGCTCATGATCTCAGAAGGATCCCACATCCCTTGCATCTTGCAGATTTCCTTGTGATTAATCGGGCCCCTCTTTTCGGTGGGCTTCTATTTTGTTTCGGCATAACCTTCTTCCTTCGCCAAGACCTTTTGGTGAAGGTATAATCCTTGGCCAAGCTCATCCTCCGTGTCGCTGAGACTTTCTCAGATCGGCAGGACATCCTACCAAACCTGCTGCATTTGTTCCAAGTCTTCCTGAGCTCTCTTTGTTCCCTTCGGGCTTCTTGCTTCGATGTGATCTTCGCCTTTCAGCCAGATGCTAGGCTGAATTCATCGATCTTTGGCAATCCTTTATGTCAGGGAGACTCTTCTTTAGTTATACCGACATGCATTTCTTTCATTCCCCGCGCGTCGCCGAGACTCCTACACTTTGCTAAGACCTCCTGGCGCGTCCGCTTCCTCTCCGCGAGCTCTTCTGCATTGGCAAGACCTCCTTCGGTCGGTGAGACTTTATGCTGACCAAAGCTTCCTTCGCCGAACCCTGCTGTTGCCAGGACATTTTGTGGTCTTACCGATAGACCTCCCTCCTTGTGCCTAGTCGACGAGACCAAATGTATTCAGTGAGACCCTATATCGAGCCCACCATGTTCTACCGAAGATTGCCCCTTCGCCAGGACCTGCGGCAACTCTCATCTGTGTCATTGTGAATTTCTTGTGTTGGTGAGATGTCCTATAGACATCTCATGTCTCGGCGAAGACCACCAATAGACTCCCTACGCGTTTTGTCGGTGAGACATTAGGTTCTCGGCAAGAATTCATCTCGAATTCAATATCTCCCACCCAAGACCTTGAGACATAGCCTCATGCACAGGATCTAATCTTGCCAAACAAGGTTTTCGTTAAAACAAAATATTAATATCATGCTTCTTACCAAAAGAAACCTAACTCCGGCGGAGGTGAAGCCAACACGGTCACAGGAAGCAAAATTTAAACAAGTCCCGGCGGAATCGGAACTGGGGCAAAACATGACCCAAAAAATGACATCCTTCTCCTTTAAAACAAGCGGGGGCGGGGTCAAGAGAATATCGGAACTGGGGCCGGAGTCAAGGAGGGAATGAGCCAGGGAAACAACCAACACTTCCTAGTTCATACCCAGAATCGGATCCGCATCCGCAGGAAAACGTGAAACACCAAGGACAGGAACAAAACACCGGCAGAGTCAGAATAGAGTGATGAACAAGGCGGAACTAGAGTTGGAACCAAAATTTGAACCAGAAACTTCTCCAAGTTTTGGGTTCAGATTTCGTTCTGAACCCGCCTCTGATGCCATTCAAAAGAGGAAGGAAGAAAGGAAAAGACAATGAAGAAAAGGGGGGGAGGACAACCCCCACGATGAAGTAAAAAGAAACAAAGCGAAAAGAACAAGTCAAGTAGAAGAACACAAACAGACGCGCAAGGGAGAAAAAACCAAAGTGGTGGGATTGGGGCTAGGGAAGGAACAAAAACGAAGCTTGGAATAAGTTCGAAGTTCGGAATCCGTTTCGGTTCTAGGTCCGCCAAAACAAACAAACAAAACAAAAGGAAACCAAATGCCCCAAGGCCGAAAAGAAAACACCTAAGGCAAAGGACACAAACCAACAAAGACCAACGAAGAGAAAAAGGAAAGGCGGGGTTGGACCCGGGACGGGACCCGAAAGAGGAACTTGAGAAAGTTCGACATTCCAAATTGGTCTCGGACCCAACTCCGACAAAGAATAAAAGAAAATGAAAAGCCAAAGTCTGTCGGAACGAGAACTGGGGATAGAATAAGAACGGAACCTCAGAAGGAATTTCCAAGTCCAGTATTGGTCCCAGTTCTACCTCCGACAGAACTTTGAAAGAAAAACGCCTAAGGCAGAAAACCAAAGGCGAAAAGAAAAAAGACAGAAAAGGGGGGACCCATTTTGATCCAGATCAAAGTGGGGTGGTTATGCAAGGCATAACAAATGGCGACTCAGCTTGGGAAATGGTTTAATCATTTTCATGAATCTAAAGGATTCAGCTACCCAGAACTCTTGGTTCATGAATATCACAACTCCAATTGGGTCAGTTATAACAAGCAAGGTAGAGCTAGAATCTCAAATGTAAGTCCATCAATGGCCACCCCTGAATCTATGTGTGTGATTGTACATTACTCTTTTATAAAGTTTTCCTCATCTTTTGGACAACAATGTGCAAGATTTGAGCTACATGAGTTGATTTCCTTTGTGCAATGATATCACGGGCATTGCTTCACTGCCAGTCAGGCGTCCATAGCCCCGACGAAGATACCTCTAGTTCTCTCACAACATTTCTCTACTGCCAGTTAGGCGTCCATAGCCCTGGTAGAGATACTGGAATCACCCATTCATATTGACTCCTCTTCTTTTGATAATTCTTTCTTTTCTTTTGGAGTTTCAGATATTTCATTTAATTCTCTTTTTTTTTTCTTTTCAATATGTCAGATGTTTAACATCTGATCTGGGTTGAAAATTACCATGGACCTCACAACAGCACTTGGGAGATTGGATTTTTCACTCAAATCTTACAACACCATTGTCCTAGGACAAATGTACCATTGCAAGAGGAGATGATCTTGATTATTTGTGATAGATTCAGGGGAGCTAATGACGGTTACTTACTTGGCACCTTGTTTTAAAACTTTCCACAACTTTTATTGAAAACGAGCATAAGATAACGAACTGAGGACAAAATCTTCCAATCAGAGAACCTAAAAATATCTAAACCACTTCTCTCCTAATGACCAAAGCATGCTTCAGATAACAACCCACAATTCAAAATGGAAAGAAACAGATCAACCCCAAAGAAGAAAACAAACAGAAAACAAACAACAAAGGAAACACAAAGGACAGAAATAGAGAACAAACAATAAGCAAATTATTTACATAAAAAGCAACCGATTATACACAGAGATTATTTACGAGCAGAAATTATTTATATAAATACTCCACCTATCAAAATGCCAACTTCATGATTCAAAATAATTCTTAATAAACTGTCCATTGATAGGCAAAGGGACAGGTTCTCTAGTTAAACTACTCAATCGGAAAGCATTTTCTCTTAAGATCTCAGCAATCTGATAAGGGCCCAGCCAAAGTTTGTCAAATTTCTGATGACTGTGTTTCTTTTCATTGGCTTTTTCCCATAGCAGCACTAGGTCTGATATCCTAAAAGCTTTTATGTTAGCTCTTTTGTCAAACCAGCGTTTGACAACAGCTTGATGTCTAAAGAATTGTTGCAAGGCGGCATCTCTTTGTTCTTCTAACTTTAACAAAGCAGCTAATCTGACTTCTATCCTATTGTCCCTAGAGTAGAATTTCTACATGAACTCAAGGATAGGTATTTGCAGATGGATGGGAAAAACAGGCTCTTGGCCATATACCAGCTTGAATGGTGAGGTGTTTAAGGCAGCCTTAATCCTAGTCCTATTTTCCCATAGTGTGAATCTCAGCTGGGTATGCCAGTCTCTAGGGTTATGTTCTAACAGTTTCTTGATGACCCCTAAGAAATTCTTGTTGGTTGACTCTGCAACTCCATTGCCTTATGGATAATAATTTGATGAATACTTCAAGACAATCTTGTGATCATATGCCCAGGAAATAAACTCAGTAGAAGAGAAATCAGAACCATTGTCACATACTAGAGCGAAGGGTACCCCAAACCTTGTAGTGATGCACTCGGTGAGAAACTTGATCACTACCTCCGTTGTGTTGTTTTTGCAAGGTATGGCCTCTGTCCACCTCGTGTGGTAGTTAGTAGCAGTCAAGATGAATTTATGCCCTACAGTAGAGTTTGGGTTGATAACCCCAATAAAATCCAATGCCCATTGGGCAAAAGGCCTTACCTCATAGACGGGCTGTAGTGGCATGGCTGCATGGCATTCCCTTGGTGCAGCAATCTGACATGTGTGGCATATTCTCACATGCTGATGGGCATCATTGAATACATAGGGCCAGTAGTAACCAGATCAAAGGATCTGGTGTGCTAATGAATCTGCAGACCCATGACCTGTGCCATGTTTCCCATCAAATTCAGAGATCACATGTTTAGCCTCTTGATGATCAAGGCATCTCAAGTATATTCCTTTGAAACTCCTTCTGTACAAGTGCCCCCCTTTAAACATATAGTGTGAGCCTTTTAGTCTCAGTGCTCTCCTCTGAGTGGTGCTCATTCCCTTTGGACACCGGTTATTGAGCATGAAGCAAATGAGATCCGCATACCACGGGTCGTTTGAGAAGGATTAGGTAGTATATTGTTGACAAATAATGTTGTTACCAGCATCAGCCATGGACTGAGATAAACCCGTACCCCTGACTAATCTCATGGGGTGTATCTCCAAATTGAACTCTTGCAAAATGGCCATCTATTTCCCTCTTTTCTCTCCCAATTCGCTCTGCATAAGTAGAGACTTGACGGCAGCGTCAGGGACTACAAAAATGATCTGACTTCAGAGGATGTAGTGTCTAAACTTCTTGACAGCTCGAACCAGTCCAAAAGCTTGCTTCTCAAGAGGTGGGTATTTGACTTCAGCATTTTTGAAAGGAGAATTCATGAAAGCAATTGGCCTCTCCTCTGACTCTTCTCCTCGCTGAGTTAATACCGCTACACACGAGTGTTCGAAGGCAAAAGAGTAGATGTAAAATGGCCTCAAGTAATCAAGGCTAGTGAGGAATGGAGCTTCCAAAATGGATCACTTGACTTGAGCAAATTATGCCTTTTCCTCCTCACTCCACTCTATTTTGGCATCCTTCTTCATCATCTCGTTCAAGGGCTTCACGATTTCTGCAAAGCCTGTGATAAACTTCCTCACGAAGTTGATCTTTCCAAAGAAGGATCTCATCTCCTTCTTGCTTCCTGGCATGGCTATCTTGAGGATGGACTCGACTCACTTTGGGTCAATGGATATCGCCCTTTCTAAAATTATGTGTACCAAGAGCTTCCCTTCGAAAACTCCGAACACACACTTTTTGGGATTTAAGGAGACTCCATACTAGATGCACCTTTTGAGAACTTTGGCCAAGTCTGAAGCATGATTCAATCTATCCTTGGAGAATACTATCAAATCATCAATGTAAACAATAATGAATTTTCCAATCAAATCCTTGAAAGCTATGTCCATTGCGCGCTGGAAAGTTGTTGTAGCATTTATCAGGCCGAAGGGCATCGTTCTGTATGCAAACATCCCCCACTTGGTGGTGAAAGCCGTCTTCATCCTGTCTTCAAAGTTGACCATAACCTGATTATATCCAGAGTAACCGTCGAAGAATGACATCATCTGTGCTTCGTTGAAGGTCTGTAGAACCTCATCCAAAGAAGGAAGTGGATAATTATCCTTCTCTAAGGCTTTATTCAAATTTTTGAAGTCAACGCATAGTCTGATCTCCCCACTTTTCTTATGAACTGGGATTAAGTTAGCCACCCATGTTGAATGGTGCACAGGGAAGATTATCCTTGTTGACAACAATTTCTAAACCTCTTTATAGATCAATGGTTCAATCAAAGCATTGACAGGGCACTGCTTCTGTCTGAATGGTTTAGCTTCGGGTTTTAAGGGAATAGTGTGAGTTATAACCGAAGCATCAAATGTCTGGAGGTCCTCATATCCCCAAGAAATTGCAGCAATATCCTTTTTTAGTGCCATTAATATGTCTTCCTTGATTGCCTCAGGGCAGGCCTTCCCTATGTAGACATTCCTTGCGGGGCCAGAATCAACTAGATTAACTATCTCATATTCGTCTCCCTTTTCTTCGACTGATGCCCTCTCTCGAGCCCTCAGATAAGAGTCAGATTCTCTCTAGAGCAACCATTCCCTTGGGAATGTTATTACTTTTTAGATTAAGCACCCCTTCTGTATCACATTCTTCAGGGTTCCAATCCCCTTGATCTCTGTTAGACTTATCAATAATTTTCCCTTCAAAGACATCTGAGCTTGCCAAGAATGCTAGAATGTGCCGATCATCCTCAAAGACCTGGAAATTCTTAATATTGTCAGGAACAGCTGGGGTGGACATCAGTTCAACTAAAAACCTTTTAAACTTGGAGCCTTGCATAGGTTCCAAGGTGCTTGCAGCAACTTCCAATGAATTAGCCACCTAATTTTCTTCTCTAGGGATTAAACTAATCCCAAAGGCATCAAAGTCATCGATCAGATTCCACACCCTATTTCTATATGTTGCCAGCCTTTTATTGTGGTAGGTATACTGGCTATGCACTTGCTTAACAACCACTTCTGAATCTCCCTTAACCATCAGGGCTATGACTTTCTTCTTGTGTGCAAACATTAATCCCCATGCCAGAGCTTCATATTCAGCTACATTATTAGTGCACCCGAATTGCAACCTGTAAGAAGCAAAGAAAACTCTCCCTTTCGGGCTAGTTAGCATAATTCCAACACCACAACTGGTCTTGGATTTGGATCCATCAAAGGTAAGGGTCCACAACTGATCACAGGTCGGAGTTGATTCTTTTGAATTAAATACAGGGGATGGTTGTTTAGTAGGTTTCTCAGGAAAAATTCCCAATCCCTTTTCAGATGTATCATGTGGTCCAGGGTTGTCCTTTTGACATTTACTTATCTCTTGGGCTAACCCCTTGGATTTTGGTATATCTGTAAGTGCAGGGGTGTCAAACAAATCTTGGGGCTGCTCCTCATCAATGTGCTGATTCGGGAGAGTGTCTGGGGTAAGTTCAACTAAAGCAGGGATTTCTTTTGCAAGCGTTGTATCCCTGGTTAACAGGGTCGCTTCCTTTGCCTCAAATGTGAAGCAGTTTGTAATGGTCTCAGGGCAACTTGTGCTAGCTTCCTTAGCTTGGGAAACATGTTTTAAAATTTCAATGCAGGACTGACAAGTTATTTCAGAGTGGTTTTGATAGTGTACCTTGCACCAATTAGGAAGTAGGAGACTTTGCAAATCTATATCTGCCCCCAAGACCAGCTGATCTTGCTACAGTTTTCTGACCAGTGCTTGCTGATTTTCGTTAATCACAAGGTCATGGGCCTTTTGTATGGGCAGCTCTTTAGGATAAAAAATAGAAAAGGTTAAAGCTTCATCCCTTTTATACACACCTATTTCAGTTTCGAAATAGGCTACCTCATTGTGACAATCATATTCAGTAATGATGTGCTTGAGGCGAGGCTCACTCTCAATCCTGATCTGATTAGGAATCCCTTTCCATGATAGCCACATATGTGAGAAGTCAAGGGAAAAATATCCCCCCAAATTCTTCATGAAATCTCGGCTTAGCAGCATACCATAGGTCTCTAGAATGTCTGCCACTTGGATGTCTATGTTTGTTAGGATCCTAGGATCTGATCCTACTTGAACGTGTATGTTTCTTAATTCCCCTACTACATTAACCTCTATTTTTTCAAGTTGAATGACCTTCTTATTTGTTTGAATGGGGTCCAATCCCAACTTCTTACACACAGAAAATGGCATGACATTTCCTAAAGCCCCTGAGTCCAATAAATAGTTATGCAAGTTCTTGCCCGAAATTCTTAAACTTAAGAGGAAAGGCGAAGTACCTACCTTATTTCTGTATAAGGTTGCATTCACATCCCTAGCAGGTGTCACCTTACTCTTTCCTTTCAACTTGTCAGCTTGCTCTAAGGCTTTTAGCACTATTTCCCTTTGAGCAGGGCACCACTTTAGAATGTCAAAATATGACAAGGAAGTTTTCTATTTCTACATCTCATAAACAATGTCAAATTCGGTATTAAAACTTGGATTACCAAAAGAATTACCCTTGTTATGGAGATCAGGCGGGCCTTGTGGTGGAAGAGGATTATCATCAACACCTTGATTTGGAGGCACCATGTGATTGGGAGGTGCTGATGTGGTGAATGGCCTCTTACTTTGATTTCTCAGGAAGTGTCCTCCCTTTGTCTGGAAAGCTTGGGCATTGTATGAATCCTCCTTTGGTTCATTCTCCTCTTGCCTTGGGAATGATGGCTCCTCTTCAAAAAGCTCATAGGTCATGGCCATATCTGTTGAGTCACCTCCTTTATGTAAATTCCCTTGGAATGTGTGGGCATCTTCGTGTGCCATCTTAACGACTTTCTCCATCTGAGGGCAGTTTACCTCGAAATGGGTTGCAGTATCATGCAACCTGCACCAATTGGTCATGAAGTTGAGGTCAGCCATGTTTGCAGTATTTGCTCTCTCCTCATTTGCTTGATAGTTGTGAGGGACTCCACCATTATTAGGTCCCGTATTCCACTGTCTATTATTGTTTAGCCTTTGATTATACCCTCTATTTTGGTTTTGGTAACCTCTTTGGTTGTAGTTGTTATTATTCTGATAAGTACCCTGATTATTGTTGTTCTAATTAGGGTAGTTTCCTTGGTTTTGAGAGGGGTTCAAACGGAGTTGAGCCATGTCATTGGTAACTTGAGAAAACATTTTCTTCAAGGTTTCTACCTCGTTCGTAAGTTGCACTGTCTTCTCACTTTCAACAACCTTAGCAATAAGTGGATGATCAAAATGACTTCGTGTTCCAATTTGGTTAGAATGACCATGGGAACTTGGAGGAACCTGCGGTTGTTGAAAGAGATCAGAAGTTTCAGTAGTGAAGAATGGGACAGGTGGTTGGGCTTGTAGCTCGGACATGGGCCCATAGTGAGAAGGAGACATCCCTAGGATAGTGTTGTACAGAGGAGTTGAGCTATGCATCTGATATCCCATTGAAGGGAAACCTCCTCCCAGACTTCCTTGTTGAGAACTGACTTGCTACTGTAGCTTAATAGCCAAATTGTAGACTTTGGACAGAGAATCAATATCTGCTGCTGAATAAGTCCTTTGCAAGAACAAACCTAGCAAAGGGTCTATAACCCTAAATTATGCCAAGATAGCACTATTCTCAGTAACTAGATAGGGATCTTGTAATCTCCTATACATTCGTTGGAACCGGGTGTTAAACAAAGGCAAAGATTCACCTGGTTCCTTCCAAACTGATGATATAAAAGAGCGGGATCCATATACACCCTGAATTGGTTGATGAAAGCATTTTCCAAATGTGTCCAGGTTAAAATGGAACCTTGAGGAAGATTAAGGTACCAATTGTATGCCATGTCCCCTAGGGAGTAAGGGAACAGTCTGCAAACCACATCATGGTGGGCTATCTGAGCTCTAGTACAAGCATCCTTGAAAGCTTGTATATGTTCTTCAGTGCTCCTTGACTCACCATGGATGTACTTAGGAAAGAATTTCTCAAGGTTTTTTGGCATATCGTGAAAAAATCCAAGGATAGTCCCCAATGGAGAGGGATTATTCTGAAAGAAAGCCATTGGTGGCGGTGGTGGTGGTTGAGCCAGCTGTTGTATGGATTGAACCAACTGTGATGACCGATGAGTTGAAATGGATGGTGGATTGATGGGTATCCACTGAGGTATGGGTGAAAATCCTGGTGGGGTGAGCAGAGTTGATAAGGGTGGAATAATGGTTGCCCCAGTTCTGTGATGTTTATTTCTTGTCGGGGTCTTGAGTTCTATGAAAGATGATGGATTCCCAGTTGATCGAAGAACTCTATGGGGTCTTTCTGAAGAGGATGATCCAGTTCTATCTAGCTTTCCCTTCTAGGCCCTCCCTCTAGTGCCAGTTCCTATTGATGGTGATTTTGGCACCACAACAATGCTAAACAGAGTATTGCTACTCGGCTTCTCTTGAAAGAGAAAGGCAGCACATGGATGCCTTAGCTCCCAAGGTCTTGGTAGTTGGGTCTCAACTGTGCTGATGTTGCTTAGTGGCCAATGCAATAGTAATATTCAAGGGGCCTGCTGGTGTTAGGGTTCTGGATTGCTCTAAGATCAAACATGAAGTAAATCCTATACTAACAGGGGTTTTAAAAAAATATAAAAAGATAAACCAGGGTTTTGAAACAGAAAAGAACAATAGTTCATCCAACCTTAACCAAACTTTGGTAACTTCAAGGAATTTGATAACTAATACTAAAGAACATAATTAACTTGTGCTTAACACACAGTATCATTCATTCATAGTGCTGATTTTAACCACTAATTATAAACTACCATTTAAGTAAAACATAAAAATGAAATTTCTTTCCTTGAAAGCTTTCAAAATCAAATGATTAACTTTGAGATAAATACCGTTCTGGAACACAATATGAAGTAGATTCGAATCTGGTTGCTTCTACTATGGGTTAGATAGATAAGCAACATTTACAAAATCTGGCACAATCACCAGTGTACAGAAAACCTGTGTCTTCAGACTGCTTCCATCTACACTAGAATAACTTTGAAAATACATTCCAACCTGTACTAAAACCTAACTGCTAACCAGGAAGACAAGAGAAGCTCTCATTACTGAGAATCAAGATGCAACTCGATCTCCTTTTTCTAGCTGACTAACTTCTAACAGTTCTAATTCCAAAAATAGTACTCTAAACCTAGAAGTTCTAATCTAGAAGTGCTAACACTAAAAAATTCTAGAACCAAAAAGAAAAACCCTCTTCCACAAAAAGGCCAGCATGCCATATATACATATTTCCCCGAAGAGAATGTCAGCACCCATTTTTAGGGTTTACAAAATATCACGTGGTGTCAGGAAGTACACGCCCAGATCTTTTTGAAGGGAGTCGGTTCTGCACTAAAATGCACCCTCCTTGCCATCTCTACTGGCAAAGATGTTCTCTGGAAAAATCTGTAGATCTTTTGCATCTACCACCATAACTCTTATGCCTCCATGTCCACTTTTGACCTCTAGCGGAGCTGCCTCGAGTGCCCCAAAATATCCCCATTAATGTCGGGCTACCTCTGTCAACAAACCTCACAGCTATCCCTTTGTCTCACTGCTTCATCTTCTTCCTCGCTCGATGCTCCTTCCGCTCCAGATATCATGGTTCTCGAGCTGGTCCATTGGCTCATGATCTCAGAAGGATCCCACATCACTTGCATCCTGCAAATTTCCTTGTGATCAGTTGGGCCCCTCTTTTCGGTTGGCTTCTGTTTTGTTTCAGCGTAACCTTCTTCCTTTGCCAAGACCTTTTGGCGAAGGTATAATCCTTGGCCGAGCTCATCCTCCGTGTCATTGAGACTTTCTCAGATCGGCAAGACATCCTACCGAACCCGTTGTTTTTGTTCCAAGTCTTCCCAAGCTCTCTTTGTTCCCTTCGGGCTCCTTTGCTTCGGTGTGACCTTCGCCTTTCAACCAGATGCTGTGCCGAATTCATCGATCTTTGGTGACCCTTTATGTTGGGGAGACTCTTCTTTAGTTATATCGACATGCATTTCTTTCATTCCCTGCACGTCACCGAGACTCCTACACTTCGCTAAGACCTCCTGGTGCATCTGCTTCCTCTCTGCGAGCTCTTCTGCATTGACAAGACCTCCTTCAGTCGGTGAGACTTTATGCCGACCGAAGCTTCCTTCGCCGAACCCTGCTGTCGCCAGGACATTTTATGGTCTTACCGATAGACCTCCCTCCTTGTGCCCAGTTGGCGAGACCAAATGTATTCGGTGAGACCCTATATCGAGCCCACCATGTTCTACCGAAGACTGACCCTTCGCCAAGACCTGTGGCGACTCTCATCTGTGTCGCTATGACTTTCCTATATCGGTGAGATGTCCTATAGAAATCTCATGTCTCGGCGAAGACCACCAATAGACTCCCTGCGTGTTTTGTCAGTGAGACATTAGGTTCTTGGCAAGACTTCAACCCGAATTTAATATCTCCCACCGAAGACCTCGAGACACAGCCTCATGCATAGGATCTGATCCTACCAAACAAGGTTTTCGTTAAAACAAAATATTAATATCATGCTTCTTACCAAAAGAAACCTAACTCTGGCGGAGGCGGAGCCAACATAGTCACGGGAAGAAAAATTTAAACAAGTCCCAACGGAACCAAGACTGGGGCAAAACACGACCCAAAAAATGACATCCTTCTCCTTTAAAATAGGCGGGGGCGGGGTCAAGAGAAAACCAAAACTGGGGCCGGAGTTGGGGAGGGAATGAGCCAGGGAAACAATCAACACTTCCTAGTTCATACCGAGACTCAAATCCACATCCGTAGGAAAACCCAAAACACCAAGGATAGGAACAAAACACCGGTGGAGCCAGAATAGAGTGATGAACAAGGCAGAACTGGGGTTGGAACCAAAATTTGAACCAAAAACTTCTCCAAGTTTCGGGTTCAGATTCCATTCCGAACTCGCCTCCGATGCCATTCAAAAGAGGAAGGAAGAAAGGAAAAGAGAATGAAGAAAAGGGGGGGAGGACAACCCCCACGATGAAGTAAAAAGAAACAAAGCGAAAAGAACAAGTCAAGCGGAAGAACGAAAATAGATGCACAAGGGAGAAAAAACCAAAGCGGTGGGACCGGGGCTGGGGAAGGAACAAAAACGAAGCTTGGAATAAGTTCCAAGTTCGGATTCCATTCCGGTTCCGGGTTCGCCAAAACAAAAAAACAAAACAAAAGGAAACCAAATGCCCCAAGGTGGAAAAGAAAACACCTAAGGCAAAGGACACAAACTGACAAAGACCAATGAAGAGAAAAAGAAAAGGTGGGGTCAGACCCAGGACGGGACCCGAAAGAGGAACTTGAGAAAGTTCGACATTCTGAATCGGTCTCGGACCCGACTCCGACAAAGAATAAAAGAAAATGAAACGCCAAAGTCTGTCGGAACCAAAACCGGGGATAGAACAAGAACAAAACCTCAGAAGGAATTTCCAAGTCTGGTATTGGTCCCGGTTCTGCCTCCGACATAACTTTGAAAGAAAAACGCCTAAGGTAGAAAACCAAAGGCAAAAAGAAAAAAGACAGAAAAGGGGGGACCCATTTTGATCCAAATCAAAGTGGGGTGGTTATGCAGGGCATAACAGACTCCTTCCTAGTTCCATGTTCTTGCTCCTTGACCTTGGCTAGGTCAAAAATCCTTTCTAGTGTCACCATCCCCCTGAGAATAGTGTTGGTCTTCAAATTGATTACCCCTTCAAGGTCTATCTCCGCTTCTTGGAGCTCAGTTTCATCAATGATTTGAGAAGCAAAAACATCAGTACTTGTGATAAAATCTAGAATATGCTTATCGTCTTCAAATACCTAGAATTTGGTAATGTTATCAGGTACTAAGGGTACTAGGGTCAGCTCCATAGTAAATTTCTTCAATCCAGAAAGAGATAGAGGTTGCAAGGTACTTGCCGCCTGAGCAAGAGAATCAATCATTTGGTTCTTACTTCGTGGAATCAACTGAATGTTGAAGGAATCAAACCCTTCAATAAGATCCCATACTCTATGTCTATAGTTGGTCATTCTTCTATCATGGTAGGAGTATTGCCTTCTAACTTGCTTGACTACTAACTCAGAATCTCCAAAAATTTGCAAGATTTTAATCTTTTTCTTCAATGCCATTAACAGTCCATGCACCAAGGCCTCATATTCGGCTACATTGTTCATACAGTGAAATTGAATTCTGTGAGCAGTAAAAAATGTCTTACCTCTTGGACTAATTAGCTCGAAACCAGCTCCAGCTCCATTCTTTGATTTGGACCCATCGAATCTAAGAGTCTAGCAACCAGCATCTGCAGGGCTTCCTGCTTTTTCACTTACATTGTTACTGCTGGATGGCTTTTCAGAAGGCATCACTCTTTCTCCTTTAGGATCTTCTTGGACACTCAAGACATCACTTTTTACTATAGGAGTGAGGTTGGTATGTTTCTGTATCTGTTCCACTGCAGCTTGGCATAAGCAGCAGTCCAGTTTCAAATGAGAAGCATTATGCACCCTGCACCAATTGGGCAAGAGTATCTCTCCAAAGTTCATTCCTATTCCCAACTGAACTTGATCTTTGATGCACTTCTGAATGAACTCTTGGAAATTACCTAGTAGACCTAGCTGTCTATCTTCCAGACTGCTATCGTCTTCAGCTGGTTCATCATTGTATTTAACTAGTTCCACTAGGGCTTCAGTACCACTAGACCTTTTTGTAAGGTCATTAGACATTGTGTGGAACATGAGGATCTCCTCTATATCTGGCTCTTCAAGAGGAGTAGCAAGCATATAGTTACCTATACTTACTTCTGATACCAGAATTTCAGCAGAGGTTTTTTGATATTCTGTAATCATGTACTTCATTCTGGGTTCTCTCTCAATTCTAATATGGTTTGGAACTCCCTTCCAGAGAAGCCACATATGGGAGTGATCAGTCGAGACATATCCATTCAAGGCCCTGGTAAAGTCTCTTCCTAGGACTAAGCCATAAGCGTCAGGTATGTCTGCTACTTGTATATTGATAACCTGCTGAATCTTAGGGTAAGAAGTAATCTGCATATGAATCATATTTAGCTCTCCTACAACATTGACTTTGGTTCTATCCAATTGCATGACTTTCTTTTGTGATTCAGTAGCAGTAATCCCCATAGCCCGAAATATGCCAAAAAGAATAACATTGGTGGAAGCACCAAAATCTAACAGACAATTATGCATATTCTTACCAAATATTTGAACAGAAATCAAGAATGGAGGTGTGTCTGTCTTCCCTTGAAACAAAGTCAAGGGAGTATCTACTTGGACAACTTGAGATTTATCATTTTCTTTCCTAGTGTCTCCAGGAGGCACATGGACTTGATTATGGGACTGATTTTGTCCTCCTACCAACTGAGGACTAGATACTCTGTTGACACTCTTGCTAACTGATTTATCTTGTGACATGGAATTTGTATTATAGGATCCTATGACTGCATTCCTAATGGATGGAAATATTAATAACTCGAATGCAGATAGATTTACCTTCAATTTTTAGAGTTCTTCAGCAACATATGTGGCCAATTGTTCTTCGTTTAAATTAGTAGGAGTCTCCCTAGGGTGTTCCACCATCCTTTCTTTATTTGCATCAGCATGTCCTGGATCTTGAGATAAATACTGCTTGGACACCTGAGGGAGTGATGGATTATTGCTAGCATTAGGGTTTGGAGGTGTGTTGAAATTTTTTGGTCGAATGGAAGTAGTAAAGGGGCCTCCAGCTTGTGGGCGCCTATGTGGCAACTCCCTCAAATCGTACTTCTTGACAGGTCTCTAGAAGGTCTGCACTCTTCAATGTAAGCTTCCTCTTTAACACAAACCTCTTCTTCATCTCTGGGACCATTATCATTCGCTTGACTCTTGTCAAATAACTGTGAAATTTCATCTCCATTGCATACATGGTATGCCTCTTCCTCAAACTGATCAGGTTCCTCATCAGGTACATTCTCCTCACTTTGTGGAAAAGGAGTATGGTTTAATACCAACACTGGTGAATCATAAGGAATAGAAGGTACAATTTCTTGATCGCTTGCATTGTTTTCCACTTCATACTGAAAGATTGAGGCTGCTATTTGGAATTCTTGACAGTCTAACTCAGAATGTTGACTCATTTTTTGGAGCCTACACCACCCTAATAAAGCAGCCTCAGCTAGATATACACCACTAGGAGGATTTTCTTGATTAAATGATTGATTGACAAATTGATTAACAGGTTGATTAACTGGTTGATCTAATGGTGTGGGGACTCCTCCATTATTGGGTCCTGTGTTCCAAGTCCTATTTTTTCCTGGTTGCTGCCTTCTATCGAATCCTTGTCCACCACCTCTGTCAAAGTTCTGACCTGAGGGTTGTCCTTTATCATAGTTCTGTCTTCTATCATTATTATACCCTCTATCATTGTTGTAACCTCGGTTTTGGTTTATATCCTCTATCATTGTTGTATCCTCTTTCATGATGTTTCCCTCTATCAAAGTTCTGTCCTTGTGGACTCTCTCTATTCTGATTGGACTGCATGTTTCTCTGAGCAGCTTGCAACTGACTGTTCTGGTTTCTCAAGTAAGTCACCTCCATATTCAACTTCTTTATTTGTTCAGACAATTCATCCAGTATTTCCTTGTCAGGATTATTGTATGGAGGCTGATTCACGTTATTCTGAGAATACCCTACTGTAACATTAGCATTTAGTGATTGGTTCAAGACTTCAGAATTCTGTAGGTATGAAGAATAACTAGCCTGAGGCTGGGTATGCAGGGGTTGATTCACATTTTGTTGGGGGTAATTAATCATGGATAACACTTGTCCTATAGGGGGCTCTGGGTGAGGGACCAAAGGCAGCTGAGGTATTGGATTCATGATAGGAGTATCGTGTGCCAGAGCTTGGTTGAGAGTTGGAACTTGTCCAGGGTGAGCAACAGGTCCTAATGAGGGTTAAGGCCCAGACAGATGTTGCCTTAGATTAGTGCTAACTTTCACAGCCTCTACATATGCGTCAAGTAGACTAGCAGGAGGATTATTACTCCACTTCATAAAGGTAGCTGTCAAACTATCAAGTCCCTCATAATAAACTTCTAGAGCAGTGGGTTCATCAACATCATAAGGGGCCTATAGTCTGGTATAAGCATGATGAAACATATTGTTGAAAGATCCTATAGGCTCATTGACCTCCCTTTTGACATTAGTAAACTGACGATAGAGCTCATTGGAACTAATGGGAATTCAAAACTTTTGCAAGAAAGCAGCCTCTAGCTCAGTCCAATGTTGGATAGACCCAGCAGGTAGATGATTGTACCAATAGAATGCATCTTCTCCTAGTGAATAAGGAAATAATCTACAAGCTACATCCTCATGGTTTATCCCTCTATCTTTAGGGCCAGTCTAAAAGATCCTGATGTGTTCCTCAGTGGTTCTATTTGGATCATTAACATGGAATTTTGAATAAAAGTGTTCAGGGTTTTTGGGCATGACATTGTAAACGACAAAACTCAATTGAGATGGGTTGGTTTCCAAGAAATCCATTGGTGGAGGTAGGGGTGGTAATGGCTAATTTATGACTGGCCGAGGTTGTGGACTGGGGATGTCCTCAAGCTCAGATGAACCTGATGAATACGGAGATGATGGAGATGTGGGAGGTGGATGGGATGATGATGACTCTCCCCTTTTATTGGTCCTTCTCGACCTAGTGGGGTCCGGTAACTCCTGAAATTCCTCCTCTCCTGGATTAGATCTTATTCTTCTTCTGAATCTCTTAGGAGAGATGGCATTCAAAAATTGATCCAACTTGCTTATTTAGGCCCTCCTTCTAGCACCAATCTTGTTGATCGTGTTTTCTACACAGCAACAACTTAGACAGAATATAATATCCTATCTCTCTTGAAAGGTAAATCTCTATCAGCAAGCCTCAAGAGATAACCCCAAGGTCTCTAATGTCAGGTCTTGACAATGCATAAACAACTCAGTGATAAAATGTGACAATGCTGGTAATAACAATGGGACCTTACTACAAGCAAAATACTGAATTGATTTTATTAGATATAACAATTTGATGATACTTCATTCCTAGATCTAACCCAATAATCAAAGAATTAGAAAAAGACAAGGGTTTCAAAGAGATTCCTAAACTTAATACTAAAACTAAGATTAACAATGAAAGTAACCAACAATCAAAATGGACCAATCCCTCAAAACTGATCTCTACTCGACCCAGATAAATCTGCAATCTCACAAAAAATAGTGCAATCTTCTGAGGTGTTGAGATTTTCAAATTATGAACACTCATTCAACAACCCTATTGTAGTTATAATGAACAAATCTTCACAATCGAACTAAGCACACTGAATATGAAGTCCAGGCTAACTTTGCAAAGCAACTAACAATCAGTTGGTTGCGAGAAGTATGGACTGAACGATTGTTGCAACATTCAAGTACTTAATCACAAACATTATTGAACCCAAATATAATCTAAACATTAACGTTCTCAAAGAAATTTTAAAGATAGAATAACAAGAACCATGTAAAACAAAAGAAGACAAGTATGGCACCAAATCACAATGTTATTTCTTGTATTCAAATTGTTCACTGTAGCAACAATTCTAGCTTTATGTTACAATATTTGCTTGAGGGAAACTACTTGCTAACTTGCTTCTAACTATCTCTGCTCTATATCAATCTCTATATTCTAATTACAAATTCTAACTATCCAACCCTTTACAATGAGGCGAAATGCACAATATATAGAATTCTCCCAAAAACCCGTCGGCCAGGGAAGGGTTTCATAGCATTAACCGGGCGCCACTGACCAACCGAGAGAAGGTCAGAATGGAGCAAAGGAATGCATTGAATGTGCGAACAACACCCAGGTCAGCTCAGGATTCCCAACGCAACTCAGACCAATGCAGGGCATGATCATGGGGAAGCACAAATCCTGGAGTAGTTGGGCATTAACTACCTTCCCCTTCATCTCAATTCCGATCCGACCCTTGATGAACTCTCAAAAATGTCCCATCCAAGTCAGCCACAGGTGGTACTAGTAGAACCCTAAGCCATCTTTCAATGGACGCAATCTCCTCTCTTGAGTGTTTGACCGACCTATCCCAATCCACCCTATACGTTAGGTATTTGTCAATAATTGCAAGGTAGGTGACTGCATCATCCAGTTGGTGCTCAGAAACAAAACCATTATCGAGTGGTTCATAAACATCATTCCACCACGTCCTCAATTGCTCCAAGTTCAAATACTTGGGCGCGATCTTCCTCCGTCCTGTCATTATCTCAAAAAAAGCAATGCAGCCATTATAGACACTAGCTAGGTCATTATCAATCTGCATTCTCTGCTTGTAAATCTTTTTCAATACTTTCTACGTGATTTGCAATGCCTTGAACCACTCCCATGGCTCGGAAACCCTACAAGAAGGAAGGATCCCATCACTCACCAACCTGTCCCAGGTGTATTCCATAATAGTCTTGGTTTTCCATAGCAGGAGGTCGGTGTCTTCTTTATCTTGTGCTATTACCTGCTTCATCCAGTCTATCATCCTTGCAGCATCCTTTCCAGTTGACAAGATTTCCTTAATAGCCTCATCACCTTTTACTTGTACCCCTTTCAACCAATTCGTGGTGGCAACAGTGGACGCTTTCATCTTTTCTAGCCTGGTGATGGTCTCCTGAGGTAGAGAATTTGTAGCAGAGGAAGAAGGATTAATGGACTGCAGGGGCTTCATTAATTCCTCCAAGCACTTCCTGAGATTTTCATTTTCTTTCTTCAGCTCTTGCTTGGTCTTCATTTCCTTCCTCAATCGATCCACAATAATAGTACTGGAGACCTCATAGTCTTCGATATCCTGCTCAACTGATGTAGGCCCTAGATTGAAAGTCTGAACACCATAGTCCTTGCCGACCACATCATCTCTGTTTTTATCTAGAGCAAGCGTTGCAACATGAACAACTCTATTATGAGTCTCATCTCTTTCACTCCTTGAGATTAGCCTAGCCTTCTTCTTTCCTTTATCCTTTCCAATCTTGGCTAGTAATGCATCCCAATTCGGCGGTGTGTCCTCTACTACTACTTGTTTCCTCTTTAATTCTCTGTCAAGCCATTCAGGGACACTAGACTCTAATTGCACCTGGCTCTGCCCCATTTCTTCTTGTTGACCTTTAGGTGCTTCCTCACTCAACATTTGTTTCTCAGGAGTCTCATCTTTATTCCTTTCCTCCTCGATGTGTTCCTCCTTATGTTCAGGTGACATTACCTTTTCTGCTTCTTCCTCCCCTAGAGGAGATTCAACTATTTCATTTGTGACTGGTGATTCTACATATGTAACCAAGGGAGATTGCATTTCTTTTTCAATTTCCACCTCTGCACTGTAGAGTTCCCTCTCATGGATTCCTCCCCTTCAGTGTCTAGATGTTCATCAACCTTTTTAGTTTTGGCAAGTTCACTTTGAACTTCATGAGCGGGAGGGATGTCATCCTGTTGCCCTTCATGAAGAGCGGTAGGAGGAAAATCTGCCTTAGGCACACTGTTCTTTGGAGACGGAGTCCTAGACCTCCTCGTGTATACCTTTGCTTTCTCCTCTGAACTTTCTACATTCACCACTAGCGGGGGAATTACTTCTTTTGCAACCTTGGAGCTTGCCTTCTCTGATAATTTTACAATTCTCCTTCTCTTCAGTATAGGAGCATTAGTCCCGGGATTCTGTTCCTTGACTTCCTTCCGTTCAAACTTTTTAGTGCTTGTTCTCTTCTTGGCCTTTGGCCTTCTCTGTTTCACCGCTTCCTGGGCTTCTTCTCCTTGAACACCTTTAAATTTAATTTTGATAGGAGAGTCTAGTTTGCCTTTACCCCCAGGATCCTATTGCCCCATGGACTCCTCAGAAGTAGAATGGGATTCTAAGTCTCCCATCAGGTTGTATGTGCATTTCACTCCTTTATTCTCCAACTCCCACATAGTGTGCCTGAGCCACATCTTTGTAACTTTGATAATGGGATCCATCAATTGTTTCAGTTCTATTTGCTCCTCCTCCAACCAGTACACATCACCAATCGGCCTACCCTTCACTGCCTCATAGGCATGATCCTGGATTAAGTTCCCATCATCTTCCAATTGATCAGGCACTACCCTTACATTATACAAATGGGTTGTATCCACTAAAATCCAAGAGAATTTCTTCTTTCTGACCTCATATTCATCATTACAATTGGCCCAATAGTCCTCTGAATTCACCTTATGGCTATATTCCCTACTGGCCTTCTTTTGAGCCTCACCTATGATATCAAATCTAGACCTCTTGGAGTGGAAAGACAAACCAAGAGTACTCATTTCTTCTCCTGAAGCTTGGGCAGAACCAATGGAAGGGCAAGCCTCTCCAGTGCCAATCCTTAAGGGAAAATCTCCACCAAATCCTGTTTTGTGTTTGTTGTTCTTGACCACGACATCAAAGTCACAGATCTGCCTAATGACTTCCAACAATATAATGTGATCAGTGGGATACCTTGAAAGTTTGTATGGGGCTTTTTGGCAACCATCAATCCGAATGTAGGAGAAGGTTGGGAACTGAATAAACCAAGCTCCATACTTCCTGATGAGCTCCTTGGCGTGATATGAAATTCTAACATGTTCTACTTCCTGAAGCATTCTGGTGATATACATGGTAAAGGCATCATTCTCCCTCCTATAGTTTGAAATTCCCAAATGCAACTGAGGGAATACCTCGTAAATAATATCCTACCTGAAAATTCCTTTTGCATCCAATCCTCTGTAGGGATGGAATCATGAAAATGCATAGACCAAATATGAGGTCATTGTGAAGGTCTTTGTCTGCAACACATTGGACAACTGCTTGCAAATTACCTGGCTAATGACCCCTACCCAATGGTAGTTAATTTTCTCTTGTTCCATCCTCACAATCACATGGCACATCCAATTCTCGAATGTTCCAGCACTCTTCAATCCAAGCACCCTGCTAAGAAACGTAATTGCATCATAGTATTCCTTCTTGAAGTTGGCCCAGAACAGCTGCTTGGGCAATTTGGAGTAGTGAGACTTGGGCTTCTCCAGCCAAGAATTGATAAACTATTGTGACTTCACAATCTGGTCATCGTAGAACTCCTGAGCTGCCTCAATGGTGAGCCCCACCACATGAGACCTGTATGGCATATCAAAGGTTTGCGCAATGGAGACCGGGTTGAGATTTGCAACAACCCTCCCTTGAGGACCAATTATCCTCTATGTATCCTGATCATAGTGCCTGGCGCACTCAAGGACCAGCTCGTAACACTGCACTGTAGAACAGAAACCAGGTACATGGGACAAGCCTGATTCCATCATCCTTCTAGCCACCAAAGGAGGATCCTTAGCCACCATTCTTTCTTTGAATCCTTCGTAATCCCATGATCCAACATTACTGTCAGTCACCTCTGACCAGATCAATGTGATTTTTCTATCAGGAATCTTGCTCTTAACGCCCATTTTGATCCTTTATGCCTTAGACATAGAGGATCCCTCTGCTACCTTGCTAGATTCAGCCTATATCCATCAAGAAAACCTCAATAAAAAACCATAGGAAAGTCATATTAGTTCATCAATACACCATTAGAATGCCTCTCATATTGTCAAGGTGTTATTAAATCTCGTATGAAATGATCACAACAAATTGCGGGTTTCAAGACCATCCGCGAAATCTGAGCTAGAGAGGAATTTCTGGAAATTTCAGACTGATTGGATTCCAACGGAATAACCAAGAAACACCTACTTAACCATTAAACTTGATCAGTTTTTATCAATAAACCACATGGGAGATCATAAGATAGCATGGATAAATCATAAAATGCATTGAAAGTCACTAACACATCATGCTATTCCATATTCCTTTATATTTCATCAACTTTTGGGAAAATCCACCAGAGATGGATTCCCGTGAAGAACGAGCCAAAGAGGATTTTTGAGAAATCAAGGAGACACTAGATTTCAGAGAAATCTGGACCTGGTGGACATCCGTGGTTAAGGAAAAGTTTCGAACCAATGGGGATTCCCGGGACAAAGGTTTCGGCAAGAGTTGTGAGCTCGCCGAAGGATGCCATCAGAATAGGCTTCACTAAGACTTAGTGGTTTTTGGTGTAATGTCTCACCAAACGGGAATATAGAAAACAATATCGATATGATCAAAGGGTAGTTAGGGTAAGGTCTTGGCGAATGCCTCATGTTTCACCGACTTTCAGGGTCCAAGAAAACATTTCGGTCAAACTAAAGTTTTCAATATGACGTCTCAGCGAAGTTGTGATGTCCTGCCGACTAGCGATAGGTTTGAATTCGGCCTGAGGTCTCGCCAATCGCGTAGTGTTTCACCGATATGAAGTTCCATCGACATAACCTCTTGCCGATAACATGTGGTCTCAGTGAGAGACGATCTGAGCTTGCCAAGAAAGGAAGGGGTCACCATAAGGTCTTGGCGACCGCCAGAAGTTTAGCCGAAAGTGAAGGCCTTGGCAAGAGCTATGAGCTCGCTGAAAGGTCTTACCGACTTAGTAGAGTCTTAGCAACTGAAAAGAACAGAGCTGGATGAAAGTGAAAAGTGCTTGGTGGAAGGCCTTGCCAAAGGATGGATGTCCTGGGAAAGCAAAGGAAAATCAACATGATGAAAGGAGCCTACTATGAGCTCTTGGCGATGGGGGTTTGTCTTGTCGACAGAAAGATTTTCGGTGTGAGAATTATAGTGTCCTGGCGATCAGATACAAACCCACGAAGGGATTCGGTGAGACACAGGATGACTGATGTGACATCTCCTCGACTTTGAAGGGTTACAACGAATTGAATCCAGAAGGGATGGATTGTCCCGAAGGGACGAAAAATCCCGCACTGCGACTCAAAGTCATGACTTAACCCAGACACCGAATCAATCATGAATTTCAAACATTTAAAATCAGAGCAAGTCAGGGATGGACCTTCAGAAGATTTTCCCCACACCCTAAGCCTACTTAGGAGCATACTCAAGACAAAAGATGATGCCCTAGGTTAAAATCCCATACATTCGCCATTAAAGTACAGGCGAACTTACGACTACGGTAATTCAAATTCTGACACCATGCTAGGGGAAACAGACATCATGATATTCAAGTAAGTTCACTAAAATGAAAATAGGCCAACAAACTCAGAAATCACTTGAGGGATCATAAATTAATCAATCACTACGCAACCCTAGTCATGAAGCATCCAAATATTCAGGAATTCAAATCCCAGAAGCTCTTATAAACATCAACGTGCGTTATCCCTAATCATCAATTCAAAGCAAGGAAACCAAACACATACCATTACAAAGCGGCAATCGATCCCAGAATCAGCAAATGCAAAGGGAATGGTGTCCACGAAGAATAGGGGCATGAACGCGCAAGAAAATACCACCGAATCGATCAATTCAAAGCCGAACGCCCCAAAACGAAGTCAATCAATCGTAGGAAAGCACTTCTCAACTCAACGAGGGAAAATAAGAAGTAGGATGGCATAAAAGACCTTAGAATCAAGTTAAATACATCCCCTAGAACACGCACGGAGCCATTAATGCAATCGACAAGACAGCCAGAGAAGGAATTCTGGAAGCCGACGACAAGGCGGATTCTGGGAAAATTTGTCTCAGACGGAAATCTGCGAAGACCAAGAATCCCGGAACAACAAGGTCCAGCCAAAATCCAAGCAAGATCCAAGAAAATCCAACCAAGGTGGAAAATCCCGAATCCGAGCAAAAGCTCGAAATTCATCCAGAACTTAATATTTTCAACGAATAACCTGGGGAAAACACCTAAGCATTCAAAATAAACATTTCAAGCACATGCCTAGGTAAGAAAAAACCTCAAAAGGAAAGGGCCAAGAAACCAAAACTAGAACGAAAGAGGGTCCTTGCTTCCAGCGGGGCGTGTGTGCGAAAACTGCACAATAGCTACAAAGGTTGAGACAATGAGGAATCTCCTTAGGAGACCTTCCAATTGTATCGAACGGGTCTAGGTTTCGTCAGCAGAACAAGAAGTTTGAAAGCAAGACTCTTAGGCTTTCTCCAAACAGGCACCATAGGGTTCTCCTGTAGACAAGGAGCAAGACCTAATGGTACCTTAGCGGAGTGAGAAAAAGCACTAGACTGACCAGTGAGAGAGGAAGAAGGAGGATCGCGAGACCGCTTCTCTTCTTCCTTCTTTCGTACATTAGCGGCATCGATGTTAGCTTTTAAGCAAGCCCTATGTGAAATAACATAAGGTGAGGGAGGGTATCTCACTTTCAGCCTTAGATGCCCTTTCTTATAGTTTTAATATGTTCAGTACAGAAGGTCCATTCTAGGAGGAAGAGGACCAACGGGCGTAGGCCAAGAGTGGTCCAAGGAGTAGCTACCACATGTAATCGGCGATCTATAACTGGTGTCGTGGATTACATGCACGAAGTCCCCGTGGATAAATTTCAAACATTTATGCACAACGAAGGGTACCACATTCATCGCCACTAACCAAGGGATACCCAATTTCACCCTAAAGAGTTCAAACCCAGGGATGATATCAAACAAGAGTTTCATAGACTTAGGTCCAACTAAGACCGACAGGACAATACTACCCAAAGGGGGTATGGAAAGCCCGTCATGCGTGCAGATGGTAGTCACAGGAGCATCGTACCCATCCTTTTGTAAGAAGTTTATTAGCATAATATCCTTTGTTATTATGCTCACTTGTGATGTTGGATCAACGAGAACACCTACTACGATGTTTCCATCGATCTGTAGAGGAATGTAAAGAGGAGATGGTTGCTTGTTAAAGACCATCGGTAGGTCCTATCAAGTGAAAGTTATACTAGTACCACTATCCACAGGCTACACAAAGGGCATGGTTTGGTGAAAGAAGGAAGCCATTGTGCACACTAGACAACGCTTTCATAGAGTCCCTAACGGCTAGCAAATAAGATGGTGACCCAATTAAGGTTTCATCATGCAATACCTTTGGAACCTTCCAACTATGCCAATTAGGGGTCGCAAGTTGGGTTGTAAGGAAACACCCTCACAACACTTACACCTACAACACTCCTAGAGTACGAGGAAAGGAACTGTCAGTATCAAAAAAATGGAACCAAAATGGTTCATGTCAGCTTCACCAAAAATGTAAGAGAGGGGGACCACCACATGCAAAACCCTAGGTCATGAAGGGTCAAGATGCGAGAGGCTTCCCTAACTTACCTTAGCTAAGTGTAATGTTAGGAAATGTGAGGTGAGAGTAAAAAGGACCGTGCAGCCTCTCAATTACTCTGCAAACCTAAAACACAGGAAGGGGCTAGGCGAGCTATTTTTTAGGTCTAAACTATGCCTCAAGAAGCTCTATGTCTGAGGACAAAAGCACAATATCTGGACATCAGCGTGGCGTGCTGGTGTCTCAAAAGTGTGTTGGTGTCTATACGACTAGACAACATTGAAAATGAGGTCAAACCAATAAAACTAGCTAATGACCCAACTGATTAACTAAAGGGCCAGAATGATGTGATTAAATAAATGAAATACTCTCTGATATTATAAAGGAAATATGCAAGAGTGAAGAGAATGAGGAGGATCTCACCAAGGAACTCATTCGCCAGCTAATCCTTTGAGAAGTGTGTGCTGCTACACACAAAAAGAGAGGAGAATGTTGGGTGGCTGTATAGGGGTCTGCCTCAGTTAGATCCCCATTTAGGTGTTTCCACCTCCATAGATAGCCAAGGAAACAAGATAAAGGAAATAATATAGTAAAGAGAAAAGAAGCACTACAAAACAGTGTTATGCTACTCAACCAAGTGATAGAGGAGAGGAGAGGGAAGCTTACCACCTCCACCAAGAGCTCTCAAGGCTGCTTGGGGGAGAAAATGAGAGTACTCGAGCCTTTGCTACAATTGTGTGGTCCCAAACTTGCTCTACCGAAGTGATGGAGTGTTGCTTTGGCTGCAATGGAATGCTTGAATGCTTGGAGCGAGTGAAAGTTAGCTTGTGGAGTGATAGAATGAGTTCTTGAAATTGTCAAGAAGCTTGTGAATGAGGTGAAGAAGTTAGAATGCATGTTGAAGGGATGAATTTGAAGGAGGAATGGAGAAAAATGGCCATATTAGGGTCAATCAATAGAAGGAGGTGTTACAAGTTCACCTCCAATGAGAAGAGTAACACCTTTTCAAGTTTAGCTATAGGAATTTTCTAGGGATGTAAGTGTGCCGCGTGGACGTTTGCGCACTGCACGGGCATCCCTGACAAAAACGCCTCCACCAATTCTCAAAACAGGCACCAAATGGGATGCAAGTAGTGGGCTTAGGTGGAATTAAGTCTTCGAACTTGGTTTTCTAAGGTGGGTAAAGGAAAAAATGGGATTTTCACATGGGATGTAAATTCACTTTTATACAGTATGCAACTTTCTTCTTTATTGATAAAAATAGATACACAAAGATGAAGACAAAGTTTCATGTATTTGCTTCTCAAAATGGGCAACACTTCATTGCAAAAGATAAAAGATAAAGATTACAAAAGAGTTCACTCTTATTTATAAAAGAGAGGGAAGAGTAAATCTAGGAAATTAGATGAGCAAAATTAGGAAAGTTAGGTGAGATAATTTAGGAAAATCTAACCTAACAAGTCAACTTAGTAAAAAATGTTGTCCATCTTTTTGGGAAAACATCTTTATTTTTACATGCAATTATATTTTCTCAAAAGACATTTAAGATGTCAAAAACCATTTATAGAAAGCATAAAGGAAAGCATAAAAATATTCAACACTAGCGAAAAGAATTCTTCACGGTTCCTTGCTTTGGGCATGAAAGTCTTCATATTTCTTCTTGGTCTCCTATATGAATGTATCATCTGGACCGATAGTGTAATTGACAAGGTTCTAAACTCTTGTGATCGAAATTCTGGTAGATGAATGAATCTTCTTGCACCTATTAAGATGCATCTTGAGATTATCTAGAGTTAACCATATATCACAAATGACATGCATTGAGGTCTTTGAAAATTTGGCATCCTCCACTTGATTCATGACGGCTTCCTTGTAGATCTAGGAAAGTTCACTGGCTAGGAGGAAAATACAATTTTCTTCAAGGAGCTTATCTGATAACTCCTTAATTCCTTTCTCTAGGAAAGCATGATGTCCTTAACGACATCTTCTTGCACTTGGTGGAGATCTTCAATAAGAGACTTGATGACTTGAATGTGGTGCTTAAGTGATTATCTTACCTCCACATATTTCTCCTTGTCAGGAATTACCCCATCTTCCACCAACTTAATGAGCTTTGCCTGCTTCATTTGTGACAAAAATGATAGAAATTTTTCCATTTCTTTTTGCTCTTGGGAAAAAATATTTTCTTCTTTATCAAGCTCTGATTTGAGCTTGGCTATTTGAGTGGCCTTATCATCTACAACAATTATAACCTACGACCATGTTCTATAATTCATCAATAAAATCATACAATTCCTTATCCTTTGAGGTGAACTTCTCTACTTTTGCACTGATGGGTCCTAAAGGCTTACCATAGCGAAAGGTTGTATGTTTCTTGAAGAGCATGTAAGTCTTCTCAAAACAGCTACATAGTGCTCGACCTTATGCTTATACATGTTTTAGGATTGTTCCATTTTGTCAAGCCTTCCTTCTAATGCATCCAAGACTACTTGTGCATTTTCCTTGGCACTTTCATTTGTCACTTTACCGAGCTAGACTCTCATGAAAATGTAGTCGTTCATGTTTACATCTCCTTCCTCTAGTAGGGGTAGAACAATTTGTACAAACTTATGACTAGTCTTGTCAACATGAAGCCTTGAGTGTACTTTTTCCTTTTTCTCCCCCTTGGATTTTGGAGGGGTTATCTCTTCAAGATCAAGCTCTTTTGGAGAGATCATTTTCTTCTTTCACTTCAATACTTGAGATACCAACCAAGGGGGAAGAGAGGAAGTATATGCTTCTTGACTCACCGTCAATTCTTGTGTCACAACTACTTCTATAGAAATGATTGGTATGGTAACAATCAGGGTCGTATCTGTCATGATTGCTCTAAAATTCTACATACCAAGTTCATTATGCAAAGACTCATTCATAAATATGTCAAATTCAACTTTAGATGTAATGTCAAAAGATGAAGACAACAAACTTGGGATGGATGAGGGAGAGCTTGAAAAAATATTAACAGTTTGTTGATTTGAAACTATAGGAGTGGCAAGGACGGTTGATGCTACAGGGGATGAGAAACATCCACTACATGTGTGGTAGATGTGGGAGGAGGTGAAGTAGGAAGGGGAGGTGGATTAGTGTTAGGATTGGGAGGTGTATGGGTAACATTTGAAGTTATGGGTGATGACGTGCGGGGAAGATCTTCAACAATGCTCTCATGAGGAGAAAGTTGTTCATTGTCATGCCCAAGTTCCTCCTCATTACCTTCCTTTTCTCCTTCATCTTTTTTAGATTCCTTTTCTTTTGATGCAGATCGTTCTTCTGAAGATTCTTCACTTTCGTTTCCCTCTTCTTCAGAAGTTTGTTCCTTCTAAGCAACCTCTTTTCCTGCTGCATGTGTAGGTTCAGACTCTATTTCCTGTTGTTCATCAAAAACTTGCGTAACTTTCTTTCCAATGGTGAACTTGATCCTAGGACCTCTTTGGGAAGAATAGGGAATAGCCGCAAGGTGCTGCCACAATAATGGGTTACACTTTTTGGGACATCCTGATTTTTGCCTGAAATCACATATTTTTAGAAAATACAATTATTTATGACTTGAAAGGTTCCATTTAAACTATTTAAATTACAAAGGTATTGATCAAACCCCCTTAGATCAAACCCCCTTGGATAGAACCTTGTTAGATTTAAACCATACCTATAATCGAGTCTCCTCTACACCTATCAAAATGCTGATGAAAAACCACTTTTGATTTACCTTTTGGGTGATCAAATGAATTCATTTAAAAAATTTGTTTTGTAATCCTATAGCCCTTATTATAAGCTTCCCAAAAAGTATAATTTTAAATATTTTTAATTTGATTATTATATTTATTTTTTATTTCTTGTGAATGTAGGATTTTCAATTAACATCAAGTTCTTTATTTCACACATATGAAAAAATAGAAAAATAGAGAAAAAAATTCTAAAAAATATATGTGCACTAGGTATTGATGTCCTTATTCCAAAAAAAAAAGAATAAGTTAATTTAAATGAATACAAAAAAAGTTATGCATGCTGAAGTACACCTCTGTCCAAATTATAATTATTCTGACTTGGAAAATTAATTAAAAAAAATATATGTAACAAAAAATTATGAAAAAATATCCATCCCCTAGATATTGGTGTGAAAATTTTGTATTTTAAAAATTATAATTGTATCCTATCTATAAAAAAAGTTACGTGGGCCGAAGTAAACATCACTTTTTAAAAATGTTGATTAGTAGAAAAAATAAGTTATTAAAAATTACATAAAATGATTCACAATTTATTTTTTAATTTTTTAAAAAATATATAATTAGAATCTACACAAAATATCTAACAAATAACTAGTTTGATTCATCTTCAAAACCTTAATGGTTTAGCTGCTATAGGTGTAAGAAAGTGAATGTCTAGTGAAAAATCCTGATTTTAATGTCAAGTTTGGCCAAAAACTGTAACCCATTATTGTGGGATCACCCCGCATGTTTTTTCTTTGAGAAAATTTATGATTGTTGACTGGTTTCTACTCCTGGTACTTCTCCCTCTGATACGGTCCTAAAGGATTTCATTTGGAAACCATGTTTATGCAACCATTCTGTTGTGTTGTGCAAGATGGGAGCAAGTATTTCCCTGATAGAATTTTTTTCCCTTTTTGACCATTGAATCAGTGGTAAGGGCCTCTTAGAAATATTGTCATCTTCATAGGTAGATTTTAGGATGTCACCAAGATCTTAGAAATCCTCTAGTATATTATCCACACCCAACTCTATAATTTCCTCAACTGTTAGCCTGCAAATGTCCATTTTGTAGATGTCTTCTTCATCCCTGCAATCAACCCATATGTCTTCAAAATGATAGACATGCATGTGATCTTTTTTCAATTTTCTCTTCACATCCTGGTAATCAAAGTCAGCTCTATATTTGTATGTCCTGAAAGTTACGATCTGCATCTCTACATAGACTGACTTTTCCTTTTGTACACTATGAACAGTATACCTTCCAATTGTCAGTGGGAATTTGAAACCCAGTTTGTGAATTCTCATGCATTCCTTGTGAACTAATATCAGCTATCTACACAAATGCATGAGTATCCACTTATCTAAGGGATATCTAGGAAACATGTAAGGGCACCTAGTATAGCAACCTACCCCCATATAAGTAAAAGTTAGAAATTGCAAGAAGATACAACCAACCTTACTCACCACTTTGTATACCTCATCCGACATCCTCTTCTTTTCGAGAGTTGGATCAAGATTGAACAATAGAGGTGCAAGAAGGCATCTGTGGCCCTCCTAAAATGATGAAGAATTTCCTTCAGTTTCAACTGATAAAAATATTCATATACAGGTACAGAATGTTAGTTTCCCTTTGTAGATAACCCTAGGAATTGCCTCATCATAGAAACAACATACACTAAGTAAGAAGTCATGTAGAACTTGAGAGTGGTTGGAACATTTATCAATTGTTCATGTGAATTTCATCACTGATTTGGGTTCCCCAATCAATTTGAGCTTTCTTTCTCCTGATGATCCGAATGTATTCATATATCCACTCCTAGAAATGAGATGACTTAGGAAATCCTTTAACCCTACTTAGGAGAGTAATAATATCCCTAACACTCTTTTTGAAGTCACTTCGAGGAAGCCCCTTTGACCATCTTGAGATAGTGGGCCTAGGGGTTTTCAACCATTGCCTATTAATCAAATTTTTAGCCTTAGTTGGATCAACATCATAAGCCTCTTGTGCCTGTTGCATTGAAATATTTATGTATTGTTCCATGTGTGGAACTCTAAAAATAATGTCAAAGAATTTAGGGTCTAGTCTCATCATCACTTGTCCAAAGGAATCTGTTACACTTCTACTCTCTCAGATGTAGTGGGATGTAACCTAGAGAATGAACTCTGTATGATGAGAAGATGTCGATAATGTGGACACCAGGTGCAAGTTGCTATGGAAAATGGATCCCAAGCTATCTTCCAAGGGATTTTGTTTAGTTCTTTTTACAAAGTCTTCAAGGTCTTGATGACCAACTTTGATATCCTTGATTTCATCCACCTTTGAGATCACCATTGTAGGCAGAAAGACACCTTAGTATTTATATTTCATTTTCCCTCTTTCTTAGAAGATGATAGAGGCTTGTTTGTTGTCATCTAGAAGAACTAGGATCAAAGGATAACACCTTTAGGATCACTTGACAAGATCTGGAGAGAAAATACAAGGGTGGTGAATCAATAGATGTTAGGTAAAACTGTAGCATTGGGAAGCATGAAGAAAGCAAGCAACTTGGAGCAAGTAGAAATGAGAAATTTAGCAATTTGCAATGGAAAACAGAGCATGGGTGAAGAAATGGGGTTCAAAGTGAAAATGGAGTGATTTTAGAGCGTTAATGGAAAAAACTGCCTTTTATATAGGAGCATTGAAAATTAGTGCCCCTACACATGAGATGTTGATTTACATGTAGGGGCATTGATTTTCAACGCTCCTACATGTTGGTTACATGTAATGTGTAAGAAGTATCAAGGTTCTGAAAATCAATGTCTTGACATTTTGGTCATGTTCAAGTTTATGGTCGGGCACTGATTTTCAATTCTCGAGCATTTCTCCAGCCTTTTGTGTTAAGCATACAAGCGGGATATTTCAACACTTCAACATGTGTTTGGAAAGAATGCTCCATGTAGGAGCGATGATTTTCACCGCTCCTACATGTGGGAGTTGGCAAAAAAAATTGAAGTGTAAAAGTGGATAATTTCACTGCTTCAACATTGAATGGCTTGGTAGATTTGGTGTTTGAGTGGTGAAAATTACTGCTCAAACAATTTAGTGATGGTCTTTTAAAAAATGATGGAGCTTTCATTCTTTTCAACATGCTAGCACTTAGAATTTTAACCGCTTGGTGGGTTATGCAATTATAATGAGAAATGTTGGAGAAACAAAAGATAGTGAAGAAGATAGAGATGACATTAGGAAAGTAGCTCACATGAAGCAAAAAAAAGTGTAAAACAAAAATGAAGAACAGGGTGCAACCTAAAAAGATGAATGGGGAACAAACAAAATGAAAAGATCAAAACCTTACTAACTAAAACGTATATGGTGACATGGAAAAAGAAATTACAAAGATTTAAAAATGAATGGAAAGAAGAAAAATGACGAGAAGTAAAAGCAACGACATACCTAGTTAAAGATTAGAAACCCTAGCTCAAAGCATGAAGAAATCCTCACAATCGCGAGTTGTAGGATCTTCAAGAGTGATCCACGCAAGAAGGAGAATGAAAGGAGAAATGAAATGGGGTTAATATTACCCTAAAATAACTCTAAGTGATTTAAAAGTTAATTAACACAACTTGGAGTCACATTAATTGTGGAGGAATTAAAGGCGAGACATATGCACAAGCATTGAAAATCAACGCTTGTGCACATTAGAGGCTTCAAAAACATAAAGTGCACAAGTGTTGATTTTCAATGCTTGTGCATTTCAAAAAAATAAAAAGAAAAATACACAAGGATAAAGTGTAGGAGTGCTGAAAATCAACTCTCCAACACTTGGAGTGAATTTTACTAGGGCAACATGTAGGAGCGCTAATTTTTAGTGCTCCAACATGTTTGACAATTTTTCTAACTCCCAAAGTTTGAGAGTTCAAGAAGATGCTTGTTTTGAAGCTCTTTGAAAGATGGATGTGGGGGAAAACTCATACAGACTATTTGAGACCTTGGATTGTACATCGAGGTGAATTAAAATTTACCTCGTTTTACATGTTTGAATATCATGAAACTACAAAATAGACAAGTTTTGTAGGGGGGTTATTTGTGAATCGAGCACTACTAGATTCTATGATAACAATTGGCTCTAGATTGGGAAATTCCTTCAGTCATTCTTAGAAACGACTGAAGGGAGAAGAACTCCAAAATTCAAGTGCCTTTATCCATCCATTGGGCATAGAGTTAGGCGGTGACAACACAAAGAATCAAAAACAAAAAGACACAAGGACTAAAATGAAATTTTTTACATTTGACCGCCTATCACCTTACTGTGTAAAGTGTTTGAGATGTTGTGAGGAAGGGAAAATTGCATTCCATCCTCATATGCCAATAGGAAATTGTTTTTGCCATGCAGTTGATGAACTTTGAAAGGTCCTGTCCATAGTGAATCAAACTTCCCATGCATACCCTTTGGTTCTCTTTACTTGTCCCATAGGAGAACAAGATCACCAATTTGAAAATCTTGAGACTTGGCCTTCTTGTCGAATAGATTCTTTACTTGGTCCTAATGCTCCATGATGTGGTTAGCCACCTAAACTCTATTCTATTCCAATTTATAGAGATACATTATATACTTATCGATGGAGTTATCAAAAGTATCATCCTCAATGGTCTTAGCTAGTTTGAGGGCAAGAAGTTCCAAGGTTATGGGAATTTATGCATTCAACCCGTATAGGAGTTGGAAAGGAGACATACCAATCACCCACTTTGGAGTTATTTTTTCTACCCACAAAGTGTCATACAAGGCTTTGTGCCACAAACATTGATTCTCATCCATGAGCTTGCAGATTATAGTCACCAAATTTTTTTTGCTTGATTTAGCCTAACCATTACCTTATGGGTAATAGTTAGATGAATGTGACAAAGTTATGCCATGTTCAAAACAAAACTCAGTTATCTCACTTGACAAGAAGGTAGAAGCATTGTTAACAACAATCTTGTTCGACACCCCGAACCTGGAAATGGTATTTTCTTTTAAGAAACTACATACCACTTCAAAAGTAGCATGCTTAGCCAAAATTGCTTCCACCCACTTGGTGAAGTAGTCGGTTGTAGTTAAGACCTAGGTGTGTCCTACACTTGATGGTGGATTCACTGCACCAATGAAATCAATTCCCCACTGCTGGAAGGGTTCTTAAATAACAACTAATTTTAGAGGCAAAGCCACTAGCTTTGGCTTACCTATGAACTATTGGCATAGTTCACATTTAAGCACCCAAGAGTACGCATCGTAGAAGAGTGTGGGCTAGTAGTAATTTTCTCTCAGGATTTTATGAGCAATAACTGGCACTAAAAAGTGTCCTCCACATGATAAGTCATGATATGACTTCAACAATCTTTCCTATTTTTCTTCATCAACACATCGCAAAAAAGTTACATCCAATGCATGTTTGTTCAAACCATTGTCCCATAAGACAAAGTTTGTTGAATTTAGTTTGATGGTCCTATTCTCCTTTGGAGTCAAATGATCAAGACATTCCCCATAGTGAGAAAATGGGCAATGTTGGAATAACACTCATTAGTTGTACTGATGAATAACACCATTTGAAGTTCGCTTGGATCTGACTCCTCAGTCTCTAAAACTTCTTCATCAAGATTATTTTCAGTGATGAGTTGACATAGTCCTCTCCCATGTATCAACTTGGTAGGTTTTATTTCCATGTCATATTCTTGAATCTTGGAAATCCAATTTCCTCTTTTCGTTCCAAACTCCTATTGTGTTAAGATGGACTTAATGGTTGAATCTGGAACTAGGACTTTGACATGGCTATTAATAATGTAGAACCAGAAATGTTTAACAACTTTGACTATGGAAAAAGTATGTTTTTCCATTTTGGAATATTTCAATTCATAATTCTTGAGAGGGTAGTGTTGATGGCCAATGTAACACAACAACATTAAAATAGAATATTTATACTCTATTTCTCCTAAAAAATATAAATAACCTAAAGCTACCTATCTTGCAAGGTCTTTGTAGTTGGTTCTCAACTGTGTTGATGTTGTTTAGTGGCCTATGCAATTGTAATGTTCAAGGGGCCTGCTTGTAAAGGGATACCAATTGCATAGTACAAATTAATCTAACATTTGGTGGGTGTAAATAAACATCAAAAGATAGAACAAAGCTTAGGACAGTAAAGCATAAACACAGATTCCCTTTAATTTAGACATATAAACTTCATAATGAGCATTTATCCAAACAACTAAAACTATAAAATGATACAATCCACAAAATACTCTATACCATTGCATTCATTCATAGTGCAAAATTCAAGACATACAATCATCCATTATCACTAAACTTCAAAATCAAAGAGAACACATCACCAGCTCATCATTAAAATTCATAGATCAATAAACAAAAAGAAATATCATTCACAGATAACTTAATGAAATAGCCTCAAATTTAGAATCTTCTATTGAATTTCATCAAATAAGAGACATTTATGCACAACAAATTCACTGGGATACAAATGACCATTTTTCATCAACATTACCATTAAACTAATTCTTGGAAATAACATTAACTGTATTAAAACTTGTAAAAATGTCTAAGTGTCTTTGCATAAAAACTATAAAAACTTCTAAGAAACTATAAAAATATCCTAGATCTCTCTTTAGGCAGCTAATCCTTCCTCAATTAGCCAAACTTTACAACATTGAGAGAAAATCTACATATAGAAAAGTTTAACACTAATTCTTCTCATCAAAAATTGAGATCCATAAATCAAGGAACCACTGGAGCTGCATGAGGTAATTTCCCATCATGATCTTTAGTTAACCAATGATTAATCCTTAGTAAAAATCTGTAGGCAAAAGGATAAGTTCAAATTGTTGGGGATCCTTAGTTGAACTTGTGTCATGTTCCTGAAAGATAGGAGGGAGCTACCTAGTTGGTCGTATCATCTGATGCTTCACTCAAAAAGGTTATTCTCTAGCCACTTCACTCCTCTGTCTTCTGTTCAAGTAAATATTCATCATAACTATCCAATACTTGTTTAATTATATCCACATCCGGCCCATCTATCCAATTGTCTTCAAATTTTATTCTTTGCAATTCAGTAGAGGTGAACTTCTGCATATTTTCTAACTTAGCCAACTCCTTCCAAGCAATATTTACCACTTCTTTTATATCCATGAACCTACCAATTAAAAAATCATCACCATCATCTCCCTTTTGCATCGCCTCTTGTAATCTATTATTCCATTTTTTCCTTAGTTCATCAAGAGGGAAACCATCCTTCACAGGGACATCTTCATTTATAATCATGGCTACAATTGCCTCTAACTCTACAATTTGCTCTGTCAAATCTTTACTAGCCTGTCGTACTTCATTCCTATGTACAAAAATAAATGAATTTTGGAATCTAATAATGTTAATAGTTTTATCAGTAAAATCATCATTACCTTCTTCAAAGATGGATTGTTCTAGGAGTGTTTGTTGAGGCAGCTTATTAATTTCTTTCAATTTCTTAACATGTTCCCTGTACTCTTCCTCTTGCTTCTAGAGGGTCTCAACATATGTAGTGATGTCATTGATTGATTCCAATGCTTCTTTATTAACCTTGTGACTTTCAACAAGCAGTTCCTCTACCTCTTGGTTCAACTTGTCAATCCATCTATCCAATATCCCTACTTTTCTTTTCATTTCAACAAGGTTATCAACTTCTTTCTTACTTAACAAAATTGGTGTCCCAAGAGCAATAGATTGTAGAGAAATAGGAGAGGATAGGTCCTTTAAGAACCTATGCAATTAATCTAATTGACCTTTGAGCTCATCCTTTCTTTGCTTGTCCTTTATCATCCTTGACTTAGTGGAAGATGCTACAATATCAATGAGATTCATCTGTTGGTTCCTTGTAGGTCTCTCTAAGTTCACAGTGCCTAGTTGATAATCACTCAACTGCATCTCTTGTTTGTCCTTGTCTAGCATGGCAATGGCACATTCAACTACAATGTCTCTAGTATCTATCAATTTAGTGGAATGAAGGACTCGAGCCTTTTTCTTGGGCTTCTCCTTCTCAATCTCTTTCATCATATCATCCCACTTTAGCGGTTGGGGATAGACTATTTGTTTCCTCTCCAAGTTGAGCTTCAACCATGTATTGGGGTAGTGGGAGGATTAATCACTTGAGGTGAAGATGAAGTGGTAGGAGAAAGTGGTTGTAAAAGTGTTACCTTTGGTTGAGAATCACACTCTTGTTGTTTCTCCTTTTCTGCAATTTCTTTAGCAAGCCTATCAGCTTCAACTTTCTCCCTTTCTTCTTCCAATCTCTTCTCCTCCAACATGTCATCTCTTTGTTTTTCCAATTGCTTAACCCTCTCCCACATTTTGGCCACTTCTTGCTCATGTTTGGCTTATTCCTCTACCTCCAACTTCTTCAACAAAAGTTGTTCTTCATCTTTCTTTCTTTGGGCTTCCTCTTCAGCCTTGGCTTTGGCCTCAAGGTCTTCCTTTTGTCTCCTCTGTCAGGCCTTTTCTTCTTCAAGGTCATGAATCTATTGTAGAAGGGCCAAATTTTCCCTCTCTACATTAGCTTTCCATTAATCTTCCTTTTGTTGTTGTAGTAGGTCCTCCTTTTCCTTATGCTTCCTTGCAAGTTCTTCAATCTTTGCTCTAGCTTCAGCCTCTTGTTTCTTTGCAAGTGCATTAGCTTGTGCCTTTGCATCAGCCTCCTTCACATCCTCAAATAGTTTCCACTGATCTTCTAGAGTTAAGACATGCTCAGTCCCAACATCTTCAATATTCTCAATAGATACAGTCATAAGAGGCTCATGGTTTGATTGTGTGGCCTCTAAATCAATGTATATATCATGAATTTCAACCTCCTTTTTCTTATCCTTTTCATCTTGCTCATGGAGGCTTCCTATAGGTACTTCTTTTTTAGATTCTTTTGGGAGAGAAGGTTGAGATAAGGATCCTTCTCTATTTGTTGTAGTTTCTTCATCATGTGACTCATGGGTTTCTTGAGTAGGTACTCCTGGATTAGCATCTCCTCCAGAGCTAGGAGGATAATACTCCAATTGTTCCTTAGGGGTTGTCCTCCTCTTTGTTCTTCTATATCCTTGGGTACCTGTTGCTTTCCTCTTCTTTGAGGATTGAGCATCTGGCTCCTTTATCCTCATGACCACCCATTGGATACTTCTATCCATTATAGTCCTATAAATTTTTTTAATGTCAATAAACTCTTCCTCATCCCAATTTATTGGGTCCAAGCCCCTAGTACCCATACTTTCAGCTTCATACCCAGGGTCCAAAACTACACCATTATTTGATAGTGTTTCAGGAATGTCCTCCTTTACCCCATATTCAATCATTAGTGGGATGGTAAGCCTTTCATAATTTCTTCTCCTTACATCATAATCATCTTGCAAATCAATCCAAAAATCCTCTAACAAGTTAAAGTGTTTATCAAAAATGGTGGGAGATATGCCATTCATCTTATTCTTTGGGTCAAAATGTTTCCTAGTTGTATACAATCCAAGCTTTAAATAACTTAGTTCTTCACACATTACCTTTGTAACCAAATTGTGAACACAACAGTATTCTCCCAACTTCATTGTAAATTTGTGGCATCTCGACTTGTGCTTGTTGGAAAAAATTTCATTGACTCCCAAAGTCTGATATATAAACTCCATAAGAATAATCCTATCACTGCAACATCTTGGCAGTCGATGAGGATGTCCATCAAAACCTTCCAACCTAAAGTAGGAGAACTTGTGGTATTAGATATACCTGTGTCCCCATTCATCAATGAAATCCATGGCCTCCCTACTCATCCTATATCCAACATCTCTTGTCAACCAGTTAATGATGACATAAAGGAATGCATCATTAGCCCTTCTATAGTGTAGCTATGAGGTTTGTAGGGTCAGTTGATCATAGTGTTCCCATGCCTTCTTCTATCCAAGAGCCTCTCCCAATATGCCCATTGCATTCAATCTAGGGAATATTCCCATTCTTGTAGCTAAATACATAACATAAGAAGTCATAAAGAAGTTCTTTGTTTGCCCCACCTTGAGCATCTAGTTGTGCAAGTTATTTGAAAAAATATTGCTCCAATCAAACTATTTCCTACCATCCATAATGGTTTCAATGAATGGAAACATCCATTCCTTAAAGTATGCAGAGTCTTTCTTTCCAAACACCCTGGAAAGCATCATGATTAGGTCATCTATTTCATTTTTTAAGTCTCCCCTCTTATGCTGCTTAGGAACCTTGGCCAAGGACTTATTTTTAGTTCTCAACCACTTCTTATTCATGTGGGACCTATTAGCTTCCTTGTTCCTATTGAATAACTGCAATGCCTCTGCTTTAGTCAATTGCTTGGGGTTCTTGGGGGTAGGTGCATTGAACAAGGACCTCATAATTTACGAGGATAGATCAATGATCACATTTCCTTGGAAGTCCATACACTATCTTGATGAAGGATTGTAATCCCCTACTACTGTGAGTATAAGCTCTGGGTATTGGACTAATAAGGGGAAAATTTTAACATGTGCTAGTCCGAATTGGGCTATTTTTTCAATCCTTGTAATAACATCCTCAAAGAAATTATCTACAACCAACTCCTCACAGTTGAATGGGCCTAGATTCGTGTTTGTGATATCATACCTTTATGAATCCAACTTACTAGCTATAAGAGTGGCATCTTGGTTTTTGTATCTCAAAGTTTAAGGCAATCGCTCCACCTTAATCTTCTTTGGTTTTACTCCAGCTTTCTACAACTTTCCCTTCCTTTTGTGAAACTTCTTCGGATTCTCCTAATATTGTTTACTCCTACAAGAAAACCTTGGATTAGACTAATAGAGAGTATGAGAATCATCATTATGAGTGTTATCTTTTCATACTTCTTTATTCTTCCCTAGGTAACCCTCGATACTTAGTGTAATTTCAAACTTGGCGGGAGTGGGACTGGGAGTAGATTAGAAACCAAAGAACTAAAATACATAACACAATCAGAACTGGAATTGGAATGAGATCAGAAACTAAAACTTTCAAATTTTCAATACCGCTTAACATTTGATGACCTGATCCTGCCAAGTTGGCAGGATCAGAATTAGAATCAGAATCAGAACCCACCGGAGGCAGACTAATTTTTGGAACCAAACTCTTATGCAAAAGTTCATGGGGCAAGTTCATTTCCGGCTCTGATTCTGGCATGTATTATTAGAGCTAAGTGAACTCTCCCTGCATGCTAACATCAGTTTGGACTTAGGTTTAAACAGGTGTGGGAAGGAAAAGTTCAAGCTCAACTCCACCCAAACAAATGGGACTAGATCAAGTGAGTTAGGGAAATTACGTGAAAAGGGCATGAAACGCAAAACCCTAATTCATACGGCCTGTCAACTTACATTAAAACTAGGGCATCAAAACCCTACGGTTAAATCCATAAGATCAACAAGATACAAGATTAGAGGGGTCTGTGGAAAGATTTAAAATAGTTCCAAGCACCAAAAACCCTCGAAATGAAGCTCTAATCAAAACTAGGGCACGGTGGAATGAAAATGTCACCAAAAATGGAGAAAACAATAGAAGACCCACAAAAAAAATGGGGAAAGCAAGAAACAAATGAAAAATAGAAGAAAAAATGCAAAGAAAACCAAGAAAGACAAATGAAACACTAACAATAAGAAAGGAAATGAGAAAAGATCAATGAGAGAAGTCTCACAAACACGTGAAGAATAGAACAAACAACCAAATGGGAAAACACAAAATGGAATGGGAGAAACCAACCTACCTGAAAATGCAATGAGAAAAGGGTAGAAAATCAATAGGGATCCACTCATGACCACTCACCTGCAACCAAATCATGCTCCTCTTTGAGTTCTTTCGACTCTTGCTTTTTAAAATGCTTTGGATAATTGTAATGAGCCAAATAACCTTGATTAAAGTTTTAAAATCCATTTCACGTGTGTGAGGAGGCTGTAATTAATGCAATTAATGTAGTTGGTTGGGGGTGGGATTGGAATGAAGGTGAGTACACAACCAACGTGTTCATCAGAGGTAAAACGGGAGCAGAAGCGTAGTCGAGATAGAACCAGGAAATTTTTTGAAGTTCCACATGTCATTCCAAATTTGGCTCTAGTCTTGCAGTAGGGAAAGGACAACAAAGGAATGGGGGCAGAATCAAAACTAAATCTTGATCTAGAACTTGGCAAAGTTCCAAGTTCAAATCCAATTATGGTTCCACTCTTGACCAAGGGAAAGAACACCAATAGAGGGAAAACAAAAGGACACAAGGAAGCGGGATTGGAGAAAAGCCCATCCCAAAACAAAACACAAAATGAGACAAAACACAAGGCAAACAAATGGGAGCTGGATCAGAACCAAATCTAGACTCGAAACTTTTACAAAGTTTCGGGTCCAGTTTGTATTCTACTTCTGCTTCCAAAAAAAGGAAAAGAAACACAAAGAGGAAGAAAACAAAATAAAACCCAAGGGAGAAACAAACCCAAGATCATGAGATAAATAAAACCACAAAGAAGATGACCAAGCAAGGAATGAGGCCAGAACTCGAACAAAAACCGGAGCAAGAACTTTGCAAAAGTTCTAAGTCTAGTTTCGGCTTGCATTCCAAACTTGAAAGAACAAAAGAAATAAAGGATTAGGAGGAAAAAGAACAACTCCTAAGACCCAAACAAGAACACCAAGGACAAACAAACACAAGGGGGACCCATTTTGATCAAAAACAAAATAGGGTGATTGTGCAAGGCATAAAAATTGGTGACTTGGCTAGGAAAATGGTTTACCCATTTTTAAGATACTGAAGAATTCAGTCAGCCAGAACCTTTGGTTCATGTATATTTTAAAATTTAGTATGATCAGTTATGGAAAAATGAGGTTGAGCTGGAATCTCAAATGTAAATCAGCAATAACCACATTGAATTTGAGTGTGTGCATGTATAGTGTATCCATTTCTATTAAGGTTCTTCTCATCTTGAAATAACTGTATTAAAGATTTAGGCTACATGATTTGAATCCTTATGATTGTTGTGCAATGATATCTTGGGTATTGCTCCACTGCCAAATAGGCATCCATAGCCTAGACGGAGATACCTCTAGTTCTCTCAAAGCATTTCTCTATTGCCAGACAAGCATCCATAGCCCTGGTAGAGATACTTGAATTACCCTTCTCATATTGAATCTTACCATCAGTTAATGGTTCTCTTTTCTTTTTTTTTTGTATAGGCTTACTTGAATAATTTCTCTTTTCATCTTTTCATTAATATTCAGATGTATCATTCTGAAATTTGGGTTGGGAACTACAATGGATTTCATGACAATGTTAGGACTCAGATTTTTCACCTAAATTCAAAATATAATTATCCTAATACAAATAGGCCTCTATGTAAATAGATGTTTCTATCTATTTCGTGAAAAAATTCAACCATGGTCTATGAGATTACTTACAATACACCTGTTTGTTCTTAACCTTTTAGGATGCTACTTAAAAATAACACAAGACACAAGTCTTGAGATGAAAAATTTCCATAGACATACCTAAAAATACCTAAACCGAATTCTCTCCTAGTACCTTCAACATGCAGTGAATAACCACTCCGTATTTTGAAATAGAGAAAAACGGAAGTCACCCCAAGACACAAGAACAAAACATAAACCACAAGAGGAAAACAAAAAAAATGAACAAATGAACAAACCAAAAAAAAAGAAGTAAAGGAGCCAACTAATTACATATGCACAACCAATTAGAACACTAGACCCTCATGGGCCAAAATAGTATTTGAGAAACTGCCCATTGATAGGCAATGGAATAGGCTCTTTCGTTAAAGTGCTCAATCAAAAGGAATTTTCGCTGAGGATCTCAACAATTTGATAAGGACCCAACCAAATTTGATCAAAATTCTAGTGGTCCCCTTTATTTTCTTTTCCTTTATCCCATAGTAGTACAAGATCCAATATTCTAAAATCTTTGATTTTTCCTCTTATCAAACCAATGTTTGAGAATAGCTTGATGTTTAGAAAATTGTAGTAAAGTAGCATCTCTTTGCTCTTCTAGATTCAATAAAATGTTTAGCCTAACCTCTATCCTATCATCATTTGAGTAGAATTCTTGCATAAACCTAAGAACATATATCTTTAGGTGGATAGGAAAGACTAGGTCTTGTCCATAGACCAACTTGAATGGCAAGTTTCCTAAGGCGGCCTTGATTCGAGTTCTATCTTCCCATAAGGAAAATTTGAGTTGAGTATGCCAAACCCTAGGATTACTTTCTAACAGCTTCTTAATTACTTCCAATAGATTTTTATTCCTAGACTCAGCTACTCTATTCCCCTAAGGGAAGTAATTAGAAGAATATTTTAACAAAATTTTATGTTCATATTCCCATTGAATAAATTCTACATAAGAGAAAGCAGGGCCATTATCACATACTAGGGAAAATAGTATGCCAAACTTGGTAATGATGCATTCATTAAGGAATTTGATGATGACTTCGATGGTGCTATTCTTACAAGGCTGAGCTTTAGTCTAGTGCATACAATAATCAGTCGCCATCAAAATAAATTTTTGACCTCGTATATTGGTTGTAGTAGCATTACTGGATTGTGTTCCCTAGATGCAGAAGTTTGACATGTATGACATGTCCTCACATGTTGGTGAGCATCTCAGAACACATGGGGCCAGTAGTAACCTGATCTCAGAATTTGGTGCACCATGGACTCAACAGAACCATGTCCAGTACCATGTCTTCTATAAAATTTCATTATGGCTTGTGTCACTTGTTGTTGATCAAGGTAGCGTAAATAGATGTCCTCAAAGTTTCTTTAGTACAAAGCTCCCCCTTTGATCATGTAGTGGGAAATATTAAGCTTGAGTTCTCTCCTTTGAGTGGCATTCATCCCATTTGGGAATTTTTTATTTAGTAATAGAAAGATCAAATCAGCATACCAAGGATCACTTGTAAATGATTGTACTGTATATTGTTGACAGGTAATCTTAGTATCAACTTCTGCCATGGCCTTGGCTAAACCTTGTTCTCGGACTAACTTCATCAGGTGGATTTCAATGTCAAATTCTTGTAATATTTCCATCCACTTTCCTCGTCTCTCCCCCAATTCACTCTGCATAAAAAGGGACTTTACAGTAGGGTCAGGAACTATGGTAGTAATTTGACTGCAGAGGATATAGTGCCAGAACTTCTTGACAGCTCACACTAGTGTGAAGCCTATTTCTCCAAAGGTGGATATCTAACTTTAGCATTCTTGAATGGAGAACTCATAAAAGCAATCAACCTTTCATCCCCTTCACCTTTTTGTTGTGTCAAAACAACAACACAAGAATGGTCAGATACAAAAGAATATATATAAAAAGGCTTTAGATAATCAAGACTAGTTAAAACCGATGCCTCTGAAATAAATTGTTTAACATGAAAAAATGTAGATTTAGCCTCATTGCTCCACTCAATCTTAGCATCCTTCTTCATCATTTTGTTGAGGGGTTTGACAATCTCCACAAACCCAGTTATGAATTTTTGCACAAAGTTTATCTTCTTGAAAAAGAATCCCATCTCCTTTTCGCTACCAGGCATGGTTAGTTTTAGAATGGATTCCACTCTGTCTGGGTCAATTGAAATTCCCTTCTCTGATATTATGTGGCCTAGTAATTTTCCTTCTGAAACTCTGAACACACTTTTTTAGATTGAGGGAGACTCCATAACTTATGCACTTTTGAAGGACCTTTGATAGATCTATAGCGTGGTTTTCTCTATTATTTGAAAACACAATCAAATCATCCATATATATGATAATACACTTACCTACTAGATCCTTGAATGCCACATCCATCGCTCACTGAAAGGTGGCTCCAACATTGATGAGACCAAATGGCATCCTCTGATAAGCAAATGTCCCCCACTTGGTAGTGAAGGTGGTCTTCATCCTATCCTCATAGTTGACCATTACCTGATTGTTGTTAGAGTAAAGGTTTTAATTTAATCATGTTGATTAAATTACTTTTATTCCTCTCTTAAGATTTCACTTTAGTTTGCATTTTGTGACATTTAATAATTATATTAATTATTAAATGTCTACCTATTAGGGTTTCTTTTAGGGTTGCACAATATCCTTTTATAAGGATTCATCATTGTAATTTATCTCTCTCGGATGAATACATTTTTCAGCTTTCATAGCACCCTTGCTTGTTTGTCTCCATCTCTTCTTTCTGTGACAGGTTATTTGCATGCAGGTGATCTTCGAGGTCTGTGAGGTTGGCTTTCTCAACTTCTACATGGTATCAGAGCTTCAGACCTGCTGCTTCCTGTTCGTCTTCTGAAGAATTTGGAGCTACAAGGGTTAGATCTGGCTTTCAGGTTTTCTGGTTGTTTTTTTCGAGAATCTGGGTAACTCTAGTTTTTGGGTGCATTTTGGGCCCAAACGGACCTCACGGTTGGATTCAGAGCGGCCAAAAACCCATATTTTCATATATGGCACGACCTATTTGGGCATAGTTGATCTGGGAGGCAATTTTTTTTTGCTCAGGGGCCGTACGGCCCCCAGGCACAATTTCCGAGATCAAAAATCTCATAAAAATTTAAAAAAATTTAAAAAAAACAAAGTTTTTTTGTTTTTTTGGTGCGCTGCTAGTTCAAAGGCTAGCGCCACCACCGCTCAGCCAAGCGGCCACCAGCAGAGGCGGCGGCCACTAGCTTTTGCCGCCGGACCGCCACCTCCGCCGGACGGCCGCCCTGCCGCCGCCGCAGCCTGGCCTCCACCAGCCACCCATGCGCTGCCATCTTCAGCCCCCTGGTCGCTGAAAGGACCAGGGGCCGATTTTTTTTTGCCCCTGAGGGCCAGAAGGGTCAAATTGGACCTTTTGGAGCTGTTTTACGAAATCGGGTATAAAATGCTCAATTTTTCTCTGTTTTCCAAATGGAAATAGGCGTTGGAAAGCTGATTCCGGCGCTGATCTGATGGTGCAGGTGTAATTTTCAGTTTTTTCCGTTTTGATGCATTTTTTCTCAGTCAAAGTCAGAACAAGTTTTTTGCACTCTCAGAGCCATATCTTTTGCATACGGACTCCATTTTTCGCAAACGAATAGGCATTGGAAAGGGGTTTCTATGCTCTTTCCAGATCTATCATTTATTTTTCCAGAATCTACACCAGGTACATTTTATTTAGTACTTTGTGTTTTCACACATCTGTCAATTACTTGGACATTTCAGCACTTGGAAATGATTTGTTTGCGTGGGATGGATTTATTTGATCTGCTTTATCAGTATTGAGGTCATTTAGTCTTAGATTTGTTAATTTGAAGAGTTATCATGGGTTTTTCTACTCACCCTTTAGTTGTATTTCTGGAACGGGGTAATTATGAGTCATGGGCAAAGGGCATACTTACACACTGTAGGTGGCTTAATATTTTTCCTTATTTGTATGATCTCATACTTGAACCAGCAACTTTAGAGGGAAAACTAGCTTGGGATATCATTAGAAATCACATAGTAGGAGTTATTTTGTCTAGTGTTGTTTCTGACACTGTGTGGGCTATATCGGGCATTGATTGTCCTCACTCACTTTGGACACATCTTTGGGAAATCTATGGAGACCCCAATCTTTCTCCATTCCCAGAGGATCCTGCTTCAGATTGTCTTGTACCCATTGGTTGGAGAGATAACACACCTTTTGATCATGATACTTTAAAGGAACTTCAGTATTTAGACACCCTTACATATTTCGATGAATCGAGGGATTGTCTCACAGTTCCTACTCTTCAGACTGAGATTATACATGCATCAACATCTTCTCTTGTTGTTCTTGATCAGTTTGATATTGCCTCTTCTTTGGCTCCTATTGATTTAGCTAAGCAGGACATCATACATCTTTCAGACATGGCTACTTGGGATTCTTATCTTGCAGGCATTTCTTCTTTGTTTGTAGAGTCCTATATTGCAGATCTGGAGGATTACTTTGAGAATTTTCAGCTCCTCTTTGTTGACAACCATATTCCAACTGTTAGCCCACCATCATCCATGCATTCAGAGGTTGCAGTTTTTGAGTCTTCAGTTCAGTTTGGATTTGACATCTTTTGTTTCAATTCAGATAGAGAGATTCTTCAGCATCCTATTATGGCACACATCTTGAGACAAATTGATTCTTCTCTCTTCACAGGGTTTCTTCATCTTTGTCCTTTGGATCCATTTCTTCCCAAGGGGAGGAATATTATATGCCACTTCAGGATCTCTTTCTGGATTCTACCTCAGGCATCCATATGTGCGACAGGAGTTTCTTCATTGTGGGGGGGCCTTCTAGTCTCTTTCTTTTTCTCCTATGGAGACCATTGTACATGTACTTATATGATAGAAGTTGTCTATGGGGGTCTTATCTTATCCACCTCCTATCCTTACATTATTAGTGCATTTATTTCTTTCATCTCTTTTTGGAGTAGAGTTTTTCCCATGAGGTTTTCTCTATTTCTCCACTTTACAGAGATTTGGTTGTAATTGGGTTTGATCGGGCCTTGTTGCCGGGACCCAAGTTTACTTTCTTGCATTGTAGTTACCTTTGCTTTCTTGCACATGTTTGTAACTGCACTTTTTCTCATCTTAAGGGGGGGTGTTAGAGTAAAGGTTTTAATTTAATCATGTTGATTAAATTACCTTTATTCCTCTCTTAAGATTTCACTTTAGTTTGCATTTTGTGACATTTAATAATTATATTAATTATTAAATGTCTACCTATTAGGGTCTCTTTTAGGGTTGCACAATATCCTTTTATAAGGATTCATCATTGTAATTTATCTCTCTCGGATGAATACATTTTTCAGCTTTCAGAGCACCCTTGCTTGTTTGTCTCCATCTCTTCTTTCTATGACAGGTTATTTGCATGCAGGTGATCTTCGAGGTCTGTGAGGTTGGCTTTCTCAACTTCTACAATTGTATCCTGAATATCCATCCAAGAATGACATCATTTGTGAATCATTCACTATTTGTAGCACTTCATCCAGGGAAGGAAGAGGATAATTGTCTTTCTATTATGCTTTTTTAAGGTTCCTAAAGTCAACACATAACCTGATCTCTCCACTCTTTTTACGAATAGGGACCTGTTGGAAAAACAAGGATAGACAACTGAGAGGGGGGGTGAATCATTTGTCACAAAAATTTAAACTTTTTCTAACTTAACTTATCCTTAATCTCAAAATTGATGAATGAACAATTAACCATAAGCAATTAACACATCAGAGAGACAAAGAGCACCAATTTTTTTATGTGGAAACCTTGTTAGGGGAAAAACCACGATGGATGTTAGTCCACAAGATTATACCTTGCTAAAAGTATAATGAAGAACAATAAGAAGAATGCACATGCATTCAAGAACACTGCCTAGAGCTCACTGCTCAATTACAAAAGAGGACTCACTGTCCAACAATAGGGTTTGGATTAAAACCATCCAAGATATGAATTGAGAAAATAGCTTCTTCACAAGCCTGATTACAGTTCTAATTAAGCTCAACACTTCTTCACAGTTCACACAATCTTCTTCACACTCTACTCAGTAATGATATTCGCACATACACACATAGGAGTACATGAAGTATCATCATCATAAATGAACTAATCGCCCTTATATATCCATCACAACTTTGTCAGCCAAGAAAATAAAATATATTTGCAATGGCGCCCCAGTTTTACAAATAAACTTTTAATGCATATCCCCCAAGGTCAACCAACACATAGTGGAGACCCAAATTAAAATCTCCAATACAAAAATACTTTAATTAATTTCACCTTGAAGATCCACAACACGTTATCACCAACATGTCAGCCAGAAACATGAAAAACCAAACATGCGCACAAAGATCTTCAACCACAAGCTCACCGATTAATGTGGATGTACCACAAAGATAGAGAATGAACTAGAGACCTCTGAGAACACCAAGAAACAATAGAGAAGCATCCACAATGACTGAGATAACCAGAATCACACAATCTTCATTTAGGAACACTAACATAGACCAAAAAAACACTTCTGAACCATAACTCACACATAACTTCATGTGGACCTCTAAAAATTCTAGTAGATGATCTAGTCATACTCAACAATAAACCCTTTAATCCACATTAGCTAATATTTTATGTACAAAACAAAACACCTTTATGACTTGCACAATTCCACTAGGAACCTGGAACACTTTTCCTTATAATTTTCTCAATATCCTTGACATATACAACAATAGATACACTTTAGTACCCCTCCATTTTGCTTATGTTTTCTGTTAGCATGTTTTCACTTTGATAGACCTTGGTACTTTGTTTTGATGTATTGATCGCTGACATTTGAGGGATGGTGGATTTATTTTGTGATGTGATGATACATTGTATGGTGGTAATTATTTCCGACATGCTTTATGTTAGCATAGATGTTTTCTTCAAATGTTATTGCTATATATATGATTATGGTAGATTAGTTGTTATTTATTTTGGTCACTCTGATGTGATATTGTATTGGTGAGGAGAATGGAGTTTCATCACTCGCTTGCGAGTGCCCTGTGATTTCCGTAATTTTCTCCTCACGGTGTGTTTGAATCATGGATTATATATATGTATGTTATTTATCTGATTGCAGGATTGTAGGTACATGACACCGACTCCACCTGGTTTCACAGGTCTGAGCATGTCCAAACTCAATGGTAATGTTGATTGGGAGGTAGTAACAAGGTTTTTCCTAGTCTAGTCTCAAACCCAGTCACGGTATGTCATCAATTTAGGTCTGGTATTTTTAGTTGTCTCGTCTGGTCTGTTTTGATTATTTGTTGTATAAGGTTTAATTTGTGAATTTAATGTTTGATTAAAGTTCTTTATAATTTAATGTTTATTTAAATTAATTTTAAATAAAGTAATTAAAAGCTTCATATTTTATTTAATTAATTAAATTAGTTTATTGGTAAAATAATTTAGTCATTAAGATTAAAAATATTTTATTAAATAAATAAATTAATTAATTAAATTTACTTATATTGTGAGAATAGATTATATATTTTTTAAATGTTTTGTGAGAAATGGAATTTTAAATAAGAATTAAAATAGAAAGGAAATTGATTTTTGATTTTTGAATTCTTTAATTCTTTAAATAAAATAAATTCTTGTTATTTGAGGGAAGAAAGATCCGTGAGTTTGTTAGAAGATATTTTTCTTCTTTGCCATGCGTGTTAGTTAAATTTATTGCAAATTTCTTGTTGAGGATCTCTCGGAGAAGATATTATGAGATTTGGGGAAAACATGAAAGCACTTCACGGGAAATGAAAAAAAAATAGAGAACTGTTAAAAAAATTATTGTGATTTTATTGGGTTTTTTATTTAAATTTCTGGAAGAGGTTCTCGGATAGATTTTTGTTCAATATTTTCATTCTTCTGGAAAGTGGTGATTTGAAAAGGTTTTGGAAGTTGCACGCAGCAGGCAACGCTTTTTCTTCAACAATCAATTTCAAGCTACAGGAAACAGGTTCCTTACTGTTAATTTATTTAGTTTATTTTCTTTTGAAAAGGTTTCCTGTGTAAGAATTAGTTTTGTGCAAGTTTTGATAAATTGTAAATTTAAAAGATTGCCTAAGGAAATTATTTTGTTTGTGACTTCTGTACTTCTCGATGAATTTTGTGAAAAATAATTCTATAGAAATTTGTTATTTCTCTGTGTAAATTTTGAAACAAAGTTTTATAGTTAAATCAGAGAACAACACAAAAGGCTTTATTAAACAATAGAAGATTTTTGAAAGGGAACAGAAGAAATCTCTGTTTATTTGTAAATAAAACTCTCTGTTAAATCTGGTGTTAAATTAGGGGAAAAGAAATCTCTATGATGATTGTAGAAAATATTTTGAGAAAATAAATCGTTAAAGAAATCTTCTGTATATTTTGTTTTAAATTTTTCTGTAGAAAATTCTCTATTAAATATTCTCTTTCCCAAATTATATATATATATGCATATCTATTTAAATTATGCCCCCGAATCTATGTAAAGTTTTCATTGAAATTTTATTTAAGATTAAACAAATAAAAAATCACCATATAGGCAAATTAGATCTTGATGTTTTATTTTTAAAAATAAATATGAGAAATCACCGCTTGGGCGAAACTCGACGAAACTCATCATTGAAAAAATAAAATAAAATAAGGCCTATATGCATTGGGGGGCCGCAGGGGCTACCCCCACAGCCACCCCCATATAGGGCGACGACTGTGGAGGAAGCCGACACTGCCCTCACAGGAAGCGACGACTGCCAACACAGCCGCTACCCCATATGGGGTAGGCTGTGTTAAGTAGCCCTTAAACAATTGGCGGCTATGTAAAACATAGCCTGCGAAACCCTATCCGCCATAAGATATATTTTATAAATTTTGATTTTATTATTGTTTGTGAATTTCAAAAATTATTTTAATATAATTTTATATATATATGCATAATATATATATATATATATATATATATATATATATATATATATATATAGTATATGAATATATATATATATTGGTGCAACAAATTTGGCAAAGAACTTTGGGCATGGTTCAGGAGACGGTGGTGGCTAAGTGTGAGTTGGAATTCCCCTTGGGGAAAAGGGATGCTGAAGTGGTGGAGAGATTGGGGATTTAGGGGCTGTCCTTGGCCTCGACATGTGTAAAGCGTGGTAAGCATTTGAAGCAGAGAGTTCAAAGGTCTGGATTCTGGCAGCCTCCCCCAATTGGGGTTCTAAAAATCAATACTGATGGTTCCTCCAGAGGCAATCTGGGGCCGGCTGGTATTGGGGGGATTGGTAGGGACTATTTGGGTTCGGTGGTTTTCCTCTTTTTGGTCTATGAGGGTGTTCATATTGTCAACCTTATGGAAGGGTTAGCAATTCTTTGTGCTTTTGAGAAAGCTTATGATTTGGGATGGAGAAGGGTTGTTTGTGAATCTGATTCCCAAGTTTTGATCAATTTACTTATTAAGCAGAAAGTGGAGGATGTCAGTTGGCAGTTGGCTAGGGTGGTGCAACAGATTTTGCGGGTTAGTTCATTAATGGAGGTGGTGACTTTCGTTCATATTCCAAGGGAGTGGAATAGGGCTGCTGATTGCTTGGCGAAATGGGCGTCAGAGTATGCTAAGGGATGGAGAATTGAGGAGTGGGAAATGGTCTCTCCGGCGCTTCGTCCTGATTTTGAGAGAATTCTTGCTGAGGACAGGGAGGGAGAAGGTGATGGTTGATGGTGTTGATTGTCTTTTCCTGCTTGGTGGTCAGGATTTTCCTGGGGACTTTGGTCTCTTGTTTAATTTGTAATGTTGTTCTTTGAGTTTCAATAAAAATTTTACCCCTTTGTTTTTAAAATATATATATATATATGTTTATATGTATATATGTATGTATATATATATATTAATTTTTATTGTTATATACTTTTACAGAATAAAGAAAATATTTTAGTATTCAAATAAGGTATAATTTATTAGATGCTTGATTGGTTAAAAAAAATAAATTTATTTTTATGTGAAATTGAGGAAATCAAAATTAGATTAATTGTAACAATTTCTTTTATTTGAGAAAAGAACTATAATCAAGTTGTTTTCTTTTCATGCTATTTCTAACTGATCTGATTGGATTTAGTAAATCCTAACATTAGATTTTTATTATGCCTGATTTGCTAGAGATTGTTTCTATTCTTTTGGGAAAATTGGGATTACTTTGAATTATAAGTCTTCAAGATAAGATTGTTAATGAGGGAGTTGTTAATTGTTTTTAAATTCAATCCTTTGAGTTAACTAGGGTAGTGCACATGGTTTTGTATGGTTTTTAGACACCTGGTTCTATGAATAGGATGTGATGCTCATTGTGGTATGTTTGGTATATATGTTGATTTTTGTGCACCTTGCCTACCTTAGTAAACTTAGATTCCTTGTGTTATCTATTAGGGGAGTGGCTCTTTATGAGGGCCGACACACAAAATGGTTCCTGGGTAACTCATGTAGAGTTAGTAAGTCATTGGAAACTAAATCAACACATTAGATAGTTTAAAATATTTAACTAGATTAATAAGCCTCACTTATAGACTCAAGGGCTAGTCTAGTCTTGAGAATAAGTCGAGAAGGCCTGGAATGGAAAAATCAATATCTTGTTATTTTAAAAGATATATTTTATTTTGCAATAGTTTGCATGTGGGGCTGGGTTTCGTAAGAGGTTACCAGGGTAACCCAAGTTGGGGGCCGGTGATCTATATAGGATCTAGACTATTTGCAGTATTGAAATGCTTAACTTTTACAATGATTATTCCAAGTTAATTAAAACAATATTAACTCATGGAAATAATTACAATAATTAAAAATGACAAGGTGATAACAACAGAATGAAGAAAGTGAGAGAAAGAAAGAGAGATGCAAACAGAGTTTGATTTCGGAGTTTGTCACAAATGTGACTATGTCTCCGGGTCCACTCCAATAGAGAGACTGATCCGATTAACTCCAACAATCAATTACAAATGCACCACAACCATTCTTCAAACACTTCGGCAGCGTAATGATGCTCTGACATGCAAGAATGACTCAAAATAATCTCCCCAAGACCTCTATTCACTTGTCACCTCAGCTTCAATACTTCATCAATACTTCACCTGAAAAAAAAAAAGTGCATCCCCACTCTCACCTCACACCCCTTTTTATACAAAAAAATGAATCAAATTGGTTACTAACCAATTGATTTACAATATCTTCCAAATCTCCATTTTTACATAATAATCTTTTAAAAATCTCCCTTATTTGAATATAAATCCCCCATTTATACATAAAAATCTAGATTATATCCCTTTAAATCAATCTAAGCCCCTTTTCATTATTCATTCCTGGGCTTAGGGTTGTTGGAAAGTTTTGATTTAACCCTTTAAAAAGATTATTGTTTAAATAGTGGAGGATTTGTTAATTCAAATTAAGGCTATTGGGTTGAATAGTTAGTCAAAAATAACCGATACCATTTACTTTGTATAAACCGTTTGCTGGCTCAACGGCCACCTTCCCTTTTCATCGCCCAGGCATCACGGGTTCAAACCAGACGGTTGGCATTTTTCAACAAATTCAAACTGTTTTCTTTAACAAAAAGAACCGGCCACTATTAATAGTAAAGCACACTATGTTTGGTCTAACGGTGGCCTGCGGATTTCGTATGTGAGGTGGCGAGTTCAAAACCCGCCATACACTTTTACCGAACAAAACATCCTAACTGTCGGATGAAGATATCGGCCACGTGGCATGCCGAGGAGGTGCCACATGGCTAAACCTGATTCGCTGAAGGTGCTGACTAAGAGCTGACGTGTCTGCCAATTCGATGGTGACGTGGAAGCTGACGTGTCATGCTGACGTTTCCGATGACGTGGCCTGCTGACTAGACGATGACGTGGCCTGCTGACTGGACTTCCAACTGTGCTACGGACTGCTGACTGGACCTGCTGACTGGGCGTACAGATGACACGTGTCAATAGGTGATTGGTTCCATACAATGCCACATGGCAGATATTGACTGGTCCACTTCACTGTCTGTACAGTATGGAATGCTAACATCAGCATCCGTACTGTCCACCTCAAAAGTCAACTGCAAACTTTGACCACTGATAAGTTGAGCATACGATGTCGGATTTCGACGAAACGAACGCCATCAGAATCATCTCAACGAGCTCTTAGTGATGATGCCAACTTCGACAACTTTTGACGACATCATTTTTTCCACTTCCTGGATGCCTTTTGATCCCAGTTTGACCCAAGGTTTGACTGGCCATAACTTGCACAAACGAACTCCTTTTCACTCTGTTCGAGTTGCATTGGAATCAGGACGTCGAGCTCTTTCTGATGGTGTAGATTCTGGAGAAAAATGAGACACTTCAATTTTCACTAAAATATCCCCCAGATCAGCCGGAACCTAGGAAGAAACACTAGGGTAACCTATGCAACATTGTGATGACACTCTGCCTATAATAACAATGTCCTTGTGAACTTAGTATATTTGATCATTCTGTTCTAGAAGTAATGTAACCAATAAGTTAAGTTTGTATTTGCATAGTTTTTCTATGGTTTTACTTGTGTCTAGGGTTTGTGGGTTATGTCTAGGGAACCTTATTACTATCTCCTAGCATGGGGAGTGGGCCTACGAGTACCACATGGTTGGGTGGAACATGCACCTTACTCCGTTGGGTCCCCAGTTCTTGCTCGTGGCAATGAGTACTTCTTGGATGGAGAGCTTGTATGTGGATATATGTACTTTCTTATTTGTATGAGTGGAAACTTTATATATGTATCATTCCTCAATTGTTAACGACGTGAACTTTTGTAATATATAATTGTAATTTTATATCACCTACCTCATTTGGAAAATGAGTATTGTAAATGTTATTTCAAATGAAATGTATGAAAGAATCTTAATTGTACTATATATCTTTAATGATGTAATTTAAATGTTATTCAATGTATGCTTTTAAGTTTATGAAAATTAAATACATGCTATGTTAGATACTATTGTCATCTATGGGATTTTCAAGTAGTGTGTCGTCGCGTATCTTAGAGAATGATTGCAATTAGAATAGTTAATGATTATACTTTAAAAAAAAAAATATTACACTATCGTAGACAATGCAACATTCTTTAGGTTACAAGATGGGGCATTATAGATTGGTATCAGAGCAAAGGTTCTAACACTGGATGCTCTGGGTAATTGTGAGCCCATTAGGTTGACCTAGATGTTAAACTATGTAGTATCATTTTCTGTTAGCCTTGTCTATTTTGTATCTGAGACTCATTTTTTGTTTTATGTGTAGGATCATGCCTAGGCGACATACTAGAGATCGTGGTAGAGGTTGAGGTGGAGGCCGTGGGCCAATCCCTCAGGTTACTCCCCTTCAGAGCTCCCACGAGAGCGAACATGCTGAACAGTTGGGTCCTTAGTTGGAACAGACAAGTGGGGTACGGATTCTGATTCAGCCAGAGGTTGAGGGAGCTCAATTGTGTCCCCTACTAGAGGAGGTACTTGCCAGACTTGGTCTGAGGCAGGAAGTTGATCAAGAAGTGGTTAGGGAACGTGATAGATCTCCTAGGAGGATTTTTAGTACTGCAGAGCAGGATGCCATAGTTGTAGGACATATGAGGGATTTGTTGAGGGCACGCCCTCCTACTCTTGATGGCACAGCTGGTGGTCTAGAGGCAAAGACCTAGTTATTAGACTTGGGTAGATGTTTTGCTATGCACCCATATGGTAGCAATAACTGAGCTAGATGCCCCATCATGCATCTAAGAGATTTTTCCTCTACTTGGTGGCATTTGGAGGAGCAGAGGCTCCATCTAGAGATTGGGTCAGTTTCTTGGGAGATGTTCTTGGAGAGATTTAGAGCATGGTTCGTATTTGAGCATTGGAGGCAATGACAAGCTGATGAGTTTCACGATTTGTGTCAGATGGCTCTATCTGTTGAGCAGTATGAACATAGATTTTATGAACTCAAACAATATGCAGGAGTTGGAGATGATGAGGCAATGCTGGTACAACATTTTATCAGGGGTATGAATGCCTACATTAGTGGAGGAGTTAGAGTCTACGAACCGAAGACTATGGAAGTTGCAGTTGAGAAAGTGCGCATTGTGGAAGAGAATCTGGCTCTAGCATTGGGTGGACATACAAGTGTCCAGATAGGTAGTGCACCTATAGCAGGTACTGGTCCATGGGGTGGTCAGATACAGACAGGAGGTTCCTCTAGGAACCAACATACACCCACTAAGGGTGGACAGCAACAGCAGCAGCATACTCCTTAGAAGAATAATAACTCACAACCTCAGCAGGGTAATAGTCCTCAGTCAGGAAAGAAACACAACTAGTGGCACAATAAGCACAATCGATAGGATCAACCAGCTCATAGTGTGCAGTCTATAGTCAGTAGAGGTAGCTTTCAACAATCCAATGAACCTTTGGGTGGCAGAGGATTTGGTAGAGGTACTGGTTGTTATTCGTGTGGTCAGCAGGGACACATTGCTAGGCAGTGTCCTATGAGAGGTTCTTCAGGATTTGGGCCACGACCGATAGCTTCTGAGCCTACAGTTGGTGATGCAGGTCGATCTCATATAGTTTATGCTGTGGTTAATAACCACCAAGCTGATCATCAGAACACAGTAGTTGAGACTTCAGGTTAGTTACAGGGTCTTAGTGTTACTATTCTTTTTTATTGAAGAGCTACTGATTCCTTTATTTCACCTACCATCATTGAGCGATGTGGTCTTGTGGCGGTAAAGCAAGGTGGTAAGTGGCAGGTAGAATTCACCTCTGGGGTGAAAGTAGTGGTAAAGAACCTTGTACGTAATTGTGAACTTAGAATTGGTTCATTATCTACCTTAGTGGATCTTCATGTTACACCTTTAGGATCGTATGATATAGTTTTAGGTATGGATTAGTTAGAATCTCATCATGTTGTGATTGACTATCGATTGAAGACAGTTAGTTGCATTAGTGATTCAGGTGCAAAAGTTGAGATCATAGGTGTTCAAAGACCTATTTCTTTGCGGATGATCTCTGCTATGCAATTGAAGAGATTTCTTCGTCAGGGTTGTCAACTATTTGCAACAACAATTAATGATTTGGAGGAAGGAGAGAGTCGAGAGATATCTCTTGATGACCATCCTATCCTTAGAGAATTCACACATGTGTTTCCTGATGATATACCCGGTATGCCACCGAAATGAGATATTGACTTTAGAGTTGACCTAGTTCCTGGAGCTGAGCCTATATCTCGAGCCCCATACATGATGACTACTCAGGAATTAGAGGAGATTCGTATCCAGTTGGAAGAACTTTTAGATAAGGGTTTTATTCATCCAAGTTTTTCTCCTTGGGGAGCACCAGTTATCTTCGTAAAGAAGAAGGACAGATCACTTAGATTGTGCATTGACTATCGTCAATTGAACAAAGTAACAATAAAGAATTGATATCCTTTGCCTAGAATCAATGATATTTTCGATCAGATCAAGGGAGCTAATGTGTTCTCTAAGATTGATCTAAAATCCGGTTACCATCAATTGTGCATAGATGAAGTAGATATTCATAAAACAACTTTTCGTACTCGTTATGGGCACTGCGAATTCATAGTAGTATCGTTTGGGTTAACAAATGCACCATCAGTATTCATGAGTTTGATGAATGGCGTCTTTCGTACATACCTTGATCGTTTTGTTCTTGTGTTTCTCGATGATATTTTGATCTATTCAAGAAATATGAAGGAACATGAAGAGCATCTGAGATAGGTATTGCAGTGTTTGAGGGAAAATCAATTGTACGTAAACTTGAAGAAGTGTGACTTCTTTCAGACTGAGGTGAAATACCTTGGTCATGTTATTTCTGGAAAGGGTATTGTTGTGGATCCTTCAAAGATTCAAGCTATTGTCGATTGGCTCATGCCTACTAACGTATCTGAGGTTCGTAGTTTTATGGGTCTAGCTGGATATTATAGATGATTTGTTCAGGGGTTTTCTAGGATTGGGCACCCCATAACTTCTCTTCAGAGGAAAGGGAAGAAATTTTTCTAGACAGAGCAGTGTCAGTTGGCTTTTCAAACACTTAAGGAAAAGTTGACTAATGCGCCTATATTAGTTGTTCCTGATCCTGCTAAGGATTTTGTTGTTTGCACTGATGCATCCTTGGAGGATTTAGGAGGAGTACTGATGCAAGAAGGGCGTGTGATCGCTTATGAGTCTCACAAACTCAAGGATCACGAATTAAATTATGCTACTCATGATTTGGAACTTGCCGCAGTTGTTCATTCATTGGTTAGATGGAGGCATTTCTTATTGGCTCATCGCTTTGAACTTCATACTGATCACCGTAGTCTGCAATATATTTTTACACAACCTAATTTGAATGCTAGACAGAGAAGATGGATGGAGTTCTTATGTGAATATGATTTTGAAGTGAAATATGTTCAGGGAAAAGAGAACATAGTGGCTGACACTCTCAGTCGTCGTCGACATGAAATTTCTGCTTTTACTCTTGAAGTAGATTTGAGGAGTCAAATATTAATAGCACTTCCTACAGATAGATTGTATCAGGAGATAAAGATAGAGATTGAATTTGGTAGATCTCTAGAGGGTCGATTTACAGGGTATATTCTTGAACCAGATGGTTTATTGCGATATTTAGGTTGTATTTATGTACCATATTCAGAAGGTCTTCGCACATTAATTATGACCAAAGCACATCAAGCACCGTACTCAGCTCATCCTGGTGTTAAGAAGATGCACGCGGATCTTCGACAGTTGTATTTTTGGCCTGGTATGAAACACGATATCGTTGATTATGTATCGAGATGTCTTGAGTGCCAGAGAGTCAAAGTTGAGCATCAACATCCCGCTGGATTATTGCAGCCACATCTCATTCCTGAATGGAAATGGGATATTATATTCAGTTGATTTTATTGTAGGATTAGCTATGTCATCTCGTTGACATGATGCCATTATGGTAACTGTTGACCAATTGTCTAAGGTAGCACATTTTTCGCTAGTGCGATCATCTTACAATGCTTCATCGGTAGCTAGGATATTCATGGAGGACATTGTTAGATTGCATGGGATTCCTCATAGGATTATATCAAATAGAGATCCTGTATTTACTTCAGCCCTATGGACTTCATTACAACATGCTCTAGGTACCCAGTTGAACTTCAGTTTAGCGTATCATCCTCAAACAGATGGTCAAATAGAGAGAGTTAATCATATTCTTGAGGATATGCTTAGAATGTATGTAATGGACCAACAATCACGTTGGGAGGATTATCTATACTTAGTAGAATTTTCTTACAATAATGGATATCAAATTTCCATAGGTATCCCACCATTTCAGGCTTTATATGGACATCCTTGTTAGACTCCCTTGAGTTGGGATCGACTTGAGGATAGAGTGTTACTTGGTCCTGAGATGCTTCGAGATATGGAGCAACAGGTTGATCGCATTAGAGAACATTTGATAGCAGCATAGGATAGACAAAAGAAGTATGACGATGCGCATAGAGTGGACCGACAATTTTCAGTTGGCGATAGAGTGTTTCTTCAATTGCGACCGCGAAAGAGTCCAATTCGTTATGGAAAAGTCTCTAAGCTTGCACCTCGTTTTTTTGGGCCATTTGAGATCCTAGAGAGGATTGGTCCTATGGCATATCGACTCACCTTACCACCCAGTTTGTCACGTATTCATGATGTTTTTCATGTGTCTATTCTCAGACCTTATCATCCCGATATTTGTCATGTACTTGATTGGAATGCGTTACAGGTAGAGGACGGGCAACTAGCTTTGGAGCTCGTGGGAATTCTACAGTGCCAGAAGCTCATTCTCAGGGGTCGAGACGTTGATCAGGTGAGGGTCCAATTGGATGCTAGCCATGAGGCATCTGCTACTTGGGAGGATGCGACACGCATGAGGGAGCTTTATCCCTATCTGTTCGCAGGCTTTCAGGAGCAAGCCTAATCCTAGGGGGGGAGGATGTAGTACCCCTCCATTTTGCTTATGTTTTCTGTTAGCATGTTTTCACTTTGATGGACCTTGGTACTTTGTTTTGATGTATTGATCGTTGACATTTGAGGGATGGTGGATTTATTTTGTGATGTGATGATACATTGTATGGTGGTAATTATTTCTGACATGCTTTATGTTAGCATAGATGTTTTCTTCAGATGTTATTGCTATATATATGATTATGGTAGATTAGTTGTTATTTATTTTGGTCAGTCTAATGTGATATTGTATTGGTGAGGAGAACAGAGTTGTATCACTCGCTTGCAAGTGCCCTATGATTTCTGTAATTTTCTCCTCACGGTGTGTTTGAATCATGGATTATTTATATGTATGTTATTTATCTGTTTGCAGGATTGCAGGTACATGACACTGACTCCACCTAGTTTCACAGGTCTGAGTATGTCCAGACTCAATGGTAATGTTGATTGGGAGGTAGTAACAAGGTTTTTCCTAGTCTAGTCTCAAACCCAGTCACGGTATGTCGTCAGTTTAGGTCTGGTATTTTTAGTTGTCTCATTTGGTTTGTTTTGATTATTTGTTGTATAAGGTTTATTTTGTGAATTTAATGTTTATTTAAATTAATTTTAAATAAAGTAATTAAAAGCTTTGTATTTTATTTAATTAATTAAATTATTTTATTGGTAAAATAATTTAGTCATTAAGATTAAAATTATTTTATTAAATTAATTAATTAATTAATTAAATTTACTTATATTGTGAGAATAGATTATATATTTTTTAAATGTTTTGTGAGAAATGGAATTTTAAATAAGAATTAAAATAGAAAGGAAATTGATTTTTGATTTTTGAATTCTTTAATTCTTTAAAATAAAATAAATTCTTGTTATTTGAGGGAAGAAAGATCCATGAGTTTGTTAGAAGATATTTTTCTTCTTTGCCATGTGTGTTAGTTAAATTTATTGCAAATTTCTTGTTGAGGATTCTCTCGGAGAAGATATTATGAGATTTGGGGAAAACAGGAAAGCACTTCACGGGAAATGAAAAAAAAATAGAGAACTGTTAAAAAAATTATTGTGATTTTATTGGGTTTTTTATTTAAATTTCTAGAAGAGGTTCTCGGATAGATTTTTGTTTAGTATTTGCATTCTTCTGGAAAGTGGTGATTTGAAAAGGTTTTGGAAGTTGCACACAACAGGCAACGCTTTTTCTTCAACAATCAATTTCAAGCTATAGGAAATAGGTTCCTTATTGTTAATTTATTTAGTTTATTTTCTTTTGAAAAGATTGCCTGTGTTAGTTTTGTGCAAGTTTTGTTAAATTGTAAATTTAAAAGATTGCCTGAGGAAATTATTTTGTTTGTGACTTATGTACTTCTCGGTGAATTTTGTGAAAAGTAATTCTGTAGAAATTTGTTATTTCTCTGTGTAAATTTTGAAACAAAGTTTTATAGTTAAATCAGAGAACAACACAACAACACAAAAGGCTTTATTAAACAATAGAAGATTTTTGAAAGGGAACAGAAGAAATCTCTATTTATTTGTAAATAAAACTCTCTATTAAATTAGGGGAAAAGAAATCTCTATGATGATTGTAGAAAAGATTTTGAGAAAATAAATCGTTATAGAAATCTTCTATATATTTTGTTTTAAATTTTTCTGTAGAAAATCCTCTATTAAATTTGCTCTTTCCCGAATAATCTTTCTGATATATATATATATATATATATTTGAAAAAATATATATATATATGCATATCTATTTAAATTATGCCCCTAAATCTATGTAAAGTTTTCATTGAAATTTTATTTAAGATTAAACAAATAAAAAATTGTCGTATAGGCGAATTAGATCTTGATGTTTTATTATTTTTTTAAAATATGAGAAATCGCTGCTTGGGCGAAACTCGATGAAACTTGTCATTGAAATTAAAAAAAAAAAAGGCATGTATTGCATTGGGGGGCCGCAGGGGCTACCCCCACAGCCGCCCCCATATAGGGTGATGGTTGTGGAGGCAGCCGACGCTGCCCTCACAGGCAGGGACGACTACCAACATAGCCGCTACCCCATACGGGGTAGGCTGTGTTAAGCAGCCCTTACAGAGTTGGCGGTTGTGTAAAACACAGCCTACTATACCCTATTTGCCATAAGATCTATTTTATAAATTTTGATTTTATTATTGTTTGCAAATTTTGAAAATTATTTTAATATAATTATATATATATATATGAATAATATATATAAATATATATATAGTATATGAATATATATATATATATATGTTTATATGTATATATGTATGTATATATATATATTAATTTTTATTGTTATATACTTCTATAGAATAAAGAAAATATTTTAGTATTCAAATAAGGTATTATTTATTAGATGCTTGATTGGTTAAAAAAAAATTAATTATTTTTATGTGAAATTGAGGAAATCAAAATTAGATTAATTGTAACAATTTCTTTTATTTGAGAAAAGAACTATAATCAAATTGTTTTCTTTTCATGCTATTTCTAACTGATCTGATTGGATTTAGTAAATCCTAAAATTAGATTTTTATTATGCCTGATTTGCTTTAGATTGTTTCTATTCTTTTGGGCAAATTGGGATTACTTTGAATTATAAGTCTTCTAGATAAGTTTGTTAATGAGGGAGTTGTTAATTGTTTTAAATTCAATCCTTTGAGTTAACTAGGGTAGTGCACATGGTTTTGTATGGCTTTTAGACACCTAGTTCTATGAACAGGGTGTGATGCTCATTGCGGTATGTTTGGTATTATATGTTGATTTTTGTGCACCTTGCCTACCTTAGTTAGTAAACTTAGATTCCTTGTGTTAGTTTTTAGGGGAGTGGCTCTTTATGAGGGCCGACACACAAAGTGGTGTCTGGGTAACTCATGTATATTTAGTAAGTCAGTGGAAACTAAATCAACACATTAGATAGTTTAAAATCTTTAACTAGATTAATAAGCCTCACTTATAGACTCAAGGGCTAGTCCAGTCTTGAGAATAAGTCGAGAAGGCCTGGAATGGAAAAATTGATATCTTGTTATTTTAAAAGATATTTGATTCTGCAATAGTTTGCATGTGGGGCCAGGTTTCATAAGAGGTTACCAGGGTAACCCAAGTTGGGGGCCGAAACCTAGGAAGAAACACTAGGGTAACCTATGCAACATTGTGATGACAGTCCGCCTATAATAATAGTGTCCTTGTGAACTTAGTATATTTGATCATTCTGTTCTGGAAGCAATGTAACCAATAAGTTAAGTTTGTATTTTCAAAGTTTGTCTATGGTTTTACTTGTGTCTAGGGTTTGTAGGTTATGTCTAGGGAATGTTATTACTATCTCCTAGCATGGGGGGTGGGCCTATGGGTACCACATGGTTGGATGGAACGTGGACCTTACTCCGTTGGGTCCCCAGTTCTTGTTTGTGGCAACGAGTACTTCTTGGATGGAGAGCTTGTATGTGGATATATGTACTTTCTTATTTGTATCAGTGGAAACTTTATATATGTATCATTCCTCAATTGTTAACGAGGTGAAATTTTGTAATATGTAATTGTAATTTTATATTACCTACCTCATTTGGAAAATGAGTATTGTAAATGTTATTTCAAATGAAATGTATGAAAGAATCTTAATTGTACTATATATCTTTAATGATGTAATTTAAATGTTATTCAATGTATGCTTTTAAGTTTATGAAAATTAAATACATGATATTTTAGATACTATTGTCATCTATGGGATTTTCAAGTAGTGTGTCATCGTGTATCTTAGAGAATGATTGCAATTAGAATAGTTAATGATTACACTTTTAAAAAAAATTATTACACTATCGTAGACAATGCAACATTCTTTAGGTTACAAGATGGGGCATTACATACACCAAATGCTAATAGTGTTGACATCAATGACAACCATATATCAGCAACACATACACAACATCCAATAATATCCCAATAGGACCAGGTTGGAGACCCAAGTTGAATGTCTTACTGGAAAGATTATCCTTGCTGACAACTTGTGCACTTCCTTTTGAATTAATGGATTGATTAGGGCATTCATTGGGAAATGCTTTTGGTGGAAAGGCTTTGCTTCAGGTTTCATGGGGATAGGATGCATTATTACCAAAGTATCGAAGGTTTTCAGGTCTTCATACTCCCAAGCAATCGATGCTATGTCTGATTTTAATGTTGTCAGGATTTTCTCTTGGATGTGTTTGGGACAAGTTTTTCCAATGAACACATTTGTCCTAGGGCCTGAATCTACCAAGCTAACTGACTCATATTTTCCTCCATCACTTTTTGTAGGTGACCTTTCACGAGCTCAAGGATCAGAAACAAAGATTCTTTCCAGTGCCACCATTCCCTTGGGAATACTATTAGTTTGTAGGTTAATTATCCCTTCCAAATCATAATTTTGAGGATCCCAGTATCCTTGATTCCTATTTGATTCATCTATAATCTATCCTTCAAAGACATCTGAAATTGCCAAAAAGGAAAGTATATTTTGGTCATCATCGAAGACCTAAATTTTTTGAACATTATCAGGAATGGCTGGATTGAGACTAACTCTACTGAGAATCTTTTCAATTTAGAGTCTTGCATGGGTTCCAAGGTACTAGCAGCAACAACAAGTGCATCTTCAATTTGGTTGTCCTCTATAGGAATCAATTTGATCTCGAAGGCATCAAATTCCTCTATCAAATTCCATATCCTATTCCTATATGCAACCAACCTCTTGTTATGGCATGTGTATTGACTGCGAACTTTCTTAATAATGACCTCAAAATCTCCCATGACTGTCAAAGTTTTAACCTTTTTCTAATGTGAAAACATCAGCCCTCTAGCCAGTGCTTCATATTTTACCACATTGTTAGTGCAGCTGAACTGCAACCTATAGGAAGCAAAATACATTTTCCCTTTTAGGTTTTTTAGTTCAATTCTAGCTCCACTCCCTGTTTTAGACTTAGAACCATCAAATTTGAGGACCCACAATTGATCTTGGGCTGGTGTTTCTTTCTTAGGGTGAGGCAGAGGTAATTGTTGGAAAGAAATAGGTGGTGCCTTAGACTAATTTAGGACTTCTAGATGTGGGGGGTGATGTGAGTGATGATCATCAGAAGTTTCACTCAAATTTAGAACATGTGCAGACACTTCTTCTTGAACCTGATCTTGATCAATGGTTTTATCATTGGTCATTATTTTCAACAAGCCCTTGGGGATTGCAAGGTTAGTAGGGGTGGGTGTATTAGATAATTCTTGAGATTCTATAACCTCATTTCCCAAGGCAGAACATGAGACATGAATCTTTCCAGTTGGGGGAAGGGCTTCTTCCTATGTACCATTGGTTCATGTCAAAATAGTGGCATCTCTAACCTAAAATAAAAATTGATTAGGGGGTGTTTCAGGGTGACATTCACAGGTTTCCTCAAACAAATAGACATGGTTCAAAATGTCTACACAAGGTTGACATATGAGTTTAGAATGACTCTGGTAATGAATTTTGCACCAGTTAGGGAGTAGAAAACTCCATAAATCAACCTCCTCTCCTTGAACTAGCCTATCTTGCTAGAATTTTCTAATTAAAACCTACTAGTTGAAAGTGGTCATGGGATCACTATGCTCTAAATATTGTAGGTTATCAGGTTTAAACATTGAAATGGTCATGATTTCCTCTCTCCTATATACTCCTATCTCAGTTTTAAAATATGCCACCTCGTTAGGACAATCATACTTAGTGATCATATGTTTGAGAAGAGGCTCACTTTAATCCTAATTTGTGTTGCTACCCCTTTCCATGGCAGCCACATGTGTGAAAATTCTAAAGATAGGTAACCCCTAATGCTTTTCATCAAATCCTAACTTAAAAGCATGATGTATGTCATAGGGATATCGGCTACCTAGATATCCATATAGGTCTGGATTCGTGGGTCTGATCCAACCTACACATGAATATGCTTTAGTTCTCCTACCACATTAACCTCAATTTTGTCTAACTGTATTACCTTCTTGTGATTCTGAACCAGATTTAAACCAACTTTTTACAAATGGAAAAGCGCATGACATTACCTAAGGCTCTAGAATCCAAGAGGCAGTTGTGTAAATTCTTTTCGAAGATTCTTAGGTTCAGAATGAATGGTTGGTTCCCTGTCTTACCTTTGTACATGAATGTGTTCATATTAGTAGTTGGAGTCACCTTATTCTTCCCTTTTGACCTGTCTACCTCTTCCAAAGCTCTCAACACAATGTCACGTTGGGAAGGGCACCACTTTAGAATGTCAAAGAATGACAATGAAGTATTTTTCTTTTGCATCTCTGAAATAAAATCAAATTCCATGTCATTTTTCATCTAATATTTATGAACAAAAGATGTGTTACCTTTATTTTGGAATTCAAGTGGGCCTTTTGGCGGAGGCGGGTTGTTGTTCGTATTCTGATTGTGTGGAACTATAGTGTTCAGAGGAGAAGATGTGGTGACTGGGAATTTATTTTGATTTCTCAAGAAATGACCTCTTTTGGATTGGAAGGCTTGAGCATCATACACATCTTCTAGCTCATTTTACTCTTGTCTGGGAAAAGGGAATCCTTTGTCAAAGAGTTCATAAGCCATGGCTATATCTATGGATCCACCATTCTTGTTGGGAGCACCTGTAGTGGAGCATCAACTTGTGCAATCTTAACCATCTTCTCCATTTTGGGACAGTTTACCTCAGAATGTGCTGCAGTGTCATACAACCTACACCAATTTGTCATGAAATTAAGATCTGCAACATTTGTAGTGTGTAGTTTGTCATCACTAGCTTGATAGTTATGGGAAACTCCCCCATTGTTAGGCGTAGTGTTCCATTGTTTGTTGTTATTGGACCTCTGGTTGTATCCCCTATTTTGGTTCTAGCAATTTTGATTAGGGGGATTCTGGTTCTGAAAGTTTCTTTGGTTCTAGTTAACATTCTAATTGAAATAACTACCTTGATTGGAATACCCTCCCTGGTTTTGGTAATTCTAGTTTTGATTTTGATTTTAAGAGGGGTTGTATTTGAATTGTTCCATCTCATTAGTTACCTGAGAAAATTTTTTCTTCAGAGATTCCATCTTCGTTGTTAGATGAGTAATACATTCACTTTTTGTAGTGTTTGTAGCTAACGTATGTGCTACAGGGTTGGATCCTCCAATGTGATTATGGGAATTTTGAGCTTGTTGCGTGGGGTCAATGGTTTGGCCATTAAAGAATAGTTACTGAGATGGAGCTTGTAGCTTGGTTAAAGGGCCATATGTGGAGTGAGACATCCCTAGGATTGTATTAAATAGTGGGGTAGGATTAGACATCTGGGGATATCCTAGAGGAGAGAAAACTCCTCCTAGACTTCCTAATTGTGAACTAATCTGCTGTTGTAGTTTAATGGCAAGGTGGTAAAATTTAGAAAGAGAATCAATGTCATTTTCTGGGTATGTTCTATGCAAAAACAAGCCAATCAAGAGATCTATGGCCTTCAAGTAAGCTTGGATAGCAACATTTTTAAGCACCAAGTATGGGTCTTGTAACCTCTTGTACATCCTCTGAAATCTTGTGTTAAATAGGGGAAATGGTTCATGTGGCTCTTTTATGATAGTGGTGAATTGATGATACAATATTGCAGGATCTACATAAACCCTAAATTAGTTAATGAATGCATCTTCTAAGTTTTTCTAGATCAAGATCAATCCAGTGGGCAGATTTAGATACCAATTGTAGGCCATATCTCCCAATGAGTAGGGAAACAATCTACATGCAACATCATGGTGAGAAATCTGAGCCCGAGTATAGGAAATTTTGAATGCCTGTCTGTGCTCTTCAGCACTTTGTGACTCTCCATGAGCATACCTGGGGTAGAAGTTCTCCAGATTCTTAGGCATTTCATGGATTCCACTAGGAATGACTCCTAGTGGTGAAGGTTTATTGGAAAAGAATGCCATAGGTGGTGGTGGTGGATTTGGTTGTGCTAGCAGTGGTATTGGTGGAAATCCAGGTGGAGTAAGTGGTCGTGTTGATGGTGGTGTGATCAAAACTATACGGGATCTAGGTCTAACAGGGGTTTGGAGTTCAACTAATGGTTCTAGATTTGCGGGAGATCTGAGAACTCTTTCAAACCTTTCCAATGAAAAGGACCTGATTTGATCTAGTTTGTTCCTCTATTCCCTCCTTTTAGTGCCAATTTTGTTGATGGTCAATGTAACACAACAACGTTAAAACAAAATATTTCTACTCTATTTCTCCTGAAAAAAGATAAATAACCTAAAGCTACCTATCTTCCAAGGTCTCTATAGTTGGTTCTCAACTGTGTTGATGTTGTTTAGTGGCCTATGCAACTATAATGTTCAAGGGGCTTGCTGGTAAATGGATAAAAATTACATAGTATAAATTAATCTAATGTTTGGGGGGTGTAAATAAACATCAAAATATAGAACAAAGCTTAGGAAAATAAAGCATAAACACAGATTCCCTTTAATTTAGACATATAAACTTCATAGTGAGCATTTCTCCAAACAACTAAAACTATAAAATGATGCAATCCACAAAATACTCTATACCATTACATTCACTCATAGTGCAAAATTCAAGACATACAATCATCCATTATCACTAAACTTCAAAATCAACAAGAACACATCACTATGTATCATTAAAATTCATAGATCAATAAACACACAGAAATTTCATTCACAAATAACTCAATGAAATAGCCTTAGATTTAGAATCTTCTATTGACTTTCATCAAATAAGATACATTTATGCACAAAAAATTCACTAGCATATGAATGACCATTTTTCATCAACATTACCATTAAACTAATTCTTGGAAATAAAATTAACTGTATTAAAACTTGTAAAAATGTCTAAGTGTCTTTGCATTAAAACTATAACAACTTCTAAGAAACTGTAAAAATATCCTAGATCTCTCTTTAGGCAGCTAATCCTTCTCCAATTAGCCAACCTTTACACCATGGAGAGAAAATCTACATATAAACAAGTTTAACACTAATTCTTCTCATCAAAAATTGAGATCCATAAATCAAGGAACAATTAGAGCTGCATGAGGTAATTTCCCATCATAATCCTCAGTTAACCAACGATGACTCCTTATCAAAAATCTGCAGGCAAAAGGAGAAGGTTGAACAACTAGGGATCCTCAGTTGAACTTGTGTCATGTTCCTGAAAGGTAGGAGGGAGCTGTGTAGATGGTTGTATCATCCGGTGTTTCACTCAAAAAGGATATTCTCTAGCTACTTCACTCCTCTATCTTTTGTTCAAGTAAATATTCATCATAACTGTCCAATACTTTTTTAAGTATATACACATCTGGCGCATCTACCCAATTGTCTTCAAATTTTTTTATTTTCAATTCAGTAGAGGTGAACTTTTGCATATCTTCTAACTTAGCCAACTCCTTCTGAGCAATATTTACCACTTCTTTTATATCCATGAACTTGTTAATTAACAAATCATCACCATCATCTCCCTTCTGTATTGCCTCTTGGAATCTATTATTCCATTTGTTCCTTAGTTCATCAAGAGGGAAACCATCCTTCATAGGGACATCTTCATTTACAGTCATGGCTACAATTGCCTCTAACTCTACAATTTGATCTGTCAAATCTTTACTAACCTGTTGCACTTCATTCCTATGTGCAAAAATAAATGAAATGTAGAATTTCATAAAGTTAATAGTTTTATCAATAAAATCCTCATTACCTTCTTCAAATATGGATTGTTCTAGGAGTGTTTGTTGATGCAACTCATTAATTTCTTTCAATTTCTTAACATGTCCTCTATACTCTTCCTCTTGCTTCCAGAGGGTCTCATTATATGTAGCGATGTCATTGACTAACTCCAATGCTTCTTTATGAACGTTGTGACTTTCAACAAGCAATCCCCCCACCTCTTGGTTCAACATGTTAGTCCCTCTATACAATATCCCTACTTTTCTTTTCATTTCAACAAGGTTATCACCTTCTTTCTTACTTAACAAAATTGGTGTCTCAGGAGTAGTAAATTGTAGAGAAACAAGAGAGGATAGGTCCTCTAAGAACCTATGCAATTGATCCAATTGATCTTTGAGATCATCCTTTCTTTTCTTGTGCTTATCATCCTTGACTTAGTGGAAGATGCTACAATATTAATGAGATCCATTTGTTGGTTCCTTGTAGGTCTCCCTAAGTTCACAGTGCCCAATTGATAGTCACTCAACTACATCTCTTGTTTCTCCTTGTCCACCATGGGAATGAAATATTTAGCTATAATCTCTCCAACATCTGTCAATTTAGTGGACTGAAGGACTTGAGCCTTTTTCTTCAGCTTCTCCTTCTCAATCTCTTTCATCATATCATCCCAACTTAGGGGTTGGGGCTGGACTATTTATTTCCTCTCCAAGTTGAGCTTCAACCATGTTGGGTCATTGGGAGGAGTAATCACTTCAGGTGAAGATGAAGTGGTAGAAGAGAGGGGTTGCAGAAGTGTTACCTTTGGTTGAGAATCACCCTCTTGTTGCTGCTCCTTTTCTACCATTTCTTTAGCAAGCCTATTAGCTCCAACTTTCTCCCTTTCTTCTTCCAATCTCTTCTCCTCCAACATGTCATCTCTTTTTTTGTCCAATTTCTTAACCCTTTCCCACATTTTGGTTGTGGTCCCAACATCTTCAATATTCTTAGTAGATGCAGTCACAAGAGGCTCATGATCTAATTTTGTGGCCTTTGAATCAGTGTCTATATCATGAATTTCAACCTCCTTTTGCTTATCCTTTTCAGCTCGCTCATGGAGGCTGCCTGCAAGTACTTCATTTGTAGATTCTTCTAGGAGAGAGGGTTGAGATAAGGCTCCTTCTCCAGCTATTGTAGTTCTTCATCATGTGACTCATGGGTTTCTTGAGTAGGTACACCTGGATCAACATCTCCTCCAGAGCTAGGAGGATAATACTCCAATTGTTCCTTAGGAGCCGCCCTCCTCTTTGTTCTTCTTTATCCTTGGGTACCTGTTGCTTTCCTCTTCTTTGAAGATTGAGCTTCTAGCTCCTTTATCCTCATGACCACCCATTGAATACTTCTATCCATTACAATCCTAGAAATTTGTTTAATGTCAATAAAATCTTCCTCATCCCAATTTATTGGGTTCAAGCCCTTAGTACCTATATTTTCAGCTTCATACCCAAGGTCCAAAACTACAACATCATCTGATAGTGTTTCAAGAATGTCCTCCTTTACCCCATATTCAATCATTAGTTGGATGGTAAGCCTTTCATAATTTATTTTCCTTACATCATAAACATCTTACAAATCAATCCAAAAATCCTCTAACAAGTTAAAGTGTTTATCGAAAATGGTGGGAGCTATACCATTTATCTTATGCTCCAGGTCAAAATGTTTCTTGGTTGTATACAATCCCAACTTTAAATAACTTAGTTCTTCACACACTTCCTTTGTAGCCAAGTTGTGAACAAAATAGTATTCTCCCAACTTCATGGGAAATTTGTGGCATCCTGGCTTGTGTTTGTTGGAAAACTTTGCATTGACTCCTAGAGCCTGATATATAAACTCCATAAGAACAATCCTATCACTACAACATCCTGGTAGTTGATGAGGATGTCCATCAAAACCTGCCAGCATAAAGTATGAGAAGTTGGGGTATTGGATATACCTGTGTCCCCATTCAACAATGAAAGCCATGGCCTCCCTACTCATCCTATATCCAACATCTCTTGTCAACCGGTTAATGATGACATAAAGGAATGCATCATTAACCCTTCTATAGTGTAGCTTTGAAGTTTGCAAGGTCAGCTAATCATAGTGTTCCCATGCCTTCTTGTGTCTAGGATCCTCTAATAATATGCCAACTCCATTTAGTCCAGCGAATATGCATATTCTTGTAGCTAAATATATAACATAAGAATTCATAAAGAAGTTCTCTATTTGCCCCACCTTGAGCATCTAGTTGTGCAATTTATCTAACAAAATCTTTCCCCAATCAAATAGTTTCCTACCATCCAAAATAGTTTCAATGAATGGAAACATCCATTCCTTAAAGTATGTAGAATCTTTTTTCCCAAACACCCTGGAAATCATCATGATTAGGTCATCTATTTCCTTTTTGAAGTCTCCCCTCTTGGGCTACTTAGGAACCTTGGCCAAGGACTTCTTTTTAGTTGTCAACCACTTCTTATTCATGGTGGACCTAGTAGATTCCTTGTTCCTATTGAATAATTGCAATGCCTCTGCTTTAGTCAATTGCTTGGGGTTCTTGGGGGTAGGTGCATTGAACAAGAACCTCATGGTTTGTGGGGATAGATCAATGATCACATTCCCTTGGATTTTCATATATTTTCTTAATGAAGGATTGTAAGCCCCTACTGCTATGAGTATAAGCTCTGGGCATTAGAATGATAGGGGGAAGAGTTTGACATGTTCCAGTCTAGATTGAGCTATTCTTTCAATCCTCCCAATCACATCCTTAGAGAAAGTATCTACAACTAGCTCCTCATATTTGAATGGGCCTACATTAGTGTCTATGATATTAGCCCATTCTAAATCCAAATTACTAGATGTAAGAGTGGCATCTTGTTGTTTTTATCTCAAAGTGTAAGGAAATTGCTCCACCTTAATCTTCTTTGGTTTTACTCCTTTTCAGCTTTCTGCAACTTGCCCTTCCTTTTGTGAAACTTCTTTGTATGCTCCTGACATTGTTTACTCTTGCAAGAAAAACTTGGATTAGACCAAAAGAGGGTATGTGAATCATCATTATGAGTGTTACCTTTTCATACTTCTCTATTCTTCCCTAGGTAACCCTCGATACGTAGTGAAATTTAAAACCTGGCGAGAGGGGGACTGGGAGAAGATCAGGAACAAGAGAATTGAAATACATAATACAATCAGAACCAAAACTGAAACTGGATCAGAAACTAAAACTTTAAAAGTTTCAATACCTCATAACGTTTGATGATATGATCTCGCCAAGTTGGCGGGATCATAATCATAATCAGAATCAGAACCCACCGGAGGTGGACTCAATTTTGGAGCTTAACTCTTATGCTAAAGTTCATGGGGTAAGTTAATTTCTGACTCTAATTCCACCATGTATTATGAGAGCTAAGTGGATTGTCCTCACATGCCAACATCGATTTGGACATAGGTTTAAAAAGGGGTGGGAAGGCAAAATTCAAGCTCGACTCCGCCCAAACAAATGGGACTGGATTGAGTGAGCTAGGGAAATTATGTGAAAAGCGTACAAAACAAAAAACCCTAATTCATATAGTTCGTTGATTTACATTTAAACTAGGGCATCCAAACCCTATGGTTAAATTTGTAAGACCAACAAGATACAAGATCCGAGGGGTCTAAGGAAAGATTCAAAATAGTTCCAAGCACTAGAACCCCTTGAAATGAAGCCCTAATCAAAACTAGGGCATAGTGGAACAAAAATGCCACTAAAAAAACAAAGAATATGACAACAGACCCACAAAAACAAATGGGGAAAGCAAGAGACAAATAGAAAATGGAACAAAAAATTCAAAGAAAACCAAGAAGAACAAACAAAAAATGAACAACAAGAAAGGAAATGAGTGAAGATCCATGAGAGAAGTCTTGTGAACACATGAAGAATAGAATGAACAACCAAATGGGAAAATATAAAATGGAATGGGAGAAACCCACCTACCTCAACACACAATCAGAAAAGGGTTGAAAATTGACAAGGATCTGCTCACGACCACTTGCTCGCAACCAAATTGTGATCTTCTTTGAGTTCTTTCAGCTCTTGCTTGTTAAAATGCTTTGGATAATTGTAATGAAACAAATACCCTTGATTAAGGTTTTAAAATCCATTTCATGCATGTGAGGAGGCTGCAATTAATGCAATTAATGTAGTTTTTAGGGGTAGGATCAAAAGGAAGGGGAGTACACAACCAACGTGTTCATCAGAGGTAAAATGAGAGTGGAAATGCAGTCAAGATAGAACCAAGAACTTTGTCAAAGTTCCACATTTCATTCCAGATCTAGCTCTAGTCATGCGGTAGGGAAAGGAAAACAAAGGAATGGGGGAACAATTGGAACCGAATCTAGATCTAGAACTTGGAAAAGTTCTAGTTTCAGATCCGATTCTAATTTCACTCTTGACAAAGGGAAAGAACACCAATAGAGTGAAAAAAAAAGAACACAGGGAAGTGGGACTGGGGGAAAGCCCATCCCAAAATAAAACACAAAATGAAACAAAACACAAGGAAAACAAACAGGAGCAGGATCGAAACCAAATCCAGACTCAAAACTTTTACAAAGTTCTAGGTCTAGTTTTTGTTCTAGTTCCGCTTCCGCAAAAAGGAAAAGAAACACAAAGAGGAAGAAAAAAAAAAAACCCAAGGGAGAAACAAACCAAAGAGCATGAGACAAACAAAACCACAAAGAAGATGACAAAGTAAGTAACGGGGCCAAAACTGGAACAAAAATTGGACTAGGAACTTTGCAAAAGTTCTAAGTCCAGTTTCGGCTCGTGTTCTGAAACCGCAAGAACAAAAGAAACAAAGGATTAGGAGGAAAAAGAATAACTCCTAAGACAGAAAAAAGAACACCAAGGACAAAAAAGCACAAGGGGGATCCATTTTGATAAAAAAAATGGCGTGGTTATGCAAGGCATAACAGGTAGCTCATGAATGCAATCAGAGATTCAAAACCCTCACTGTTTTCTTACACCAAAATCACTGAAAGTGTATGCTCAGAAGCATAACTATACATGATGAAGTCTTTGGTGCAGTTTGGGTAGGCTAACATTGGTGCATGAGCAATGGCCTCCTTGATATCATTGAACACAACTTTTCCTTCTATTGTCCAATGAAAAGTGGTATTATCTTTCATCATATTAACTATATGACGAGTCTTTTCTATGAAGTCTGGAAGGAATCTTCATAGAAAGTTTACTTTTCTAGAGAAGGAATGTAAAGCCTTCTTGCTTGATGGTAGAGTGAGTGATTTGATACTTGTAACTCTTTTTGAGTCAATCTTGATTCCTTCTGTAGACACCATGTGACCAAGAAGTTTAGCTTCTGTAACCCCAAAAATTGGCTTTTTGGGGTTCAAGGAAATACCATGTTGTTGACATCTCTCCAAGATTTGTCTTAGATGGTAAAAATGTTCATTACGCCTTTTAGAAAAAACCATATACACCACAATGAACTTACCCATCACATCATGAAAAGCCAAGTCCATAGCTTGTTGAAACGTGGCACCAACATTGATCAAGCCAAAAGGAATTATGTAATATACAAAGGTACCCCATGGCATTGTAAAAGCATCTTGTGTTGATCACTTGAGTTCACTTCAATCTAGTTGTAACTAGAAAAATCATCTAGCATGGAGAGCATTTCAAATCCAGTCACATTTTGAAGAACTTGGTCCATCACTGGAAGAGGATAATTATCCTTGAGTGACAACTGGTTCAGATTTATGAAATCCACACAAATACGGATCTCACCATTTTTCTTACAAACAAGAACAATATTTTCTATCCATGTTGAATGATGGATAGGGAATATTATTCGGGCGTTCAACATTTTTTGAACTTCCGCAAGGATTGTTCCAGAGATCTTTGGATTGTATTGCCTTTTCTTTTGTTTATAAGAAAATGCTCCAACCTTAAGGGGAATGTCGTGTTGCACCTCCTTTGGCCGGAAGGATTTCAGGTCTTCATATAAATATGCTAGGACATCCATATATTCTTGTAACAACTTGGCAAACTGCTTCCTCTCTTTGACTGTGCAACACTTTCCAATGTTTACCATCTTAGGATTTTCTTTAGTTCCTAAGCTGATCTGTTCAACGTCATTAGAGGAATCAGAGTCTAAGATTTTTTTCTTCACATAGCGATCATGCTTATCAAAAAATTTCTCTAGAGATACCAACCCGTTGGGAATTCTATTCCCTTTGAACTACATGAACTTCTCACCCATAACTAGATTCATATCAGACATAGATTCTCAATGTGGAGAATCACTTCCTTTAAAGTACAATTCATCAAGAAAATTTTCCTTCTCCAAAAAGGCAATGATTTGATGATCGTCATTGAAAATCTACTAGTTTTATGAATTATTAGGAACACTGAGGCAAAAAACCAACTCAATGGTATAGGTGGAACCTTGAAAGTCTTTATGTAGTATCAAGAGCATGGTTGAAACTACTAAGGAATCGACTCTATCATTATATTCTCTTGGAACTACAGATATATCAAAAGCCTTAAATTATTCAATGAAATCCCAAAAAAGATTATGATAATGCCTAAGCCTATCATTTTTTGTTTGATACAAATTCCTTACCTGACACACTATCAACTTGGCATCACCTTGTGCATGAATATTTTTTATACCTTTCTCTTGTGCAACTTGCATTCCTAATAACAAAGCTTCATATTCGGTAGTGTTATTAGTGTTGTCAAATTGTAATTTGAAAGACAAAGGGAAAAAAATTCCTATAGGGGAAATGAAAACCATTCCCACTCCAAAACTAGTGGAGGAGAAACTACCATCAAACTCAAGTAACCAAACACCATTTGGGTCACCAAGAGTGATAGTATTAAAATCTATAGCTTCATCATCAGATGAAGCTTCATGATCTGAGATAGACAAATCATCTGATGATGACTCATTTGTTATTGAGGAAGAATCATCGCTCTCCAACTCATGTCTTGTTGAAGATTCACCAACCTCTTTTGTTTGTAGATAATATGTTCCAACGCCTGAAGACTCAAATAGAATTTGAGCTCTTGGATCGTCGGATTGAGTTACTAAAAATTTTGACTCCCTTTTAAGAATCAATTGCTGCATAATGCCTTTCAGCGGTATCTTAGCTTCAGACATGTCCATGTTCATTTCACCTCCAAAATATTTACAAAAATTGTGTCCAAGGAGGATTTTGTAAGATGTTGGAATGTTAGCTACTAGAACCTTCATCTTTATTTTCTTTTCTAGATACACAGTGAATGCGTACTGCGCATCTTTGATCTGACCAATCAAAGGTACTTGTTTGTTCTCCATGAAGAAAAAATGGCTAAAGGTTTTGGTTAGATTTAAACGTAAGGCAGTAGCTACCTTGGATGGCATCACATTATCTGATGCGTTGAAATCTATAACACAATTACTTAATTTGAAGCCATTGACAAGTAAAGAAATAAAGAACAAATCAATACACCCAGATGCAACTAGAGGGGTAGAATCAAGGTTATTTTGTGGTTTCTAGGGCTTTAGAGAAATAGGAATATTAGGAGATGAATCTTGATTTGGGGTAATTCATTTATCCTTCATGAACTTGACAAGCTTATCAAATTGGTCCAAATTGGCCTTGAGGTATTTAGATTCAGACATTTGGATTTTGGTTTTCTTGGCATGATCAATAATCTCAAAATCCTGAAATGAATTTTGTAAAGTGGATGTGGTAACTTCACTGATAGGTTTTAAAAAAAGGCACACTGGTATTTAGAATTAGGATATTGGCTTTTGGAATGGTAGGAACTGATGAAGGGGGGTGGGGAGCACTTGTTTATTCGCTGAATTTTTTGGTTGCCAAGGGAGAGGAGGCCCTCTTTTGGCAATAGTAACTGGCAGCTTCTCCTTTGCTAGTGGAGCAACAACTTGAGATTGATCAAGCTGATTTTGTTGTTGCCGCATAAAAACAACATATGTTTCTATCACTAGGTCCTCCTCATTAGTTTCATTCATCATTTGCAAGTAGCCAATGTTGGAGTTACCAGCTGATTCCATTTCTTCATCTTGAGAGAGATCAACACTTTCTTCCATGGGATAATCTGGCTATGCATATTCATCTTGTTCAGCCTCATAGTATCCCATGGTAGTATTGGTAGGTGGAGCTTCAAGCATGATTCTTCCTTGTGGTGCTGGAAGATGATTCTGATTTTTGTTTCCATGATAGTTAGGGAAAGTCCTTCTAGAGACATCCTTGTAGGTGTTGTTGGAAACTCGCTTTTTCAAAGCTAAGATTTTGTTTACCAGTCTTTGAACCATGGGATCAACAAAATTAGAATTAGCACTTGGAGCATTAACATTAGAAGCTAAAGATCCTAATGCTTGCATCTTGTTGTTGTTGTTGGTACTCATCCTTATTTCTCCAACAAGGATCATATCATCTTCAAGACTAGTAGCTAATTATTGAGCCGCTTCAACAATGGTAAGATTTTCCCTACGCAAGAAGAAACTTACTTTGGGGAGTTGCTTATTAATGAAAAAGCACTTCAAATTATAATTTTTTGGTCTTGCATCATTTGGGATCCACATCACCAGCTTGTTGAACCTAGCCACAAACTCACGGATGAGTTCATGGGCCTCTTTCCACATGGTGGTGAGCCGCACCAACAAGGCATGTGCATCTTCAACAGGTTTGAATCTTTCTTCAAACTTGGTGTGAAGAGTGGCCCAGTTGGTGACTGAAGTAGTTGGAAGAGTATAGAACCATTCGGTAGCAACCCCTTGGAGAGATTCAATGAACAATCTTCTAGAAATGTCTTCATGATCTATGCCAAGAACACCACAAACGATGTAGAAGGCAGAAATGTGTTCATCGGGATGTTGTTTTTCATCACCTAGAAACTTCGGAAGATGCTTTCTTGAAACATATGGAAGTTCATGCAGAGGTGCAGCCAAACGGAGGGGACCAAAATCATTTCCCCATGGTCCTAGAGGTGGTGTGGCCATGATAGGTTGCATGACAGGTACTTGTACTGGAACTCTGTGGAAAACAAAGGATTCGCTTAGAAGAGATCTTAACCTTCATGGAGGATAACTTGTTATACGCTTCAATGATGACCTTACTCGTGAAGGAGTAGGTGGAGAATTATGTTGCAACAAGTCTTTAAAAAGTGGATTTGATACTCCTTGAGCCCTCAATCCTCAAGTATACCTTCTATCTTCCAGAATGTAGATCTAAACAAGATAGAGGTTACAGATGAAAATATAAAAGAATACAATAATAAAATGGAAAGATTATTCACTTCAATCAAAAGTGTGAGGCTTGGATTGTGTGATTCATTCCCCAACAGAGTCGCAAAAAAACTGTTGGGTGAAAATTATGTAATCCCTTTTCAATAGATTACACAACCTTGATTTCAACCACAACTATGTGAGATGTAATCTCTCCTCTCAGAAAGGGGAGGAACCCTTATTACTACTTACTGAAACTAAGTAAAACTAATTAAGTATTCACAAAATGTACACTACAATTACGAGATGGAGGTGTGTCACATTCATACTTCTCTCTTTTTTTAGAGAATATGTTTTACAATGCTTCATGGTTGGTAGTTATAATTTGATACAACTTTAAACTAAAAACAAAACAGTAATTCAAATATCTCTATCTTGTCAAAGAAAAGCTTAGAGATACCAACATGATGATAATAAATAGTAAAATAAGAAAGAAAAGCTCATGAAGACACAAAGTCATTCCGTAGCTTTTCAACAATGGATCCTTAAGAGATGTTAATTTTTGTCATATTAGAAGCACAAAGTCTTCTTAGACTCAGCAATTCCATGAACATCATGAACAATTACAAGCACAAAGTCTTGTAGATAATCCACCAATATTTATCCAAACATAAACACAAATCCGAATAAAGAGTGCAACACAAAGTTTACACAAATTTATTCAAAGCCCTTAGATCTCACACACTAATCGCTGCCAATCCTAATCAAATCCAAAAGATAATTGATCCAACACAAAGTCTGGTATGCAACTTTCTTCTTTATTGATCAAAATAGACACACAAAGATGAACACAAAGTTTCATGTATTTTCTTCTTAGAATGGGCACCACTTTGTTGCAAAAGATAAAGATTACAAAATAATTCCCTCTTATTTATAAAAGAGAGGAAAGAGAAAATCTAGGAAATTAGATGAGAAAAATTAGGAAAGTTAGGTGAGCTAACTTAGGAAAATCTCACCTAACAAGTCAACTTAGTAAAAAATATTGTCCATCTTTTTGGGAAAACATCTTTATTTTTACATGCAATTACATTTGCTCAAAAGAAGTTTAAGATGTCAAAAAACTATTTACAAAAAATGTAAAGGACAACATAAAAATATTTGAAATTGGATTAAATAATTCTTCAAGGTTCCTTGCTTTCGGCATGGAATTCTTCATATTTCTTCTTGGTCTCATGTATGAATGTATCATCTGGACTGACAATGTAATCAACAAGGGTGTGAACTCTTGTGATCAACCTTCTGGAAAATGAATGAATATTATTTCACCTGTTAAGATGCATCTTGATATTATCTAGAGTTAGTCGTATATCGCAAATGACATGCATTAAGGCCTTTGAAAAGTTGGCATCCTCCACTTGATTCATGATAGCTTCCTTGTAGATCTAGGAAAGTTCACTGGCCGGGAGGAAAATACAATTTTCTTCAAGGAGCTTACCTAGTAACTCCTTAATTCCCTTCTCTAGGATAGCAAGATGTCCTTCGCCATCTTCTTGCACTTGGTGGAGATCTTCAATAAGAGACTTGATCACTTGAATGCAATGCTTGAGTGATTCTCTTACCTCCATATATTTCTCCTTGTCATGAATTACCCAAACTTCCACCAACTTACTGAGCTTTGCCTTCTTGATTTGTGATCAATTTGATAGGAATTTTTCCATTTCCTTTTGCTCTTGGGAAAGAATACCTTCTTCTTTATCAAGCTCTAATTTGAGCTTGGTTATCTAAGTGGCCTTCTCATCTGCAACAATTATAACATGTGAACAATGTTCTATAATTTCATCAATGAAATCATACAATTCCTTAACCTTTGAGGTGAACTTCTCCACATTTTTTACTATTGGGTCCTCGAGGCTTACCATAGCCAAAGGTTGTACGTTTCCTGAAGAGCCTGCAAGTCTTCTCAAAAAATTTGCATAGTGCTTGGCCTTCTGCTTATACATGTTTCAGGCTTGTTCCATTTGTCAAGCCTTATTGCCAATGCATCCAAGACTACTTGTGCATCTACCTTGGCACTTTCATTTGTCACTTTAGCAAGCTAAACTTTTGTGATAGTGAAGTCCTCCATGTTTACATCTCCTTCCTCTCGTGGGGGTAGACCAGTTTCTACAAACTTATGACCAATCTTGTCAACATGAAGCCTTGAATGCACTTTTTCCTTTTTCTTCCCCTTAGATTTTGGATGGGTTATCTCTTCAATATTGAGCTCTTCTAGAGAGATCATTTATTTCTTTCACTTTGATACTTGAGATACCAACCAAGGGGGAAGAGAGGAAGTATACACTTCTTGACTCACTATCAATTCTTGTGTCGTAGCTACTTCTATAGAAATGATTGGTATGGTAACAATTAGGGTTGTATCTATCATGATTGCTCCAAAAGACTGCATACCAAGTTGATTTTGCAAAGACTCATTCATAAATCTATCAAATTTAGCGTCATATGTAACATTACAAGATGGAGATGACAAACTTGGGATGGATGAGGGAGAGCTCGAAAAAATATCAATAGTTTGTAGATTTGAAATTGTAGGAGTGGCAAGGATGGTTGATGTTGTAGGGGGATGAGAAATGTCCACTGCATGTGTGGTAGATGTGGGAGGAGGTGAATTAGGAAGAGGAGGTGGAGGAGTGTTAGGATTGGGAGGTGTATGGGGAACATTTGAAGTTATAGGCGATGACGTATGAGGAAGATATTCAACAATTTTCTCATGAGGAGATAGTTGTTGTTCATCATCATGCCTAAGTTCCTCCTCATTACCTTCCTTTTCTCCTTCATATTTTTTAGATTCCTCTTCTTTTGTAGACTCTTCTTCTGCAGACTCTTCTTTTGATGCAAACCCTTCTTCTAAAGATTCTTCGCTTTTGTTTCGTTCTTCTTTGGAAGTTTACTTCTCGGAAGCAACCTATTTTCCTACTGCATGTGTAGGTTCAGACTTTGTTGCCTCTTGTTTTCCAACAACTTGCGTAACTTTCTTTCCAACAGTGAACTTGATCCTCGGACCTCTTCGGGAAGAAGAGGGAATAGTTGCTTGTTTGTTCTTTGAGCAAATGTCTGGTTGTTACTAGTTTCTACTCTTGGTACTTCTCCCTCTAATTTGATCCTAAAATATTTCATCTAGAAACCATGTTTATGCAACCATTCTACTGTGTTCTGCAAGATGGGAGCTATTCTTTCCCTGATAGAAATATTTTCCCTTTTTGACCATTGAATCAATGGTAAGGGCCTCTTAGCAATCTCATCATCTTCATAGGAAGAGTTTAGGATGTCGCCAAGATCTTTGAAATCCTCTAGTAGATCAGCCACACCCAACTCTCTAATTTTCTCAACTATTAGCCTACAAAAGTCCATTTTGCAGATGTCTTCTTCATCCCTGCAATCAGCCCATATGTCTTCAAAATGATAGACATGCATTTGATATTTTTTCAATTTTCTCTTCACATCCTAGTAATCAAAGTTAAATTTTTATTTGTATGTCCTGATAGTTACAATCTACATCTCTACATATATTTACTTTTCCTTTTGTACACTAAGAATAGTATACCTTCCAATTGTTAGTAGGAATTTGAAACCTGGTTTGTGAATTATCATGCATTCCTTGTGAACTGATATCAACTGTTTGCATAACTCCATGAGTATCCACATATCTGAGGGATATCTAGGCAACATGTAAGGGCACCTAGTATAGCAACCTACCCTCATATAAGTGAAAGTCAGAAATCACAAGAAGATACAGCCAACCTTACTCACCACTTTGCCTCATCCGACACCCTCATCTTTTTGAGAGTTGGATAAAAAATGAACAACAAAGGTGCAAAGAAGGCATCTGTGGCCTTCCTAAAATGATGAAGAATTTCCTTTAGTTTCAACTGATAAAAATATTCATATACAGGTACAGAATGTTGGTTTCCCTTTGTAGATAACCCTAGGAATCGACTCATTACAACAACATACACTAAGTAAGAAGTCATGTAGAACTTGAGAGTGGTTGGAACATTTATCAATTTCTCATGAATTTCATTACTAATTTGGGTTCCCCAATCAATGTGAGCTTTCTTTCTCCTGATGATCCAAATGTATTCATGCATCCACTCCTAGAAATGAGATGACTTAGGAAATCCTTTAACCCTTCTCAGGAGAGTAATTATATCCTTGACATCCTCTTTGAAGTCACTTTGAGGAAGCCCCTTCAAACCTCTTGAGATAGTGGGCCTAGGTGTTTTCAACCATTTCCTATTAATCAAAATTTTAGCCTTAGTTGGATCAGCATCATAAACCTCCTATGCCTGTTGCATTGAAATATTTGTGTATTTTTCCATGTGTGGAACTCTGAAAACAATATCAAAGAATTCATGGTCTAGTCTCATCATCACTTGTCTAGAGGAATCTATTACACTTCTGCTCTCTCGAATGTAGTGGGATGCAACCTAGAGAACAAACTTTGTTTGATGAGCAAATTTCAAGAATGTGGACACCAGATGCAAGTTTCTATGGACAATGTCTCTCAAGCTATCTTCCAATGGATTTTATTTAGTTCTTTTTACAAAGTCTTCAAGGTCTTGATGACCAACTTCGATGTCCTTTGTTTTTTCCACCTTCAAGATCACCACTATAGGTGGAAAGACACCTTGGTATTTATATTTCATTTTTACCTCTTTCTTAGAAGATGATGGAGGATTCTTTTCTCTCATCTAGAAGAACCAAGATCAAAGGATATCACTTTCGAGATCACTTGGAAATATTTGGAGAGAAACTGCAAGGATGGTGAATCAACAAATGTTAGGTGAAACTGTAGCATTGGGAAGCGTGAGGCAAGCAAGCAACTTGGAGCAATAAAAAATGAGCAATTTGGTATAGAAAATGGAGCATGGGCGAAGAAACAGGGTTCAAAGTGAGAATGGAGTGATTTCAGAGCGTCAATGGAAAAAACTTCCTTTTGTGTAGGAGCGTTGAAAATCAATGCTCCTACATGTTGGTTGCATGTAATGTGTAAGCAGTGTCAAGGTGCTAAAAATTAGTGCCTTGACATTTTGGTGATGTTCAATTTTATGCTCGAGCACTTATTTTCAGTGCTCGAGCATTTCTCCATCCTTTTGTGTTGAATGTACAAGCAAGATATTTCACTGCTTCAACATGTGTTTGGAAAGAATGCTCCATGTAGGAGCGTTGATTTTCACTACTCCTACATGTGGGAGTTGGCAAAAAAAATTTGAAGTGTAAAAGCAGATAATTTCACCACTTCAACATTGAATAGCTTAGTAGATTTGGTGTTCGAGTGGTGAAAATCACCGCTTGAACAATTCAATGATGGTCTTTCAAAAAAAAAATGGAGCTTTCATGATTTCAACATGCTAGCACTTAGAATTTTTACTGCTTGGTGGGTTATACAATTCTAGTGAGAAATGTTTGAGAAACAAAATATAGAAAAGAATATAGAGACGACATCAAGAAACTAGGGCATGAAGCAAAAAAATGCGTAAAACAAAAAAGAAGAACAAGGAGTGACCTAAAAAGATGAATTGGGAATAAACACCATGAAAAGATAAAAACCTTACTAACTAAAAACATATATGGTGACATGGAAAAAGAAATTACAAAGATTTAAAATTAAATGGAAAGAAGAAAAATGACGAGAAGTAAAAGAAATGACATACCTAGTTAAATATTTGAAACTCTATATCAAATCATGAAGAAATCCTCACAATCACAAGTTTCAGGAGCTTCAAGAGTGATCCGCACAAGGAGAATGAAAGGCGAAATGAAATGGGATTAAGATTAACCTAAAATCACTCTTAAGTGATTTAAGAGGTCATTAACACAACTTGGAGTTGCCTTAATTGCAGAGGAATTAAAGACGAAACATATGCACGAGCATTGAAAATCAGCGCTTGTGCACATTAGAGACTTGGAAAAACATAAAGTGCGTAAGCACTGATTTTTCAGTGCTTGTGCATTTCAAAAACTAAAAACCAAAATACACAAGGATAAAGTGTAGGAACATTGAAAATTAGTGCTCCAACAGTTGGAGTGAATTTTACTAAGGCAACATGTAGGAACGTTGATTTTCAGTGCTCCAACATGTTTGACAATTTTTCTAACTCCCAAAGTTTGAGAGTTTGCAAAGATTCTTGTTTTGAATCTCTTCGAAAGATGGACATCAGGGAACACTCAAAAATACTATTTGAGACCTTGGACCACACATTGAGGTGAATTGAAATTCACCTCATTTTTCATGCTTGAATATCACAAAACTACGAAACAGACAAGTTTCATAGGGGGTTATTCATGAATCAAGCGTTGCTAGATTTTATGATAACCCCTAGCAATAATTCAAGTGCTTGTTGAGGAGAATTGTCACTCTATCCTGCCAAAATTAACCTATCAACCCAATGAACCTGAAGTCGATGCTTTTTATGCTAGCAAGTTTGAGACACCCTTTCTCAACAGATAATTATTCTAGAGATTAGATGTTTGGTGCTTTAATTTTTTTTGAACTAAGAGATTTTGGTAAAAATGCTACAAGTAAATAAATTTCTTTTAAATTCAATAAGGTAGAGAAGGATGTTGAATTATATTTGGATGATCTTGATGAGGTGGAAGACAATTTTGTAAGGAGATTGAATAAGGTCATTGGAAAATACAGAGGTAAGTTACCCTTTAAAATGTTTCAATTTTGGAAAGATAGGTCACTATGCTTCTAAATGTCCAATCAGATTTTCAAATGACAAACATAAGGATCATAAAGGAAAATCTGTCAAGAAGAGCTATTATATTGAAAAATACACTGGTGTGTCTAATGATGAAGAATTAGACTATCCTAATGAAGACAATTATGAATGCTTGTTCATGGCTTTAAATGTTGGAACTAATTATACTAACTCTGAAATATTTGTGAGGAAAAGTACTCCAAAAATAGGGCACAAGGTTGAAGGAACTATGGTGACTACCTTTTATGCAAGAGAGGAGAGAAATTATTGGATAATTGATAGTGGATGCTCAAATCATATGATAGGTGATAAGAATTTAAGTTTGTTAAACTTCAAAAGTATGATGGTGGTCTTGTTAAGTTTGGTGATGATACATCTGGTAAGGTATGTGGAAAAGGTTCAATTAGTTTTGATGGAAATAATAAAGTAGATGATTTTCTTTATGTCAGGGGTCTCCGACACAATCTTCTTAGTGTAGGAAAAATGTGTAGTAGAGGATACAATCCTATGTTCTAGGATAATGATTATGAAATCAGAAAATGAAGATATAGAACTTTGGTTTCTGTAGGGACAAGGATAGAAGGTAATTTTTATCAACTGAAAGGTGGTGGTGTTAAGCACTTTATGTCTCAAATCAATGAAAGTTGGTTGTGGCATAGAAGAATGGGTCACATCAATTTTGATAACCTAGTGAAGATTAGTTCAATTGATGTTGTGAGAGATCTACCAAGGATTATAGACCCTATCAATGCAATCTGTAAGGAATATCAATTTGGAAAGAAGACAAAGAATAGGTTCAAAACTAAAGAATATTCTACCATAGGACCTTTGGATTTGGTGCATACATAACTATGATGACATACCAAAATATGTTCTCATGATGGAAGGTATTTCATGTTATTGATTGATGATTATTTTAGAATGAATTGGGTGACATTTCTCAAAGAAAAATAAAAAGCCCTAGATAAGTTTAAAAAAATTAAATCTATGGTTGAGAATGAAATGGATGTGAAAATAAAGTTCTTAAGGTCTGACAAAGGTGGTGAGTTCACCTCCAATGAGTTTAATAATTTTTGTGAAGATCATGGGATTAAGAGGCATTTTTCAGCTCCCAGGACTCCTCAATAGAATGGAGTTGACGTGGAGAAGAAGAATAAGATGTTCAAGAAGTAGTAAGGACTATGATGAAAGAAGCAAATCTATTGGATGTCTATTGGAGAGAAGCAATTCATTCTACAATATAAATTCTTAATAGAGGTCAAGAAAGAGTTAATAGTTCAAAGACTGCCTATGAGTTATGGTATGGTAAACCTCCCACTGTGAAATATTTTAGAGTTTTTGGAATCAAAAGCTACATTAGAAGAGATGAAGAAAACTTAGGAAAGTTTTATGCAAGATCTCTAAAGAAGGAATCTTCCTTGGATACTCTACAAGAAGTAAGGCCTATTGGTGCTACAACAAAATATAGAAGAAGATAGTTGAGAGTGCAAGTGTCAAAGAAAATGAAGAACCACATCAAAGTTTTGTGCTAATAGAAGGATATGAATTGGATGAACCCGCTTGCAGTGAAGAAGAAAAAGATGAAGAGAAAGAAAGAGAAATGAAAATTGAAGAGGAAGAAGCTTTGAAAAATACCCTAAGACTCCTAAGTATGTGCAAAAGAATAATTTCAAATATTAAATCATTGAAGATAAGAGAAAAGGTGTGTTGACAAGAAGGAAAGTTGCTATGACATAAGAATAGGTAAAATTTTGTTTACTTTTACAGGTAGAACCTAAAAGTGTAACAAAGGCATGCAAAGATGAGAATTGGATCAAAGCTATGAAAGAAGTGTTGGAATAGATTGAGAATAATCTGACTTGGGAATTGGTCCCAAGACCAACAAATAAGAATGTGATATGAACTAAGTGGGTTTTCAAGAAAACAAGTTGAATGAGGATGGAAAAGTTGTCAAAAACAAGGATAGGCTTTTGTGTAAGGAATACTCACAATTGGAAGGAATAGATTTTGAGGAGACTTTTACTTCGGTGGTAAGAATGGAGGCTGAACAAGCTATTATAGTATGTTATTTCTGGCTATTATATGCATCTATGATGAATTTTCAGCGATTTTGATTGAAGAGGCTGAAAGTTACAGGTAGCAGAAGTTCAACATATAGTTTTTTGGCTTTATACAGTGTAAATGGGTATGAGTAATCTAGTATGCATTCCTTTGGTGTTTGGGTTCATAGTCTACAATTCTGGGAGATGGTTTATAGATGTTGGTACTCTATATATTCCTATTAGTGAGTGTTTATATGATCATATGGATTATTGGTGTGTGTTTAGTTAGCTTATTTTGTGATTTGGTCTAATTCCTAGCTGACCTAATACCTGAGATGTGTTCAGAAGGTTAATTAAGTATTGTGGATGTTAAAGGGATCTATTTTAGATTTGTGCTAACTTGAACCAAGTGTTGCATGCCTAATTTGAGCACAAAGAAGGTTTTAAATCAAGTATGGAGCCGACAAGGTAATTTTGAATTAAAATAAGGCTATATCTAATTAGGTTTCCTAATTGATATATGTAAATGTAATTAGGTATATATGTGAAACAGTTTTTAGTTGTATAAGGAAATGATATAATATCCAATGTTATGTAGTGCAAACTTGTGAATTTACATGTGTGTGATTTGAATAAGTGCAAAATTGTTGTGAATTATTGAGTGACTCCTAAGTAGAGTAGTATTTTGTATTCAAAGCTTCAAAGGAGTTGAATTCAACACAAGCAAGGTGCACTTTGCATCAGTTCACATTATGACTATGTATCCATTCATGTTGTGTATCTATTTCTAGTTGTGATCCTTATAAGGATAGTGTGTCTTGATAGTGAGCCCCTACAATATCTTATAACTAGTTATAATATATTGTGAGCTAATCCTCACCATGTTTTTTCCCTTTCTAGGTTTTCCATGTAAAAATCCTAGTTTTCATGTGTTATGTGGTCTTGTGATCTCTTTCATGTTTTCATTCATTATTTTAGTTAGATATACTTTGTTAATTGGATGGTTTACATGATTAATTGGTTATATAGAATACTAATTCAGCCCCCCAGTCTTAGTATTTTGGGTGTTCAATAGTAAGTTGAGCAAGAATGATGAATCTCCTAAGACATATTAGAGAAAGTATAGATCAATGATTGGTTTAATGCTATACATAATTGCTACTAGATCAGATATCATGAATTCAATTTCTCTTGTGGTAATATTTCAAGAAGATCCCAAATAATCATATGTTACAACAATCAAAAGAATATTTAGATACTTGAAAGGAACTCTAGACTTTGGTCTATGGTATCCTAAGGATATTGATTTCTCCTTGAGTGCATATACAAATGCAGATTGGACAAGATTTGTAAATGAAAAAATAAGTACAAGTGGAGGTTCTTCCTTTATTTCAAGAAGATTGGTTTCATGGTTCCCAAAAAGGGGGCTTAAGTGGCCACTTTTTTTCTGAAATCAGGAAATGTTGACCTTGGACGTGAAATTGAGGATAGTTACACCCAAAATTTTGAGATGGAACAAAAACAAGGATCAAAGTGCTCTGAGTCTACTTTCTAAACTACTAATTTATTTTGAAATTGGTTGAGATTAAGGGGTTCAAAAGAGGGATGTACACAAATTGGTGTTGTTTTTTTCAGAAAAACATAAGATAGCAACTCTTGTACGACCTAAGCACGGTGAACTTTTTTTTAGTATTTTTAAAATCACTATACGCAGAAGTTAGCTAACAACATCTAGTTGATGCACAATTTTTTTGATAATTTTTTAATGAATATTTGATTTTTTACTAATTTTCTAAGTGGGAACTTCCTGAAAAGCAAGATTTTGGCCGTGCTCCCCCTACAAATTTTTGAAAATAATTGATTTTTTTTTTCTTTTTTTTCTAAATTTGTAGAATGGAGTCTAGTTTCTAAAAATGTAATTTATTTGAAATTTTGATGAATGGTTAATTTATAACAAAAAAAACACCAAACACTGCTTTTTAGCAAAAAATAGACATACAAACAAAAGAAATTATGGATGAAAGGCTTAACATTGTCAAAAAAGTGAAAAAAATTACATCCTTGGATACCTAAGAGAGAACCTAACATTACCCATGTGTTCAATTTTGTCGATATTGAACTAGATGCAATCTTGATGGTGAGCACAAACTCAATTATGTGAAAAATTGTAGAATTTGCAAAACACGTCTCTGGCCTTGTTGGGAATGCCCTCCAAGCCTTTGGGTTGGTATCCCAAGGCAAATAATTTCAAATTTTTCTTTGTTTTTAATACGAAATAATGCGAGCGTGTTATAAAACGCTCGTGTTATAACGCGAACGCGTTTTCTAAAACTTTTTTCAAAAATGGCCACAAAATTGGTACCCAACTTCATGCACCCGCATTGAATCAAACATTGAAGGATATCAGAGTATCATATCATGAACCTATTTCTATCTTGTGTGATAGTAAAAGTGTTATTAATAGCTCAAAGAATCATGTAATGCATTCAAGAAAAAAACATATCTCTATTCGATATCACTTTCTAAGAGAGAAAGTTGCAAAGAATGAGGTGAAGCTAGAGTATGTGCCTACAAAACATCAAGTTGAAGATATTTTACAAAGGCTCTTCCAAAAGATACTTTTGAGTATCTTTAACAAAATTTAGGGGTTATTGCCCCTCCTTATTTCAACTACATGCATAGTAGTGTGCATCTATCCAAGAGAGCATTTCAAGATACATTCTTGGTCATGTAATGATGTTGGAAGCTACCTCTTAGGGGGAGTAGGTAGTAGTTTTTTTTTATTGGTCTAGATAGTTGGAGCATATTTTGTGTCCCTAAGGGGAGTTTTCAAAAACTAGAAAGTAGTAGAGGCAACGGTGAAGAATGAGTAGTGTAGAATGTACAATAGTGAGAGTTGTATGGAGAAGAGTAGTGGAGAGAGAGAAGTTGCTTGTTGATGTTGCCTAAAGAGAAGTGTGTAGGTGATGTCAAGGGGAAGATTTTTCCCTTTTTCATTGATGTTAAAGGGGGAGAGTATGATATGAAAAACATAGGGGGAGAGTGATTGTTTGAGAAACTCCTCAAGATAGGGGAGAGAAAGTGATGTTTGCAAAAAGATAATAGAAAAGGGAAAGAATAGTGTCTAAACAACATAAGGAAAATAAGTATAAGAGATGTCCTATGTTGGAGACATGTGCCTCAATATTACTGAATTGAACCTCCTGAAAGAGCAAAATCAGTGAGATACCTAGAATGTTTTGCTGACGAGTAGCTTAGTTTTGGAGGCTCGAAGTGATTAGATCAATGAGACTAATGGTTGATCTTGCTGACGAGAGTTGTCGGTGTGACCTGAACTATCAGTACAAGACTTCTTGCTCTGATCTATGATAGAATTCTTTCCAAAGAGTTCCATTGGGGAGACTCTTGCCGATGGTCATGCATTGGCCAGTGTTAGGGTAACATTGGTCTTCGGTTAGACCTGAGAATGTTGGATTGACACTTATTCTTAGGCTAATGAGGTGTTCTAAACTAAAGTCAAGCTTAAGGTCATCAGGGTGACATAAGACCTCGATGAGACTTTTTGATCTATCTCTAATGGATCTGTTCCAATTGAACATCAGTGTGACTCTTGGCCACGTGTGTGGTCTTTATGTTCTTTTGGGACATCAAGGAGACCTGGGCTATCATTGTGACATCTTAGATGTTCGTTGATAGTGTTGGTCATGCTAATGGATTTGAAAGCAGACCACGGTTGAATGAATGTTGACTTGGGTTGACTGTTGAGGTGTATGCTAGTCATTAGAGGACTGTGTTGAGTTGGTGGTGACTATCCAATGATTGGTAAGATCACAATTGCTCAACAGAGGAAACAAAACCAAACCATTTGTTTAGAGAACGAATCAACCATGGTTGTGGGATATACATTGTAGTGTACTGTAATAGAGAATGGTTTGACATATTAGTGTTCTTTATTATATGTTGTATAAGCATTGTAATAGTGAGACATAATGAAGATTAGGATTTTTTTATGCAAGGTTGATCAAGGATATGTTGTTGCTATGAAATTGTCATCTATGAAGAAGAGTCAGTAACTTTTTATGTAATTCATTTATTGTAATATGAAGTGACTTTCTTTGGTGTGTGGGTTTTTCTCTCGTAAGGGTTTTCCCACGTTAAATACTCATGTTCAATTTTTTGTATGATCTTAATTGTCTATTTTGTTATTCCAGTGATGTGCATCTGTAATGAATTATAATTGATTTTTGAACCTGTAGTATGCACTATTCCTCTTAGAATTAGCATTAGGAAGGTGTTTCCACACCTTTGCTTTCCTTACAAGTGGTATCAGAGCCTGGCTAGTTGTGTTATCCTTGTGGATAGGGTTGGTTTTTTGTGTCAATTCTGAATTGAGAGTTTTGTAGAAACTTTGTAATCTTGATTGCAGATTAAGATGGTAAGCACATCAGGAAAGATTGAAATTGAGAAATTCAATGGTGGAAATTTTGAGTTGTGGAAACTCAAAATGGAAAAATTGATAGTGGATCATGATCTTTGGATTGCTATGTCTAGAATGAAACCTTCTGGCATGAAGCAAGAATATTAGGACCTCACAGATAGAAAGGTAAAAGGGTTGATAAGACTCTATTTAGTAGACTCCGTTCTCCTAAACGTTCACGAAGAGAAATCTACATCTTCTTTGTGGAAGAAGCTTGGAGAAATTTATCAAGGCAAGTCCTGTTAGTGTAATTAATTAATTATTACACTAGCATAAGTTAACTTTCTTTGTGGTTGATCATATTTCCTGGAAAAGGTCCTCCATTGAAGACTGTAGCTTCAAGGATCCTGTGCATCCATAATATCAACAAGTCCTTGGTGAATTATCTATTCTTAAGGAATAATTTGTACTCTTTGAAAATGGAGGAAGGGGTGTATGTGGCTGATCATCTAGATACGTTCAACACGTTGGTTGCTCAGTTAACATCTGTGAGTGTGAAAATAGATGATGAAGATCATTGTATGCTCTTGTTGTGTTCTTCACCCGATTCTTGGGATCATTTAGTGATGGAGATTGGGAGAATGACAACCACTTTCAAGATGGAAGATATGGTTGCTTTATTGCTATCAGAGGAGATGAAAAGGAAATATTCTAAGATGGTGAAGGAGGCTCTTATTGTTCGAGGAAGATCAAAAGAAAAAGGAAAGAAGAATGATAAGAAGTCCAAATCAAAATTAGAAGGGAGATCAAAGTATCCTAGCAAGAAGTCCAAGGTGAAGTGTTGGAACTGTGGATAGCCTGGTCATGTCTGAAAGGATTGAAAAGAGGAGAAAAAGAAGAAGAAGAAGAAGAAGTCTTCTGATAATGATTCTTCTCAGAGTGAAGTAGATGCCTTCATTGCAGCCTTGGCAACTTAGGCATCAGATGATGTCTGGATGATTGTTTCTAGAGCATCTTTCAACATGACATCTCATAGAGATTGGTTCACAAAGTATGAAGAATATGATGGTGGAAAGGTGTATTTAGCAAGTGATTCATCTCTGGAAATTTTTTGCTATAGAAGAGTTACAATTTAGTTTCCTGATGGAAGAATTAATGGAATTGATGGCGTAATGCATATACCAAGTTTGGTTCAGAATTTACTTTTTGTAAGCAAGTTGAATGATGTTGGAGTGCAAGTATCATTCTCAAGAAATGGCTGCAAAATGACTAGAGGCTCGATGTTGCTGGTTAGTGGTGCTTGAATTGGTACTCTGTACAAGATGGACGCACTTGCTATTCAATGTAACAGTGTCTCTACAAAGTCACAAAAGGTTGTTTGTGTAGAGGAGATTGAAGTTCCTATAGGGGAAAATTCTTTGGAAGTTAAACTTCCAGCAGAGAAGACTATCCACTGGCATCAAAGGCTTGGTCACATTGCTGAGAAAGGCTTAAAATCCTTGAATAACAAAAACCTGGTTGAGGGGCTTGAAGATTGTGACCTAGAATTTGAATTTTGTGAACATTGTATATATGGAAAACATCATTGTGTTTCTTTTTACTCTAGTCCTCACAAATCTTCTAGTGTTCTGGATTATATTCACTCTAATGTTTTTGTTCTAGTAAATGTTCCTTCATTATCAAAATCAAAATATTATGTATCTTTCATTGATGATTAATTGAGAAGGGAATTTTTATATTTTTTAAAAAGAAAATCAAAAGTGTTCAGTTGGTTTAAAGAGTTCAAGAACTTGGTTGAAAATCAGGCTGGTAAGAAAATTAAATGCTTGAGGATAGATAATGGTGGTGAATTCTATTTTGTATATTTTGAAAGTTATTGCAAAGACCATGGAATTAAAAGGCCTAAAACAACACCTTACACTGCGTAGAAAAATGGAGTTGCTGAAAGGTTGAACAAGACATTGATGGAGAGAGCGAGAAGTATGTTGATCAATGTTGGTCTGGAGAAGAAGTTTTGGGTTGAGGTTGTGGCTACATCATGTTACTTGGTAAATCAATCTCCCTCTTCGACACTTGTTGATAAAACGCCTATGGAAGCTTGGTCTCGAAAGAAGCCCTTTCTAAGACATGTTTGTGTCTTTGGATATGAAGCATATGTTTATGTGCCAAATGAAAAGAGATATAAGTTGGAGAAAAAATCAGTTAAGTGTATCTTCATTGGCTACAACATTGGTGTGAAAGGATACAATCTTTGGAATCTTGTGACTGAAAAGGTTGTATACAATATAAGTGTAATCTTTCATGAGTTGAAACCTTCTTCAGTGGATTTGTAGTCAGGGATGAAAGAAGACAAGGAGAAAAATGATGTCAAAATTCCTCTAACACCAGAAAAAGAGGAACAACAAATTGATAGTGTACCTGAATCTGAGGAGAGTTTGAGCAGCTTTGAGAGTTCTGAACAAGAAGAAGAACCACAACCTGAGCCTCTGCCTATGAGGAAGTCTACACATGAGAAGCGACAACCTAAAAGGTATGGTTTTTCCATGTTGGATGAAAACTGTGCTTATGCTTTGATTACAAACGTTGATGAGCCTAGGACTATGAAAGAGGCAATTGAAATGCCTGATTCAAACTCTTAGTTGGAAGCCATCAATGAAGAAATGGAATCATTAGAGAAGAATGAAACTTGGAGTTTGGTGCCCTTGCCTGAAGGAATTTTTTTTTTTGGTTGTAAGTGGGTATTTAAAAGGAAAACCAGTCTGGATGGCAGTGTTGAAAAGTATAAAGTGAGGTTGGTTGCTAAGGGTATTCCCAAGTATAGGGAATTGATTATGGAGAAATATTTTCTCCTATAGCTAAGTTGACATCTATCAAATTTATTTTGTCACTTATAGCTGTGTATGACTTAGAGGTTGAGCAAATGGATGTGAAGACAAAATTTCTTCATGGAGATCTTGAAGAAGAAATTTATATGTCCCAACCTGAGCACTTTGTGGAAAAAGGTAAAGAAAATCTAGTTTGCAAGTTAAAGAAATCTCTATATGGTTTGAAGCAATCGCCTAGAGTGTGGTACCAAAAGTTTAACACATTTGTACTTTATTTGGGATTTGTAAAATCAAAATCTGATCATTGTGTATACTACAAGATAGAAAATGATCAAGTTCTTATTATTTCCCTATATGTTGATGACATGTTCATAAAAAATTGTAAGAATATGATTTCTAATCTAAAATCTCAATTTTCTACAAAGTTTGAAATGAAGGATCTTGGTGTAGCAAGTTATATTTTGGGGATGGAAATAACCAAGGATAGAAAGAGAAAGAAGCTATGGCTCAGCCAGAGTAAGTATATTAACACTGTTCTGGAGAGATTTGGTATGACTGATTGCAATCATCTAGTTGTTCTAGTTTTGTAGGGAACAAAAATATCTATTGAAGATTGTCCAAAATCTCCTACTGAGATGGAGGACATGACCAGAGTGCCTTATGCAAGTGCAGTCAATAGTTTAATGTATGCAATGGTCTACACAAGGCCAGAAATTTCCCAAGCAATGGGAGTACTTAGCTGGTTTATGGTGAATCCAAGAAGGTCACATTAGGATGCTATGAAAAGAGTCTTTAGATATTTAAAAGGTACATCTCAGTACACTTTGTGCTATCATGGTAACTCGGTTGGATCACAACAATCACTCAGTATTCGAGGCTATGTGGATTCTGATTGGGCAAGGAACATTGACAACCAAAGTTCCACCAGTGGATATATTTTCATGTTAAATGGTGGTGCAGTTAGTTGGATGAACAAGTGACAAGTTGTAGTCACTCTATCCACTACTGAAGTTGAGTACATGGCAGCAACACATGCTTGCAAATAAGTTATATGGCTTAGAAATTTGTGTTCTGATATTAGGTTTAATGTAGAGAAAATTACAATTTGTTGTGACAGTCAAAGTGCTATTTGTTTGGCAAAAAATCCAACTTTCCATGCTAGGATGAAACATATTGATGTGCAGTATCATTTTGTATGAGATATGGTGGAGGATGGAAAGGTTTTTTTAGAAAAACTGGATACTCAGGAAAATGTTGTAGATGCATTGATGAAACCGGTGAACACAAACAAGTACAAGTTGTGTGCTAGTTCAATGGGCCTTGGAGTCCATGAATCTTAGTAGTTTTTGAATGTTCTGGAGGTCTTAGTAAGATCTTCATCAAGTGGGAGATTTTTGGAGACATGTGCCTCAATCTTACTGACCTAAACCTCCTAAAAGAGAAAAATCAGTGAGATAACTAGAATGTTTTTCTGATAATTAGCTTAGTTTTGAAGGCTTAAAGTGATCAGATTGGTGATACTAATGGTTGATATTGGACGCAAGTGTGACCTAAGCTATTGGCGTGAGACTTCTAGTTCTCATCAATGACAGAAGTCTAGCCAAAGAGTTTTGTTAGGGAGGCTCTTGTTGATGGTCATGCATGGGTCAATGTCAGGGTAACATTGGTCTTCATTCAAACCTGAGAATGTTGGACTGACACTTTTTCTTAGGCTAATGAGGTGTTCTGAACTAAAGTCAAGCTTAAGGTCATCAAGGTGACATAAGACCTTGATGAGACTTGATGTTCTTTTGATGCCCAAGGAAGACGGTGAAACTGGTGGAAGAGAGCTTGAGTCCAACTTGTGTCAAAATCCTACAAAATAGGAGAAGAGAGGAAGTTGCATGCCAAGAAGGGAATGTTTTGCTACTAGCTCACCCCTATGTTGCATGCTGAAGTAGACACTCATCATAACTAGAGAATACTTATTGAATAATGTCCAAATCAGGTCCATCTAACCATACGTCCTCAAACTTGATTCTCTTCAACTCTGCTAAGGAAAATTCCCACATATCTTTCAATTTAATTAATTCCCTCCTAGCAACTTTTATATCCTCCTTGATTTCCATGAGCCTGTCTAACAACAAGTCTTCTCCATCATCTCCCTTTTGCATCTTTTCCTCAAATCTACTACTCCACTTCTCCTTCAACTTGTCCAAAGGAAGACCCTCTTTGAATGGGATGTCCAAATTGACTAGAATAGCAACTACTGCATCCAATTCATTAATTTTTTTGTTCAAGTCCTTACTAGCCCCTTGAACCTCATTCTTATGCTCATAGATGAATTTGGATTTAAATCTTATTATGCTCACGGTCTTCTCAATAAAATCCACATTACCTTCCTCAAGAATTGACTGCTCCAAGAGAGTTGACTTGGGCACCTTTCTGATGTCTTTAAGCTTCTTAACATATTCTCTATATTCTTCATCTTGCTTCTCTAGAGCTTCAACATGCTGGTTCAAATTCTCTACCAGCTCAAGTGTTGCTTCATGAACTTTGAAACTATTAGCTATTACTTCACCAACCTCCTAATTGATTCTATCAATCCATCAGTCAAGCATCCCCACCCTACTCCTAATCTGCACTAAATCATCAGCTTCCTTCTTGCTCAATAGGATTGGGGTGGATACATCCCTTAAGAACTTGTGCAACTGATCCAATTAAGCCTTAAGCTCATCTTTAATCATTTTGAATTTGGTGGAGGAAGCTACAATATCAATTAAATTCACCTACTGGTTCCTTGTAGGTCTCTTTAAATTCACAGTAACCAATTGGTAATCAGTTACTTGTATATCATCCTTATCCTTATCCACCACTAGAATTGCACATTCAACAATAATTTCCCCTACATCCCTGAGCTTGGTGGAGTGAAGAATTCTAGCCTTCTTTTTAGGTCTTTCCTTTTTAATATCCTTCATCATCTTATCCCAATTGAGAAGTTGAGGTTGAACTATTTGTTTCTTCTCCAAATCAAGTTTTAACCATGTAGGAGCAGTAGGAGTAGTAACCACTTGTGTTGAAGAAGAGGCAGTAGTGGTAGAAGATAAAGGTTCCAATATGGTGTTTCCAGGTTGAGAATCAACCTCTTCCACATTCTATTGTTCTTTGTGTGCTTCTTCTTGTGCAATTTTCTTAGCCTCTTCCTTATTTTTTTTCTCTTGTAACCTTTTAGCTTCCTATTCCTTCTTCAAGTGCTCTTCTTCCAACCTCCTCTCCTCATACATTTGATCCCTCTGCTTCTCAAGCTCCTTGACTAAGTCCCATTCCTCTTTAGATTACTTCTCATATAAAGAAAGCTCTTCAGCCTCCTTCTCTCTCTCTAGGTGTTCTATCTCTTCTTTCCTTCTGTGGTCCTCCTCAACAACCTTGAATTTAGCCTCAAGGGCTTCTCTTTCTCCTCTTTGTCTAGCCTTTTCCTCCTCAAGATCATGGATCTTTTGTAGCATGTCCAGTTTATCTCTTTCTTCTTTTGTTTTGAGTTCTCACTCCTTTTGTTGTTGTTGTTTGGCCAATTCATCAGCTTTGGCTTGAGCTTCTAATTCTTGTTGTTTCATTAATGCATCAAACTATGCCTTAGCATCAATCTCCCTTTGTTTTGGCAGTGCATCTGCTTCCCTTTTGGCATCCTCAAATAGCTTCCATTGGTCCTCTTCAGTCAAGACATGTTCATTCCTTGCATCCTCAGTCTCATCAAGGGACACCACTACATGAACCTCTTTTTTCGATGGGGTAGCCTCAGAATCTATCTCTATGTCATGAATTTCTATTTCAAGCTCATTTTCCTTCAAGGATTTAGCTTCTTTGTGGAGGGTTCCCATAGGAATTTCTTCACTTGGCTACTTTGTGGTAAGAGGTTGAGTTGATGCCTCTCCCACAACAGATGTTGAGGCACCAAGTTTAGTTGTGGGCTCCTCTCTATGTGCTTTATAAAGATCCTGAGCAGGTTCAATCTCCTCTCTAGAATTGGGAGGGAAAAACTCTAATGGCTCCTTAGGAGCCATTCTTATTTTTATTCTTTTGTACCCCTGAGTGGTACCTATTTCCTTCCTCGTCTTGGAGGTCTGAGCCTCTGGCTCCTTAATTTTGATCACAACCCATTGAATAATCCTATCCAATACTGACCTTGCAATCTATTTTATGTCAATAGACTCTTCTACATTCTAATCCACTGGATCAAGGTCCTTGGTGCCTATCTTATCAACATCATATTGGGGATCCAAAGTTACCCCATCATCTGAAAATTTATATGGAATGTCCTCTTTTATCCCATACTCAACCATGAGTGGGATAGATAGTCTTTCATAGTTTCTCCTTGTGAGGTCATATTCATCTTGTAAATCCATCCAAAAGTCCTCCAGCAGATTAAAGTGTTTGTCAAAAATAGTGGGAAGCAAGGCCTGCATCTTTTGTTTGGGATCAAAATGCTTCCTAGAAGTGTATAAACCCAATTTTAAGTAAATCAACTCTTCACAGATTGCTTTGGATGCCACATTGTGTGCAGAGCTATATTCACCCAACTTCATGGTGAATTTGTGACAACCAGTCTTGTGCTTGGTATCAAATTTGATGTTGACCCTCAAAGCTTGATAGATGAATTCCATCAAGACAATTTTGTTGTTGCAGCACCTGGGTAGTAGATGGGAGTGACCATTAAAACCAACCAGTCTGAAATAGGTAAACTTGGGGTATTGGATATACCAATGTCTCCATTCTATAATAAAGGCCATGGTCTCTCTACTCAATCTATAAGCAACATATCTTGTTAGCTGGTTAATGATGACATACAAAAATGCATCATTAACCCTCCTATAGTGTGACTATGAGGTCTGCAAGGTGAGCTAATCATAATGATCCCACACCTTTTTTTGTCCTTGGGCTTCTCCCAATATTCGCACTGAATTCAGCCTAGGAAAGATGCTCCTTCTGGCAGCTGCATAAATCACATAAGAGGTCATGAATAAACTCTTATTTTCTCTCACTCTAAGAATTTGATTGTGTATGCATTCTGACACAATCATGGGCCAGTCAAATTGTTGCCTACCATCAAGGATAGTTTGGATGAATGGAAACATCCATCATTTAAATTGGGAGGAATCTATCTTCCCAAATACTCTGGAAAGCATCATGATTATATATGTAATTTCCTTGTAGAAGTCTTCCCTTTTAGGTTGGTTAGGAAGCTTAGCCAAAGACTTTTTCTCAACTCTCATCCAGTTCTTGTTCATATGAGTTTTGCTAGTTTCCTTCTTGTCACTATATAATTTGAGGGATTCTGCCTCATTGAGTTGCGTAGGGCTCTGTAGGGTAGGTGCATTGAACATGAATTTGATCATTTGTGGCATAAGTTCAATGAAGACATTTCCCTGCAAGTCCACACATTGCCTAGTGGTAGGGTTGTAAGCTCCAACTGCAGCGAGCATCAATTTAAGACATTGGAATGATAAGGGGAAGAGTGCAACATGTTCCAACCATGATTGAACAATCCTCTCTGTTCTTCCTGTAACATCCTCATTGAAGTCTTCCTCATATAACTCTTCATAGTTAAAGGGGCCCAAGTTTGTGTCAGTGATATTGGCCCAATCTGAGCCCACCTTGTTGGCTATTATGGTAGGACTTTGATGTTTGTACCTTAGAGTATATGGGAGTTGTTCCACCTTGATCTTCTTTGGCTTGGATCCTTGCCTTGAGCTCTCTGCAAGTTGACTCCTTTGAGAAGCCTCTTCTGATGCTCCTGACATCTCTTATCTCTATAATAAAGCCCTATATTAGATGAACAAAAAGAATAAAAATCAATACATCAACCAATACCTTTCTCTACTTCCTTAGGACTACTTTCAAACTTAGCCAAATTTCAAACTTATCGGAAGCAGAGTCACAGAAGAATAAGGAACAGGGAACCATTCTAACACAAAGTGGGATCAGGATCAGAACCAGGATGAAACTAGAACCAAGATTGGAACATAATCCAAACCCAAAACTAATCACTAGTTCCAAGTTTGACCTCCACTCTGGTTCTGACTCCGCTAAAGGGAAAGTGCAAAGACCAAAATTAATCAATAATCAAAAGCAAGATCACTTTGGAAATGAACCCCAATTCAAACATCCACAGGATGAGTATGTTCTCCAGTCTGCTTCCGCCAGTCTTTAACATGAAAAATAGAGCAATTTTCTTGAAGATATGGTCACAAGGATTTAAGGACCTGGGTCACATGAGTTTATAAGGAAATCAAAATAGAGAGGCTTAACCTCACCCCTTAATTGCATAAAGACCAATTTTAACCCTAGGGCTTGATATTTTGTAAAGGTCGTTGAGCAAACCCTAGTTTGCACGACATATCAACTCAAAAAATTAGGGCATCACAAACCCAACATGGAAATCACAGAATCAACATGGAAGAACGATCAGAGGGGTCTCCAAAAGAAATCCTAACACATTTAACACACGAATGACCCAACCAAATGAAAACCTAGTTAGAAACTAGGGCACGAAAAAAATGGACCTACCATGAAAGTGACAGCCAAATGGAAAACAAACAAAATGGAAAGAAAGAAAAGAAAATGAAAAATAGAAAAGAAAAAATGAAACCAACAAGACACAAAAGAAAGAGCGAAGATTCACAAAAAAGGGTTCTATGAACACGCCATAACACAATGAGCAAGAACATGGAAACTAAATGACAAAGAAAAATGGGAAAAGAAGGGGACAATAACCTACCTCAAAGTTCCAACAAGGAAAGGCCTATACTTTGATAAAGATTCACTCACTAACACGCCTTTGCAATCAAAATGTGCTCTTCTCTTAGTTCTTCTTGGCTTTTGTTTGCTAAAACAACTTAGATAACAAAGATAATGAGCCAGTTAACCTAAATAAGGTTTTAAAAATGATTTTGCACGTGTGAAGAGACAACAATTAATGCAATGAATGTGGTAGGTCAGGCAGAGTGAATGACACAGATGAACAGTTAACTCCCTTGAACACCAAAGGTAGGGTGGACATGAACCCGGATCTGAGACAGAATAACAAACCTTTAACAAGACTCTTATCTAACTCTAAACCCTGTTTTGGTCACACGACAAGAGAGACAATGAAGGGGAATGGGAGTAGAAAGAAAACCAAAACCAAAATTGGAACTTTTACAAAGTTTCAAGTTTAGTTTCGATTCTAATTTTGGTCCTGACAAAGGAAGAAAAATTGAGACAAGGACGAAAAAAGTGAAGGGAAGCGGGATCAGAACAAAAACTAGACCCGACCCAAACAACAATATAAATGACAACACAAAGCAAACGAGCAGAGTCAGAATCAAAATTGAAATGGAACTTGGAAATTTACAAAGTTCCAAGTTTACTTCCAACTCCACTTCTGGTTCTGCTCGGGCAAAAAAACAACACAAGGAAAACAAAGAAAAATGAATCAAGGGAGAAACAGATCCAAGAGCTCAAGACACACTAACAAACAACAAAAAGAAAAAGGAGGGTGGAACTAGAACCGGGAACAAAACTGGACTTGGAACCTTAAAAAGGTTCTAAGTCCAGTTTCAATTCTGACTCTGCTTCTGCCAGACCAAAAGAAACAAGGACTTAGGAGAAAACGAATGACTCCTAAGACCCAAACAAAACACCAAGGACAAAAAAAAAACAAGGGGGACCCATTTTGTTCCAAAATAATAATGGGGTGGTTATGCAAGGCATAATAGTATTGTCATTAGTGTCAAGTGTGGATGTGTTGTGGTTTGATGTCACATTGATGCCAACCCCTAGTGTGGAGATTTTTGGTGTTGTTGGAGAATGTTGCACTATGTTGTCATCTATGTTATGGTTTGATGCCAAAATCTAGTGTAGTCATGATGAGAATGTGTTTGTAGTGTTGTTGATGTAGTTGGTTCACTTGGTTTCCTAGTGATTTTGAGAAAATCTGAATAAAAGTGTGTAGTGTGATAGAGGAGTGTTCAATACTATGCTCCACATTTCTTCATGGTTGAAGATATTCTTATAAGGTTTGAAAGTGATGATTAGAGGTGTTTAGAGGTGTTATATCTAGAGTTTCAAGTTCTAGATCATATGATAGTGAAAGGTGTGTTGGACAATATGTTTTCCTATGAAGAAGGTTGTATGGGATAAATGAGATTTCTCTGCATTTTTCTATGTTGAGGTTTCTTGTCTTGCCAATTTGGGAACGTGATTATATTTTTTGTATCTAATTTCCCTTGGAGTTTTTGGCGGTGATTTGCTCCACAAGTTTAGTTCTTGTGTTGGAGTTCAATGGTAGTACATCCTGATGCACAAAATGAAAGTATTATTTGTTTTAGGTTTTTGTACCAGTATTCTAGAGTAGTATGTTGATGTTGGAATATTCTTGTATTTCATGTGGTGTTTTAGTGTGGTCCACATGTTATTTCCAAACTTAGAGAGGCGTGTATGTGGTCACTTTTTAGTGTTAGTGCAAGTTTGGCCAACCTAGCATGCTAATGCTAATTGTGAAGGTCATTTATTTTTGTGGAAGCATGGAGAAGTGTGATGTTCTAGATTGAGGTCTTAATTAACCCTTTTCCTGGTCTACCTTCACTTCTTTCCACCATGGAGGTGTTTGGTTCTGACCTATTTTGGTGTTACACATTTGAGGTGCATACATTTCATTAAGGCCAACCTAATTGAGATTGTTTAGGTTGTGGATGGTATAAATGCAAAGTGAATTGTTGGAGATGTGTGTCGCAAGTGTAATATGTATAAAGGATGCAAATATGAATGAGTGTGGTGATATGAGTGTGAGCTTAAATACCTATGACTTTCACATGCAGTGAGAAAAAGGTGTCTACATTTTCAGTGTGTCTGAAGTTGTTAGAGCTAGTGAACCAAAGGTTGTGAATGGTGAAAAGTTGTAGTGGTGGATTTCTCTTTTTTCCTTGTGATATACCAAAAATGAGGGTAAAGAATGAGAAAGATTTAATGTTTAATAACTAGATTTAGTTTGGTTGAAATGTCAATCTGGGGGCATAAACTTGCGAAAGATGTTTTTGCTATATGCACAAGGGCTATAGGTAGTGAGGTGAGTGTAGATGAAATGCAGCTACAGAAACAAAAGCACTTATTTAAATTAATAAAAAAATTGCACTATTCTAAAAATTGTGACATGAGCAATGATAGGAACTACAATCTGTAATAACATGACAAGAACGATCCAACAACTACTCTATTTTTTGTGCAATATTTCAAACCAATAGAGTGATATCAAACAAAAATTTCAACTAGAGAAATAAATACAAATATTCTTTTGGAGCTTTCAAATAAAAAATAAAATGAAGATTTTATTTACCACTCATAATCAAATTAGTTTATTTTACAAATAACACATAAATAAAAATAATAATTAAAGAAAATACTGAAATAAAAATACACAAAAATATCACTAGGCTCCTCGAGGAGTGGGTCCTTCCTCCTGGTTGGAAAGGTGTTTAAAAATCAGCTACAATACTCAAATCATAACCAACATATACTCCTTTAAAATAAAATATATTACAACGTATATTTATGTGTTATGTTCACTACTATTACATTGTTGCTACCTTTATTTCACAACCCACACTACCATATTTTTGCATTTCTATTCTCCTATGTTGTACTCCTTTACAAAATGCTAATTCTCCCTCTTTTATAGCTATTACATTGCCTTATAAGGTGTGAAAAAAACTTACAAGTTGTTTACTATTCTCACACCCTTCCTCTTATTTCCACGTTTAATTTTGTTGCATTATTTTTTCAATATTATGCATATGATTTTCCACACCACCTATTAATTTTTTTTGCACGCCTATTTTATAGTGTTTGTTCCTATTCTCTTGCCACCTCTTATGGTATTATTTATGGCTTGTGGGTTGGAATAAAACCAACCATATAAATAGGAGTTTGTTGTGCCATAAAACAAGAGTTTTTTGTGCTAGAAAATTGCTATTGCTAGAATTATTTTATCAATATAATGACATAAAATATTTGTAAATACAATCTAATTTTTATTATTCACATATTTTATCCAAAAAATAAATTAAATATTACTTATATATATTTAACCATATGCTGCAAAAGGTGGTAAAATGGTATGGAAATGGAATATGAAGATGGGTATAAAGGCATATGAAAAATGCTAAAATATGGCATAAAATGGAGTTCAAGAATGGCGAGCTCATTATTCCCCCCAACTTAGCATATTTCATGTACTCTTGCAATCTTTAATTTCTAAGAGGTTTTGATATGAACTAGTAGCCTTGTGACTTCTTCACCCTTGACTATTATATCTCATGGTTAATCATATTTTAGTTCAATTTTTCTATCACTCCTCTTAGTAGAAAGCTTCATGGTTTGGCTTTTTTTTTCTAATTTTCTTTTCATTTTTGTTTTTCAATATTCATACCTCCTCCAACCTTTTTTTTTCATTTTTTCAATTTTCAATTTTTTTTTCTATTTTTGTCTTTTTCTATAGCATTATTTTTTGAAATGTTATATATAGCAAGTATCATGAATAATTATCTCCACATTCATGAGCTATTTGTAGGATGGATGAAATGATAGATAATATAAATTATTATGAAGCATGAAATAATGGATGTTATGATGGGATAAGCAAAAGGAAATGATGGGTGAAAAGATGGATAATAAGAATGATGAACGTCCCCCAACTTAAAGGGTTGACAATCCTCGAAAAACAAGGAGAGGGTTGGTGTGAATGCTTCTTTATATCAATAAAGTTGAAAGATAAAATAATGAAAAATAATATTGATTTTTTTACCAACTTGCATATCCATTAATGCTAAGATTTGGTAGCCAATGTAACTCTACAACCATGAATCTCTACTAAGGAAGGAACCAAAAATTGTGACAAGGATTGTAGCCACAACACACATGAAAGGTCTCCATCGAATTGAAGGATTATGGAACATATTGATGGTATCTTGGATTCGCTCTTCATTTTTGCTAACACCTCAACTAAAAGTGTAACTCTTGCTACAAGTGATCAAAGTCATGTTGACCACAACAAACTAGAGCACAAGTGAGTGGCAAGTGGTGCTAGGAGGTACTTAGACAACCGTTGAAGCAATAGAGTGTACCTGCAACATAATTAGCCCATAGAAAGAACGTAAATGATTTTTTTATTTGTTTCATTTTTTCATTTTTTTCATTTTTTTCATTTTTATTTTGTCAATTTTGATAACAACAAGTGACTATTGGTAAGCCATTTTTCAATCACTTACCACTTAGTGGCATTGTGAAAATAGTTTTTACCACTAAGAATTTTATTCAACTACAATATGCCAAAAACTAGTTTTCAAATTGTAGTTGTCTAACAATGCCTAAAGGTTTTCATTGTTAGAATTTATTGTTTTTTTATATTTTTATTTTTTAGATAACCTACTTACGATGACCAAAGAGAAGGAAACTCTCATATGTATTTTAATGGGAAACCATTCAAAACCTAAGTTCCTTCTATGACCCCACAAAATTCATTGTTGAAACTGGATTGCATGTAGAACTTGAAATGATTACCAATAGTAAGAAATATACCTTCATCAAGATGGACCATGCATATTCTTGTAGAAAAAATACTACAAACATTCTTGATCCATTTAGCTCATGCCACCATATCTAAAATTTTATTGAAGAACTTTTGAATACATGCCCAATCACTTGGGGGAAAGAATCACTTACAATAGAATCAATCTTTCAAAGATAAGGCAATGTAGTGAAAGACCAACAGTAGTCTCCCAGCTTATCCAATATTTACATATAGTTGTAGGTGGATGAGTCAATCCTTATGATGGAGTATGATGATTTACAATATGCTCAAGCTCCTTGTTCATTTCTTCGAGTTATCTTTGGATGTGTGACTTGCAAAGAGTCATCCAAGAACATAGTACTGTAAGATTTGAGGTTCTTAGACATCAAGTTACATATTTTCCTCTACATGGTCTAGTATCAAGGATGGTACATAAGAAAACTTATTTACATGAGTGTTGAACACATTTTCCAAAAATCCTTTGGTGATCTCTAAGAATGAAGCACAAAGGAAACTTGCATTTCACCATATAGTTAGAAAAGCTAACAAAATGTAGCCTCAAATGCTCATCTTGAGAAGCATCACCATAAGCTAGTGCAACAATGTTGGGAAAACTAGATAATAAACCTACAACCATATTCTCATGACCAAGAATATCAAGTATAGTAATGCAAAATCATCCATTTAATAACTCCACCATCAATAAGTAGTTAAGTTATTTTTGTAAATGAAGGGTAGAGTTACTAATATAAATAAATACTTGATAAGAATAAAATGGATAAATATTATTACAATGAATGCTTGTGTAGACATAATATCAATGCCAATTAACACAAGAATGGATATCTTTATTTGGTCCAAGTATCACACAGGTGGTTTTATTAGGAGCACCAATGAAACAATCAATGAGGTTTTATTAGAAATCAACCAAGAAACACCAAAATTCAAGGGATTCCCCCCAACTTAACTTCGTACGGAAAAGGCATGAGAGCATTAAGATAATCCAAAGAATGAATAAACAAAGTGAAATATTTAAGAATACCTTGAGGCTTGTTCAATGAACAATCAACCAAAGATTTCCAAAATTCAATAGATTTCCCCCTAACTTAATTTCACATTGTAAAATCATGAGTGTATTAGGATAATCCAAAGAATTAATAAAATACATATTTAATATCTTAGATCTTTAATGAATGATCATCCATTTGTTGCATGTTCCGTATGGTCATTAATGCATTCAAACCATCTTTTATCTAAGTGTATGAATAACATTTGTCACGAGACCTAGATCAACAAGTGTGTGAGGAATATGTATTTTGACCATTGGTCTCCCAATATCTAGATGTTTGAATATAAAAGAATTTATAAATTATAGATCTTGTACGATGTCATTCTGTATCTCACACAAATCCTAAATTATTAAGGCATATAGTTCACAATTTCTTGTTGCATGATTAATTTCAACACACATATTTATCATTTCAATGATAAAATTAGAATCAAATTGAATTATGTCCTTATGTGTGTGAATTATTTCTAAATTTTTTGATTCATTAAGTAGATAAGAAGAACTAAATTGATTTTTTTTATTTGATCATATTGTTCCTCTAATTCAATTAGACCAAAATCACATCCTTTATTTGTGTGAATATATTGCAATTGTGATTCACCAATTTCATGCACATTAATGAAATTTAAAGGGATCATTAAAATCTCATTATTATATGCAGATTGAGCCACCTTATTAGATAATAATAATTTATTAGGAATTTCAATTTCCCTTGGTGGATATGTTGGAGTGGATGGTGGATGATATGAATGGGATAATGAAAATGGTAAAATTTGTTATGGATATAGATTGGGTGGGATTAAGTAGGATAGGTATAATGGATATGGTAATGATGGGTGTTGTGAGAATTTATTTTGACATTCTTGGTAGTATGGGGATTGTTTCCATTTACCATACATTCTAGATGGGGAAGCATTTTGTGAAGAAAAATATTGTATTTCTAATCCGAAAGAATTGTAAGAAATTTCAAAATCATCATGCATACCTTGACTTTCCCAATTTGATGTGTGAAGTTTTCCTTGAGTTACAAAGAAGACTTGTTCACTTCCACCTTTGTCATGTCGAAGCTCACTTATATCATCTATCTCCTTCACCATGTCCTCTTGAACAACTTGGCATGTGCACTTATCTTCTTCCTTACAACAAATTGAGCAACAAATGGTCAAATCTTCATCTATGGATTCATTTTCAAAAATCCATTTTCCCTCTAAAAATTCATCAATTATTTATTCTTGCTTAGTTATAGGAATATGATTTATAGATGTTTGTGACAATGGTAAGGGAAGATTGTGATAATCTAAGTTTCATTCTTTAGGTAGAGGGAGTACAAAAATATTGCCTAGTGTTAGTGTGATTTCCTCACCAATTTCTTCTTTGGTTTTTAAATTTAAAATTGATGTGTTTGAACTACCTCGAAAATGCAACATTTTTATGGTTTTTTTTCTTGTTTCTTCAAAATTACTTCTTTACCTATCAATTGACTCACAACAAATGGTGTGAATATAAATGATTTTATCTTCTAAGATCTACCTACAAACTCAAACCATGCATCTATATGATTTAAAACAACACAAATTAGGACTAATCACCTAGGCAAGGCTAGCATCTGCGTGAGATTTTATCCTAATGCATTGGTCCTAACTCATCTCACTAGGCTAACAAGCCTTTAAAACCTTTTCTTGGAAATGATGCCAAAATGATAGGCCAAAACAAGGGGTAAAGAATGAGAAAGATTTAATGTTTAATAACTAGATTTAGTTTTGTCTAAATGTCAATCTAAGGGTGTAAACTTGCGAAAGATGTCATGGTTATATGCAAAAGGGATATAGGTAGTGAGATGAGTGTAGATGAAATACAACTACAAAAAATAAAAACAATTATTTAAATTAATATGAAAATTTTGTACTATTCTAAAAAATGTGACATGAACTGTGACAGTAATTGCAGTCTGTAACAATGCGATAGGAAGAGTCCAACAACTACTCCATTTTTTGTGCAATATTTCAAACCACCAGAATGCTATCAAACAAAACTTTCAATCAGAGAAATAAACACAAATATTATTTTGGAGCTCTCAAATAAAAACTAAAATGTATATTTTATTTACAACTCATAATCAAATTACTTTATCTACAAATCACACATAAAAAAAAATAATAATTACAAAAAATACTAAAATAAAAATACACAAAAGTATCACCAGGATCCTCGAGGAGTGGGCCCTTCCTCTTGGTTGGAAAGGTGATTAAAACTCTACTACAATACTCAAATCATAACCAACATATACTCATTTAAAATAAAATATATTACAACTTATATTTCTGCATTATGTTCACTGCTATTACATTGTTGATGCCTTTATTTCATAACCCACACTAACATATTTTTTCCTTTCTATTCTCCTATGTTTTACTCCTTTAAAAAATACTAATTCACCCTCCTTTATAGCTATTACATTGCCTTATAAGGTGTGAAACAAACTTACAAGATGTTTACTATTCTCACACTCTTCCTCTTGTTTCCACTTTTACTTTGGTTCCATTATGTTTCCAATATTATGCATATGATTTTCCACACCATCTATTACATTTTTTTGCAGCACTATTTTATATAATTTTCTCTTATTCTCTTGTCACCTCTTATGGCATTATTTATGGATTGTGGGTTGGAATAAAACTAGCCATAAAAATAAGAGTTTGTTGTGTCATAAAAATAGCTATTTGATTTTTCTTCATTCATCATAATTTTATTAGTTATAAAAGCAAATAATGCATACTATATCATGCCATATGAGTATAAAAATATATTATTTGTTGTTAGCATAATAAATAATTATTTAAAATTAAATTAATAGCTGAAATTATTTGTTGTTATGCAAGTGACAAGAAGTTTGTGTGCAGGTGACAAGAAGTTTGTAATGAAGTATATTATCTCCACCTTTATTAATATGTTGCTAGAATTATTTTGTCAACATAATGACATAAAATATTAGTAAATACAATCTAATATTTATTATTCACATATTTTATCTAAAAACTAAATTAAATATTACTTATATATATTTAACCATATTAAAAAAAAGGTGGTAAAATGGTATGAAATGGAATATGAAAATAAGTATAAAGGCATATGAAAAAGGCTAAAAGATGACATTAAATGGAACATGAATGGATCTCATCACCTTGAGATAGTGAATCTCTTTGTAAAAATACTCTTCTTTTTTTCTTTCTACTGGATAGTGAGTCCTCTTGGTAGTGATCCTTTCTTCTTTTTAAGGCAGTGAACCCTTTGACAGTGAGCCTATTTTAATTTAGTGTTGCTATTCATTTATATTATGAGCTAATCCTCACTGTGGTTTTTCCTTGCTTAGAGCTTTCGATGTAAATATGGTGTTCTCTTGTGTATGGTTGTGTTTACATTTTGCGAATGCTTAGTGAGGGTTTAAAGTTTGATAAGGGTTTGAAATTTAATGAGGGATTGAATGTTTTTATGTAAAACTGATTCACCCCCTCTCAGTTGTCCTATGCATATAACACTTGGAGGTACATCTAAGTACCCCCATCAAATCCTTTCCATCTATAATTCCCCATGTTCAATCACATCCCTTGATCCTCCTTAAATTTTGAAGCCCATTGTCACATGCAATCTCCTTTTGACACTTTCCACTCTCTCCTTGCTTGAGAAGTATCAAGCAATCTTTTCCACTGATCCCTCAAGCTCATCCTAGTTAGCCATCCATTTAACCAAAAATATATAAATTTAACCCCAACCCAAGCCATTTAAACATAAATCAAGAACACAATGTTATAGTATTAAATTGAGCACATGTCAAATTAATTAAATTGGGAAAATCCACTATTCAAGTGTAATAAGGATTTTAGGCTTAAAATAATTGATTTTATACTTATGCTTGTTTATATTCCTTAGGCCTGATTTGAGTGTTTGTTTGTCTTTTGTGTTGTTCAATTTGGTATATGAAATCACTTTAGGAAAAAATTCATTCACACATTTTTGGCATGCTTGGTGGGACCCACATCCCTAATTTTCTAATGAAATTTTTTTTGAGTGTTTTCCATCGCTACAGACACGATTCAATTATTTTGTCGTAGCTCAATAGTAGCACTCTTCTTTTCAATGGATGTGCCAAAGTTTTAATAGATATGAAAAACCCACAACTAACTCCTTTCTACCTATTTTAAACTCACATTTTACATTATTTTCAACATCTATACATTCAAATTTTTTCTAGGGATTTAAATTGATAGGGGGTTACATTGTCTATATTCTTTGGTGGTTGTATTAGGTATAAAATTTTGTTTTTTTTCTTGAGTTTATTCCATTGTTTACATATTTCAAACTAACCAAATAAATTGGCTTGTTCTATGATCACTCTAAAAACATTTTTATAACCAAAATTAGTCCAAGATAATTCAAAGAAAACTATTAACAATAGTTTTGTAGCCTTGTAGTCAAAGACCCTTTTTTAATCACAAAATTAGGCATTAAAGTAGAATATAGGGTCATTTTCCATGTTTGGGGTCTCTCATAGGTGTATTATCTCCCCCCACACCATTTTGTGATCTTAGAGATCAAAAACCTCAAGAAGGACAAGGCAAGGAAATCCTCCAAATAGAGAGAGTAGAGAGCTGACAAGACAATGAAGACCAACCTCCAACCCTACATGCTAGTCAGGGTCTGAAACATGCCAAAAGTTGTCCACAACCAACTCCACCAGAGGCAGACCAACAACCTCAACCCCAAGAAATGAAAGCACCCACATAGAGGAAAAGAAGCCCCAAAAAAGTTAGAGAGAGCTCAAAAAACCTATAGAAAGGGAAAATGGAGAGAAGGCATAGCAAGAGAAATCCAATTCCAACCCTACATGCTAGTCAGGGTCTGAGATCAAGCCACCATTCTCCTCAACACAACCCCACAACTAGCACTAGCACCAAAGAAGAGATAAAGGGACCTGAAAGAAGAAGGATGAGGCAGGGAAAGCCTCCCAACAGAGAGAGTAGAGAGATAACAAGACAATGAAGAACAATCTCCAACCCTACATGCCAGTTAGGGTCTGAAACATGCCAAAAATTATCCACAAATAACTCCACCAGAGGAAGACCATCAACCTCATCCCCAAGAAATGAAATCCCCCACACTAATGCAAAAAATCCCCAAAAAGGCTAGAGGAAACCAAGAAAACCTGCAGATAGAGAAAGAGGAGAGAAGGCACGACAAGAAAAAACCACTTCCAACCCTACATTCCAGTCAAGGTCTGAGATAAGGCCACCAAACTCCTTAAGCAACCCATAAACAAGAGCTCCTAGCACCACAAATAGCACCACAACCCAAAGAATAACCCCCACCTAACACCTAGCCAAAACAACAAGGTAGACCACGAGCAGAACCAACACAAAGCACACATGAGAGAGACACCCCAAAGGAGGCCACATCCCGAGTAGCAAAAAGGAGCACACCAAACATAGAGAGGCCACATAGAAACATAGGAAAAAGGCCAGTGACACCAAATGAACCACCCATCTCCATCTTTCTCCTCATCCATGTCATCCCCATCACCATCCTCTCCTTCGTCTTCGTTAGAATTCAAACACAAACCTTCTCTCCCTCTCCCACCCAACGCCAACACCATCTATAAACTCATCTTTTTGTGAATAGCATTGTTTTATGAATGGTATTCTAATATTTTATTTTTGATGTTGAATAGGCTAATATTGGAGGTTTTGGGGGAACACCTCCCAGTGCTAGTGGAGTTAGACAAACCTACACACAGGTAATAGAATAAAGAGTTTAAATAATGAATTATACTTAATAGATTTGTGTAGTTTATATTCATATCATTTATTACATTTCATTGCACAACTTTAAAACTCAAATAATTATTTCATGTTCCATAACTAATAACTATATGTTGATAGATGACTAAATTTCAACTGCAATATAGTTGTTTAGAAAGTCAACATAAGGAGTGATGCAATTACTTCACATAGCATAAGTAATAACTAGGAGTAGCTGCCAATTGCATTTGCTTGTCATGGCATTCCATGAGACCACTTTTTACTGAGGCATATTTTCAAAAAGTTCATTGCCTTGTCTATGCTATGGATGCTTGGAAGAAATATATGAAAGAATAATAGTAAGCAGTAGCATAGACAAGGCAATGAGTTATTTGAAAAAATGCCTCAAAGAAATGTGGTCTCAAGGTGATGTCCATCACCATGAGACCCAATTTCTTTGAGGCATTTTTTCAATTAGCTCACCGCATTTTCTATGCTACCACATTTTTCATACATGTCTACCAAAGCATTTTATCAAACAATTCACTTCCTTGCTGCTATGGCTAAAAGCCTAAAAAAGGTGATTTCCAACAAACTATGGATTCTTGGAAAAAAATTTATCAAAGAATAATAGTAAGAAATAACATAGACAAGGAAGTAAGTAGTTTGAAAGAATGCCTTGAAGAAATGTGGTCTCATGGTGATGGAATGCTATTCCATCACCATGAGACCACATTTCTTAGAGGCATTTTTTCAAACAACTCACTGCCTTTTCTATGCTACCCTATTTTCTATACATGTCCATCAAAGCATTTTATCACACAGTTCATTTCCTTGTTGCTATGGCTAAAAGCCTAAAAAAGGTGCTTTCCAAAAAACTATGGATGCTTGGAAAAAATCTATCAAATCATAATAGTAAGCAATAGAATAGACAAGGCAGTGAAAAAAATCCTCGAAGAAATGTGGTCTCATGGTGATGGAATTCTATTCCAACCATGAGACCACATTTCCTTGAGGAATTTTTTCAAACAATTCACCGCCTTTTCTCTGCTACCACATTTTCCATACATTTCTACCAAAGCATTTAATCAATCTACTCACCTCCTTGTTGCTATGGCTAAAAGCCTAGTGCAGGAGCACCTAAGCCTTATTGTCAAATTTGATCATTTGAAGGTTTGATAAGTTGGTTAGTAGGTGAGTCTAGGGTAGTATGGGGTGTTTTGAGTCTATTTACTCTACATAAGGTATAATGAAACAATTTATGATCTAATTGGTGGTTTTAGAGTCATTTGTGTTAGAGCAAAAGTTGCAAAAAGATGTAAAAATGTTGTCAAGCAAGAATTGCAAAAAAATGCAACAATTAGGAATATGAAGGGTCTAGGGATTTGAATGGTAGTTATAGTATTTTGGTGGTGTTTTTTTAAAGAAACATTTATTTAAAGCCTCATAAAGGCTCAAGCAGTAGTTGAAGAAGTTTGTATTGATTCATCCATAAGAAATACAACATTACTTTCTATAAATTTCTCTACTTTTTGAGCTTTCATGAAGGTGTATGGACCTGTATGCAGTGTAAATGCTCTAAATTTCATTGTGATGTGTATGGAATTAGATTAGCTTTCATTTACACCTATTGTGAGGGTCTAATATTAAGATTTGAGTTAGTTTTCCTCAATCTTCTAAAGCAACCCTATAATTTTTGTATTTAGGGTCGATTTCCTTCTAAAATGATGATTTTACCCATTCCACTCACTGTACCCATTGTAACTCATGGAATGGGTCCAATGAACTTTAATTTAAGTGTTTACATGTTATGGTAGGAAGAGGAGTTGAGTTGTTCAAATTGGGATGATGCCATAGGGCTGGTAAATATGCTTTTCCATGTGAAAATGAGATGTTGTGATAGGGTTTTGGTGAAATGTTGTTAGAATTGCACTTGTGAAGGTTTTGTGAGTCTGTATAGACCTATTTGAATCTTTTGGATGCATTGGTTGTGTCTAGTAAGTCAAGGAAATAGGAGATTGAATAAACCCTAGCCTTTTTGCATGTAAAGTGAGGGTTTGCTGGATCAACATCATAGAGGTCATGTATCTAAGAAATATTGGTGGAATCTGTTGTTTTAAGGAACATTTTGAGATTTTCAAGTGAGTTTGGGTAATTATCAGGTGTTTAGGAGGGACCTCCTTTGTAAAAGAGGGCTAATTGAGTGGCCTAAAATAGGGGTAGCTTATTGGTTTTCAACTTTGTTGCAAAGAAACCAATTGAAACCTTTTGGGATGTTGTGTTGGGTTCTCTGAGAAGTCTAAATTGATGTTTGATAGGTATTTATATGGCCTTCTCCAAAAGATATCTTAAAAAGTTGGGTTTTGAGGCTACAAGCCTTTTGGTGAGTATTTGGAATAAGTTGAGAGAATTGTGTTGCAAGGGTTGTTTCCTTGTTTGAGTCAGGTCATTTTGAATTGGATAGAGTTTCATCACCACCTTGCTTTCTTCAAGTGGTATCAGAGCTCAGTTACTAGATCTTTTGCTAGTGATTGGTTGAAGTGTGCAGGTTGGAAGGTGAAAAGACAAACTTGTGAAGATGGCCCCGAAGGGTGTTGGTGCTACTAGACAATTGCAGGAATTGAAGGAAAAGCATGCTAAGCTTCTAGAGTCACACAATACTATGTTGGAAAGACTTGTTGCCTTGGAGACTGTTGTGTAGTTTTCGTACACACGCCCCGCTGAAAGCAGGGACCCTCTTTTGCTTTCGTTCCTGGTGTTTTAGCCCTTTGATTTTGGGGATTTACCTTGTTGGTGTAATTAATTATTTAATTACACTTTAGCATAAGTTTACTTAGTAATATTTTATTTCCTAGGTTAATCATTATCCTTATCTAGTTGAGCTGTCTTTTTGCTCAAGATAAGATTAGGGTTGTGCATGATTTTCTTTTTTAAGGCTTTTATATTATTTGTAAAACAATTACTTTCAATAATCATTATTCTGGTTTATGCTTGCACATATTGGCTCTGAGGGTTTACATATTTTTTTCTGAATATCTATTGCATGTGATAGGTGATTGCTTGCAGGTGATTCTTGGAGACTGTGAAGTTGGTTTTTCAACTTCTACATGGTATTAGAGCGCCAGACTAGTGGCTACCTATTTTGTTCTGAATATCTGTTGCATGTGATAGGTAATTGCTTGCAGGTGATTCTTGGGGATTGTGAATTTGGTTTTTCAACTTCTACATGGTATCAGAGCGCCAGACCTCTGGCTTCCTATTCGTGATATGAAGATATTCTCTTATAGTGTCTTTTTTTGTGCAAGGGTTTCAAGCCAGGCTAATTTTTATAGATCTAGGGGTACATAATTTTTTTGTGCATTTTTGGGTCAAATGCATGTCGCCATCATGATCAGAGTGCCCAAAAACCTCAGAAACACCTTTTGTTTTGTCAATTTTGGCAAAATTTGAAAAAAAGGCAAAAAAAAATTAGCCCCAAGGTCGTACAGCCCAAGGGCATAGTTTACGAGGTCAAAAATTCAAAAAGACAACTCAACTAGATAAGGATAATAATTAACCTAAGAAATAAAATATTCCTAAGTAAACTTATGCTAAAGTGTAATTAAATAATTAATTACACCAACACCCCCCCATAAGTGCAACTTAGGGAGAAGCAAATTATTATGCAAAGATGAGTCCCGACAACAAGGCCTGATTAGGTACTCATTTACAAATGCAATGCAAACTAAATCAAACGGGGTAAGAAGAAAACCACATGGGAACAAAACTCCTCCCCAAAATAGAATGCAATAAACTAACTAAGTGATGAAAGATGGAGGACTCCATAAGATACCTTGCCTTGGCATGAGCTTGAGTGTTCATCTTTCTTTCTTTGGTGATCCCTCAATGGTATTTATTGAAAATCTTAAGTGTTAGACATATTTTGGGTTTTCACTGCTATTGGGAAAATCCGCTCCTGGCGGAATTCCCCAGATCCTCTCTAAACCCGGTGTTGGTTGCCTTGCGCTGTAGTTTGGGAATTCTTAGTCTTTGCGGAATTCAGTGGTGGTTGGATTTTTCTGAATGTCTGTCATCTTGTCGGATCCCCAGGTTTTGTTAAAGTGTCTTGTCGACTGCATTAATGTCATTTGTACAATTTCTACGAGGGTATTTAGTCAATTTTTGGGGATTTTCATGCCATTGTGCTTTATCATTTGCATTCTATTGAGTTGAGGTGCTTGATCTTGAGGTGCTTGGCTAGATTGGAGTGCTAAATTGGTGAATTGTTGGATTTGGTGGTCATTTTTTTGGGCGTCATAATTGTTTTTACTTGCTCGGGCGTTCAAGATTGTTGTTTGTCATTGATGTAGTCAACCTTCACTTCATCAATGGTATGTACCTATTGCCTTGGTTTTCATTGTTGAGTGTGAGTTATTCTTTAGCGTCCTGAGTATGCTTGGAGGTTGAATTTCTGTGTATGAGCATTGAATGTCTAAAGCTAGGGTTGCTCGATTTTGCTTGAATAATGATCCCCAAGTGAGTTTTTTGAGCTTGTTTTTTCAATTCCATTATGAGGAAGCTCACTTGTGTTGACTATAACGAACCTTTGTGAAAACCTAGCAGTTGAGTAACCTAAGCCCAAGCTTGTCTTGTACATTCATGGCAGATCTTTAGGGTTTCGTGCTTAGGGCATCGCCATTTCCATTTGATTTGCTTTAGGGTGAGCCTCTAATTCAAAGATGATCTATGGGAGGTTCAAATAAAACTGGTTGCCAGCCCAAGCTCCTCAAATTTATGATCATTCGATCAATTTGAGTGAAATCACGAGAAAATGTCAACATTCAGAGTTATGCCTTCTTCGCAGATTTTCGTCCCACTCGGATTTTGTCAAAAATCCTTTGTCCCTTCATTTTTCTAGACTTTGCAGACTATCATTTCTTTCGTGGAAATTCGTCCTGGGTGGAATTCCCTAAAATTTAGTGGAAAATGAAGGATTAAGAGATAGGATGGTTTATTAATGAATGATTATGCATTGTATGATCAATTTGAGTTGTTTAAGGATGTACAATGTTGTTTCTTTGTTTATGATAATTGATCAAATGGTTATTTGGGGGGATTTTATGTTTATTCCACTAAAATCCATCTGGCTAGGAATTTTCCAAAATTCCTCTCTAGCCTAGATTCTGTGGAGGGATCAAAAACCCGAACTTTGATGTGATCAATTTTTATGAGATTTAAGGGCATCTTGCTTATCTTGGGACTCATTTTGAGGATGAATATGTTATTTGTGATTAATTAACATGGGTTTTTTGTGATCTTTACTATGGTTTCTTTGCTGAGTGCAGGCTAAGTCAAGCAAAGTAATGACTGGTGGAACTAAGGGTAAAGTGATGGATCCAAGTGAAAAGGGATCTTCTATTTCTAAGGCAGAAAGAATCAAAATGGACATCAAGAGCAGAATCCTTGAGAGAAAGATTACTTCCATCTGGTCAGAAGTGACTGATACAAATGTTGGACTATGGGACTATGAGGAGTTCAAGGCAAGGATGGTAGAGCATAACCTTCCTTTGCTTACTAGAAGAACATTGGAATTAGGGTTGGCACATGTAGCTGGATTCCCTCCCACAGTGTAGTGCTATGAGTTAGTGCTTGAGTGTGCCAAACACTATGACAAGGATACATAGAAGATAGTTGGCCCTCAAGGGAGGATTGTAGAAAATTTGAATCCCGTGTCTATAGAAATCACTTGGGAAATGTAAAGTTGCTTGTTGGAGGGGTCTAAATAGGCCTAAATGCTGATTTGAGCAATCTACTTTAAAAAGTTCACATTTTTCAGTTGTCAAAGTTGGGAAATGGTTTTGAATTAGTCATTTGCTATTGTCTAATGTGTTTTCATGATTCCACAAGAAGTTTAATGCCTTATATATTTTTTTGTCTTGAAATCAAGCATTTGTGAATGCAATTTTCCTTGAGGGATGGGTATATGAGTTACGCCCATTATTGTGAAATATGTTCCTTTATGTTGAAATGTGAATCCTCTTGCTCTACATCAGTTTGGTATCATATCTTGAAGATTCTCTATGAAAGCTGTTTTGGTTTGTGTGTGTGGTTGTTTGCAGGTTGGTGTAGTGAGAAAGTCTAAGAGACTAGGGAGAGCAAAGTGGAGACACCTATGTGAGGTAGAAATTTGTTAAGCAAGGAGATACTTGCTTGTGAAGATAGATTTTTTGAGAAGGTTTTTGCACATAGGGGGTTCACTAGAGAAGGAGAAAGAGAGAAAAGAGGAAAAGATAAAGAAAAAGAAGGATCAAGAGATGAAAGAATGGAGGCAAGAAATAGAGGAAATTGGTATGAGGATAGAAAGGCTTGAGGATGAATGGAAGTAGTTACAATATAGTTGGCACTTATCAGTTCAGAGGCACGTTGTTTGGCCTATCAAGAGGCTAATCATGAAGAGAAAACAAGAGAAGAAGATGAAGACTATGTCAAACGGAGAAGAAAGAAAACAAGCTAGAGAGATTGCCGATAATGAAGAGTTCAAACAAGTAGAGAATGAAGAACTTGAAGAAATGAATACAACACATGAAGAAGACTCAACGGAAAAGGAAGAAGATGATGAAGAGTTGGTACCTACACCCGATGAAGAAGAAGACACAGGTGAAATAGATTTGAATTTACAAATTGGGCCACCAAGGAATGAGAATGAGATATTTGCTTCATTGTTTCATGATGAGACTGATGGTTGTTGATGAATTGTAGCTTAGGTCAGATATAAATGATGATTGCTATAAAGCATCATCATCGCTTATATAAGATCTAATGCTCTTCATATTTATATTTCCAGAAATAAGTAAAACCATCAAATTCTATAAAGCATGTATAAAATCGAATTTAAATGATGTTCAAAATTCGCATTTGATAAAATCGGATTTCATGCGCCATGTGTTAAGGTGTATATACTAAAGTTATTTAAATCGAATGACTATCGGTTGTAAGAAGAGATCTACGCACCCAAAGGGACACGTCCCTTGAGCAGACGTGTCTCCACGTATGGAGACATGTCCTCTCAAGAGACGCATCCCTTGGAGGCGGTCCTCCTTACATACAAAAGGTGAGTCCATTTTGATATGCAAAACATCAAAATTATTAATGTTCTGCAATCAACACATTCCGTATAAATCTGGAAATCAAAATCAGTCTTAGAATCTTTGGTATAATTCTAGAAACTTAGAATATCTTTAGAACCCTTAGTCTCTCATTTTGACAGAAGATTTGTTTACATTTACATGGTATCAGTGCAAGGTTGTGTGAATCCAAAACAAATCTAAAATCAGTTTGCTCTAGAAAATTCGTATTTTTCTAAAAAAAATTGAATTCACATCACATTCTTCATAATGTCAAGTGTGATAAGATTTGAAGATCACCTTTCTAGAGTAGACAACTTCACATTATGGAAATTTAGAATCATGATGATCCTTAGAGAGAATAAGCTAGACTCACTTGTGAGAGAAAACATGAAGGAATCAGAGTCTGAATATGAGAAATCTCAATGGATAGAAAACAATGAAAAGGCCATGAAAATCCTAGTAGATATAGTTAGGGATCATATAGTGCCCATCCTAGCAAAACATGAAACTGCATACCATATGTTCAAATCTCTTGAGAAAACTTATGAGATCAACAACACCTGCAGGACTCTTACTTTAAAAAGGCAAATCAACAATGCTCAAATAAACAAAGGAGAGTCCATTAATGCATACTTCATGAGGATTATTGAATTGAGAGATCAATTATCCATAATTGGATATCAGATTGATAGCAAAGGATTAACTCTAATTGCACTAGGAGGCCTACCAAACTCATGGGAGTCATTTGTTCAAGCAATAAGTGCAAGATCTAAACTCCCTAAGTTTGACAGGCTTAGAACTGATTGCCTTCAAGAAGGAACAAGACTCTCCTCAAAAGAAAACAAACAGAAAAACATAGATGAAGACATTCATGTACTCAACACGTCGTCTAATAAAAGGAATAAGAAAAACTCCTTCAAGAAAGGATTTTTTAAAAGAAAGAGAAATTCCAATGGAAAGGGATCCTCTAAAAAGAAAGACATCTCTCAAGTACAATGCTTTAGATGTGATCAATATGGCCACTATGCAATGAAGTGCCCTGACAGATCAAAGCAACAAGCATCATTTGCCAAAGTAGGAAAGTCAAATTCAGATCATGAATCTAAAAACTTTGTGTTCTATTCAGCCTTATCTAGTCAAGTATCTAACAATATCAACAACTGGGTGATTGATAGTGGTTCTTCGAGGCACATCACAGGGTTTAGAGAACACTTAGACACTATGACTGAAGAGTCTGATGAAGATGTAACTATTGGGGATGACTCTACACATCAAGTAAAAGGGGTTGGAACTTGTTCCATCACATTGAAATCTGGTCTCTCCCTTCAACTCACTGGAGTCTTATTTGTACCTGGAATAAAAAGGAATCTTATATCCATCTCTGCCCTTGAAGAAAATGGTTATAGATTTACCTTTATGGATGGGAAAGTTATAGTATGGCCTAAGAACTCATCAATCAAGAAATCCCAAATCATAGGTGTGAGACAAGGGTACCTTTACAAACTATGCACTAAAGTCAAACAAGCCCTTACCCTTGACACCTTTGATTCAAATGAGATTTGGCATAGAAGATTAGGACACCTTCATTTCCGTGCCCTACCTTCTATAGAAAAACTTGTAACAGGCTTACCTAAGTTAAAACCATCTCATGAAGGAACTTGCAAAGGTTGTGCCTTAGGAAAGAATACAAAGGGGTCCTTTCCAAATAGTTTGAGCAAAACCCTAAATGTGTTAGAATTGCTTCACTCAAACTTATGTGGACCCATGTCTGTACCCTCTAAAGTAGGATTTCTATACTATGTCATATTTGTAGATGACTTCTCTAGGAAAACCTGGATCTATTTCCTTAAGTGTAAAGAGTTAATAGAAATCCTCAAAAGGTTCAAAGAGTTTAAAGCCCTCTCTGAAAACTTCTCTGAAAAGAAAATAAAAACCTTAAGGATAGACAATGGGAAAGAATACACCTCTGAAATTTTTAAAGAATTCTGCATGAGTGCTGGAATTAAGAGGGAGTTCACAGTTGCCTACAACCCTCAACAAAATGGAGTTGTTGAAGGAAAAAATAGAACCATTGTAGAAGCTGCTAAGGCAATGTTGCTAGACCAAAACGTTGAAACCTCTTTCTGGGCAGAAGCCTCTAGGACTGTTGTCTATATTCAGAATAGATGTCCTCATTCACATCTCAATAACAAAACTCCTGAAGAAGCCTTTACCTGTTTAAAACCTGACATTAGTCATTTTAGGATTTTTGGCTGTCCTTTCTATATTCATGTGCCCAAAGAGAAGAGATTCAAACTAGAACCTTCTAGAAAGAAGGGAATATTTGTGGGTTATAGTGAAACCTCCAAATCCTACAAGATATTCATACCTGGGTAGAAACAAATTGAATTGAGCAGGGATGTTATCTTTGAAGAAGACATTGCATTCAAGAGGGCAAGAAGTTCTAGTGAGATAGAAACCTATTCCCTTATAGTACCTGAAATGGAACCTGCTCCTGAGATTCAGAGGGAGCATCCTGAGGAAGTGCCAAATGAAATTCTATCTACTTCTGATGAGAATACAGGTGACAATGGTAGAAAGAGGCCACTTTGGGCTAGAAAGATGATCAAAGAAGCTGAGATTCATGTAGCACCCAAAGGAACGTTTAGGGAAAGTAAAAGACCCAAACGGTTCTCTAGCTATGTTGCTCTAATGAACAACATCATAAATTCAGAACCTGTTAGTGTTTCAAAAGCCTTCAGACATCAAGCATGGAAAGATGCAATGATGGAGGAATATAAGTCCATTCTAAAGAATGATGTATGGGATGTAGTGCCTAGACCAAAAGATAAATCTGTTGTCTCTTCCAAATGGCTCTTCAAAATCAAGCATGCTACTGATGGTAGTATAGAAAAACATAAAGCACGTTTTGTTACAAAAGGTTTTTCTCAAAAGGAAGGCATTGATTACAAAGAAACATTTGCACCTATTGCCCATTACACATCAGTAAGAGCAGTGTTAGCCATTGCAGCAGCTAAAGGTTGGAAGATCCATCAAATGGATGTGAAAACTACCTTCCTAAATGGAACCATTGAAGAAGAAGTCTACTTGGAACAACCTAAAGGTTTTGTGATACATAAACCTAACTCACATGTATGTAGACTGAAGAAAGCCCTCTATGGACTTAAACAGGCTCCCAGGGTCTGGTATGAAAGAATTGACAACTATCTCTTGGGATTAGGATTTTCCAAAAATGATGTTGATTCCAATCTCTACTTCAAGGTAATCAAAGGTGATATGCTAATAGTTATTTTATATGTTGATGATCTGCTAATAATAGGAGAAGATCACCCCATTACTCAAGGGAACCAGGATCTAATTTCTAAATTTGACATGAAAGACTTGGGCATTCTACACTACTTCCTAGGTTTAGAAGTATGGTAGAAATTAGAGGGCATCATAATAAACCAAGGGAAGTATACTATTGATATTCTGAAGAGATTTGGAATGTTGGACTGTAGACTGATGTCTACACCTATGGAAACCAACCTTCACAAATTTAAAGAAGCAGCAGTAGAATCCAAGTGTGCAAATCCAACCCTTTATAGATAGATGATTGGATCCTTGATGTATCTAGTCAACACCAAACCTGATATTTGCTATGCAGTGAATGTTCTCAGCCAGTTCATGTGTGAGCCAAAGGAAATTCACTTAATGGCTGTGAAACATATTTTGAGATATCTTCAAGGCACTATTGGATATGGTCTTCTTTACAAGAATGATCATCTAGATCTACATGGGTACTCTGATTCAGATTGGGTTGGAAGTGTAACTGATCGAAAAAGCACATCAGGATGTTGTTTACAATTAGCTATGATCTCCTGGATTTGTAGAAAACAATCTTTAGTTGCACAGAGCTCAACAGAAGCTGAATACATTGCAGCCTCAATGGGAGTAAGAGAAGCAGTTTGGCTTCGTAAATTGCTTGTGGGACTCTTTGGTGAGCCCTTGAATCCTACAATTATTCATTGTGATAATTAGAGTTGCATCAAACTCTCTGTAAATCCTGTCTTTCATGATAGATCTAAGCACATTGAGATCCCCTATCATTATGTAAGAGATATGGTGGAAAGGAAAGTAATTCAGTTGGAGTATATTAGTACAAATGATCAAACTGCAAACATTCTCACCAAGCCTCTCTCCTGAATCAAGGTGGAGCACTTCAGGAAGAAACTTGGTATGGTTGAAATGTAATTTGTTATTTATGTTGGAAATACAAATTGTTTATAAAATTGTACTAATATATAGAGATGTTTAATGTGTAAAATCTTTTGTCATGTGTATGACTCCATGGTTTTATGGGCCTACTCGCCCTGTGTACATTATTGAAAGGTGACGATCTTTCTAATAATGAACACTTGTATTTGACATTGTAAAGTGACAACTCTACAATGATAAACTATCATGATAGATATCATGTGACTTGATATCTGTGGACATGTCATGATAGTATCTCTTGGACACTTTGATGGATATCATGGGACTTGATATCATCTGAAGATCATTGTAATCCTTAAGAGATAATCATGGCACTGGATATTTATATCCGTGGATATGACATGAACTATGGTAGACATCATGTGACTTGATGTCAGTGCACATACCATAATGAAGACGTGTTATGAAGAATGTCATGTGACTTGACAAAATTTGAGAAAACATATCATATCTTCGATATCACGTGTAAAGGTGATATCTCCACTTATTTGATTTGAAATATCTAACCTAGCTAAGAGGGAGTGTTGATGAATTGTAGCTTAGGTCAGATATAAACGATGATTGCTATAAAGCATCATCATCACTTATATAAGATCTAATGCTCTTCATATTTATATTTCCAGAAATAAGTAAAACCATTGAATTTTATAAAGCATGTATAAAATCAAATTTAAATGATGTTCAAAATTCGCATTTGATAAACTCGGATTTCATATGCCATGTGTTAAGGTGTATATACTAAAGTTATTTAAACCGAATGACTATCAGTTGTAAGAAGAGATCCGCGTTCCCAAAGGGACACGTCCCTTGAGCAAACGTGTCTCCACGTATGGAGACACGTCCTCTCAAGAGACACATCCCTTGGAGGAAAGCCTCCTTACATACAAAAAGTGAGTCCATTTTGATATGCAAAACATCAAAATTATTAATGTTCTGCAATCAACACATTCTGTATAAATCTGGAAATCAAAATTAGTCTTAGAATCTTTGGTTGAATTCTGGAAACTTAGAATATCTTTAGAACCCTTTGTCTCTCATTTTGACAGAAGATTTGTTTACATTTACAATGGCATTTCCATTTTTCTCCATGTAAAATTTTGTGGTTATCTTGAGACAACAGATGTAGAGAAATTTTGGTTGATAGAGTAGAAGGAAAATCAAGGCATAGAGTGTATGGATGACTGTGAGCATGCAAAGGATGATATGATAGGACGACACGGTTCACTTATTGTGCTTATGATTTCAAGGAAAACAAAGCCATGGGTCAAAATGAAGATGCAAATTTTTGTGATTGCAAGTGGTGAAGATTCATTTATTTTTTCAGGTGATTTAAATTTTTCTAACTTAAGAGAATTGATTTTTTTCTTCTTGGAGAGAATGGTGCACGAGCACTAGTTTGTTTTCAATGCAAAGTTGGTAAAAAAGGAAAATTGAGAAGTTTAAGGGTGATGGTAGGTATAAGGTTGGTTTTGGTCAATTGGTTGGAGTTGGTTATGAATGGGAAGGCATAAATAATCCTCCTTGTCTTTGATGAAAGAGTGGAGGAATGATATTTGAAGTTTTGTTATTGAAAAATCAATGAAAACCTCCATTTTTCTGAATTCTTCTGAGAAATCTGAAGTTGCAGAGATTTTTATGATTTCATACATCAATATTTTTAAGAGAAAGTCATTGGAATAGTTTCACCTATGTTTCTACTTTTATTTTCAACAAATTTCATCCACTTTCATGGAGATTTGAGTGAGTTATTGCTTATTTACTAAAAATGGGTAGAAATCTGATCTAGGGTTTGCAGTGAGCAATAAAAATTGTGTTTCTCTTGATTTATCCAATGAAATCTCCTAGAATTTGGTCTATAGAGAGTTTTGAATATATTCTTTAATATTCCAAAATTATAGAGTGTGAAAAGGTGGTCTTGGGCATATTTCATGAAGCCCTAGGTCTGAAATTTATAAAAAATCTAGAAAAACACAGTAAACAATGGGTTTTGAAGAAGTTTGTTCATGGTTATAAAGTCCTTGTGTGTTATTGGTTTGGAATGGTGTAGGGATTTATTTATAACCATCCCTTATTAGGTTTTGGTGTTTAATAAAGTTTTTTTCCTTTGTAAGTTAATTGCCCTGTTGACACAGCCATGTTTGGAAGTCTAAATTGAAGGTTCAATGTGTGAGTTTGATGTAAAACCATGAGTATTGGTTGGGAAATGGTCTAATAATGTTGTTCAGACCTATTTATACTTGTTTTAAGTCATAAAAAAGAGAAATGACTTGGGAAATGTAAATTTGCTTGTTGGAGGGGTCTAAATAGGCCTAAATGCTGATTTGAACAGTCTACTTTTAAAAGTTCACATTTTGAGTTGTCAAAGTTGGGAAATAGTTTTGAATTAGTCATTTGCTATTATTTAATGTGTTTTGATGATTCTACAAGAAGTTTAATGCCTTATATTTGTTTAGTGTCTTGAAATCAAGCATTTTTTAATGCAATTTTCCTTGAGGGATGGGTATATGAGTTGACGCCCATTATTGTGAAATATGTTCCATTATGTTGAATTGTAAATCCTCTTGCTCTGCATTAGTTTGGTGACATCTAATTGGTTTGTGGAGTGATTCTATGACTTGCGGAGTGAAAAGGAATATTGTTCAAGGAAGTTGAGGACCTGACCGACCTTCAATGAGAACTGCACAAAGTTCTATGTATTTGTGGAGCAATGCCTTATGTTTGAGGCTGGCCTATTTGAGTCAGCACATTACCTTACTAGTTGTTGCAATGAGACTGACTTGATAATGATTAGAAGGCTTGCAGAAGATATAAATGGAAGATAGAGGATTGTTACAAAAAAGGTAATCAATAAGGTGATCGACAATATTAAGTATGAAGCACTGTGATGAAGTATTTTGATCCAGAAAGATCACACAACAGAGGGAGTGTGGAGTAGGAGAAAGTTTCAATAGAAGAATATTATTGTACGAATTGTTTGTAATCCCTGGGTTGTGGCCTAGCATCTGTAAAGCATGAGTGGCATATGTAATGTGTTTTTGCAATCATAATATAAGGAGGATGAGCTTTGAGGGATAGGTTTTTCCCTATTATGTTTTTACTAGGATACATCTAGTGTCATGTGTTCATGAATATCTTTAACTTTCTATTGATTAACATTTAGTTTCCATTGCATATCTATTGTGATCATGGAGTTAGTAGTTTAGGATGAAAGGATAGGAAATCCTTCATTGGACTCTCCTACCTTGACTGCATCAAATAGTATCAGAGCAGGTTGCAAATCTATTAGCTAGTTGCGAATCTATTAGGAAGGAAGTGTTGAAAGAAGTGTGAAACCCTAGAGGTAACAAGTTCCATCATCGAAGAAGATCAAGATGAGGAATATTTTGGTAAGCTTTTCAAATTATGTTGTTTATCTGATTCATTTTGATGGGGAAGATTGGAAAGAGGATGAAGAAAGAAAATGAAAACCTGATAGGTGAGAGGGATACTCTGGAAGAAGAATTATGTGAAATCAAGAAGTATAATTAAGAATTGATGGAAAGGACGAAAGAACTAGGAGGAGATAAATATGATTCTCTTGAAGAACTGAAAAATGTAAGAAGGAGAAATGAAGAACTGGAAGCAGAGCTGGATACGTTTGAAGATGTTGAATTTTCTTTTGCAAAATTGGAAGAAGGATTGAAGTTGTTTGTAAACATGGAAAAGAGGAACATAGATTTGGAGGAAAGTTTTAAAGAGCTGAACAAGGAGAACAGTTTGTAGAAGAATGAAATATATTACTTGAAGGAACATGTTAATCAGTTGAAACAATCACTTATAGCATGCAAGAAGGAGAATGAGAATCTAAGATCTAAGCCTGAAATTTGTGATGTTTCTTGTGATACTAATGCTTTGTGTGATGTTGTAGAAGCTTCTTTAGGAAGTGAAGTTGAGGATGACAATGTAACTAAGCCTACAATTTTTGGTGATGGTATTGGTTTCAAAATAATACAGAGAATGAGATTTGAAGGAAAAAGATTGGGAAAGCATCAACAAGGAATTCCAAAACCTATTAAACCAATAATGAGACCCAAAAGTGAAGGCCTTGGATATGACAGAGGTAAGGATGTCGTTAGAAGTTCAAACAATTCAAATAAGGGAAGAAAAGGTATTTATTGTTCACATTGTAATAGGAATGGACACGAAAAAGGAATTATGTTGGATCTACACCCTTGTAAGTTCTATGGATTAAGGAACTTGTTGATGGTGTTTTTTGCACAACAACTTAGACTGAATACAAGTATCTTATCTCTCTTGAAAGGTAAATCTATATCAGCAAGCCTCAAGAGATAACCTAAAGGTCTCTAATGTCAAGTCTTGACAGTGCAAACACAACTTAGTGATGATGTGCAAAATGCTGGTAATCACAAGGGACCTTACAAAACAAACGTTGGAAACTTTAGACTTATCATATCTTGCAATTTGGTGATACTTTTGATCCTAAAACCTAACTCAGATTTCAAAGAAATAACAAAATATAAGGGTTTAAAGAGATTTTAAAACTAAACTAATTCCTAAGACCAACAATGCAAATGATTAAACACTCAAAGTGTACCAATCCTTCAAAACTAATTCCTGCTAAAAACAAAATAAACCTGCAATCTCATAGAAATAGTGCAATATTCTAAGGAATTAAAGATTTTCAGATCATGAAGCATTCATCCAACTCAACCTTATTTAACAATTGAAATGAATAAATACCCACAATTGAACTTAGCACATGAATTTAAGGCCCAGACTAACTTTACATAGCAACTTACAATTAGCAAGCTGCCAAAATTATGGACCAAGGATTGCTTAAACACTTCAAATATTAAACCATCAACACCATTGCATCATATCTAAGTCTAAAATATAACATGTAACTAATCATCTCAAAGAAATCTTAAAGATTTGGAATAACAAGAACCATGCAAAGTGAAGCAACACAAGAAAGAGCACCAAAGAACAATGTCTTTACTTATATTAAATCACCCAAGTTTGCAACAATTCATGTATTCTCAATGTAGCAACACTTGCTCTCAGAAAATGCTAACCCTTAACTCAACTATAGCTCTTGCAACTATTTCTTAACTTATTCCAACCCTTACAAATGAAGCTTGATCCTCAATTTATAGAGAGGCATCACTAGGTCAGCCAAAAATTAGGGTTACATGCATAGGTTTGCCCAACAAGTCGGCCTAGAGTTCTTTTTTTTTTAAATAAAAAAAAATTACATTAAATATTTACAAATAACTCCAAGTCAACCTGGGTCCTTCTAGAAATATTCCTTTTGATGGCACAAAACTCAAGGTCATCCCTACTGGCTGGCTAGAAGTCACATGTATGACACAAAATTTTAGGCGGCTTCTTGCTGACTGTTCTCCTTTTCTCCCTCCTGGTTGGCCTTTGATTTGTTGAATAATTCCTTAACCTTCTCCAATATTTCTTTTATATCTTCTGGGTCTAGAACTGGAATAAATTTAATTCTAGTTTTATGAGTCTTGTACTCTTCTAGATACTGGGGCATTGCCTTATTCCACTCAATTTGTAGTTCATGATATTTATCCAACTTTGAAATGTCGATTTCTAAATCTTCTAGAGTTTACTTTGTAATGGGAGCATTATCAAAAGGAGCATATATCTCATGCCACCATCCTTGTAACCTACCAACATTCATATTTTTCTGGCCAAACTTTTTCCTTCCAGTCATTATCTCTAGAAAATTAATGCAATTATTATATATTTATTTCATTTTCACATGCAATTTCATTATTTTCTTCAAAGCTTTTGTAAGGAGTTCCTTCCTATAATTCCAAACTTCAATCCACTCCTTCACCTTTCCAATTTCATCTGGAGCTAATTCCTCAGGAGGTGACTGCAAGATATTTTTCAACTCTTTAGCAGTAGATTCATCAATCTTGTTATAGTTTGCAGTAAACTATGAAGTATTATCCAGGAAGTCATAAGCATTGGTGTGTATCTTGAGAATTTGTTCAATTTACTCATCTCCTCTATTGCTGACACACTAAAGCTATTCATGTGTGTTATGAATTTCCTCTTTAGGTAACAATCCCTCTGGAATAGTTCCTTCACTCCCAATAGTTTGCAAAGGCTTCATCAGATGTTGTACATATTTATAAACATCATTTAATTGATTTTGCAACTTTTCCTTTCCTCTGTCTCTTTATCTAGCCTTCTAAGAATGACCTAAGAAGATTCTTGGAATTCCTCCTTTTCTTGCTCCTTGGTTGTTGGCCCTAAATTAATAGTTTTCACTTTATAGTGAGAGGGCCTAACCTCATCTTTGAACTTGTCACCTACAGGCACTACCACATGTATAACCCTATTGTTGAATTCATCTCTTGACATCTTAGAGACTGTCCTAGCTCTCTTCCTTTGTTTAGGTTGCCCCCATTGCTCAAGCAACTTGTCCCAACTTGAAGCTTCTTCTTGCACAATTATTGGCTTCTTGCTAAGCCTTTTCTCTAAACATTCAAGAGTTATGGACTTTTAGTCATCACCTCTTTATTTGGACTGTCAACCACATTTTCCTCAACATTCTTCTTTGTTTATGGTTGGTCCTCCTAATCATTTTTATCCTGGTGAGGGTTGTCAACAACTTCTTTGCTTTCCTTTGTTGAAAGCCATCGTAATCCACATACCCATGTTTTTATCTACAATCTTGGACGACGAAGAAGCAATCTTGGTCTCTGGCCATATGCCCTTCAAGTCATACTTCATCCTTTCCAATATTCTCTTAACTTCCTCTTACACCAGAGTAGCTTTTGACATGGTGGTTTTGTTAGGACTAACGTCAACCTACATCTATTAGAGAAAGGACCATAATCACTAGAGTGAAGAACAATAATATAACCTATTATATCAATTTTAACATGTAATGGTAACACCATTAAATCAAAATGATAAGCAATTCAACTTCGATGGCAATACAAGACAAGCAATTTACTTCACAAGATCTTATCCCCACATCATGTATGCATTCCCCACATCATGTATGCATGCAAATTTCATTCAAATTGCTTACCATCCCATAAAATCATCATACAATATAACATGTAAACATTTTATCCATCATTATTGAGATTTTAGAGAAAAATAGAGTGAGGTTGGGTAATCTGAGCTAGTTCGGATTTCCCGGTTGGATTAGGGATTGGGTAATCCGAGCAAGCTCGGATTTCACAGATTAAGCATTCCTTCAACTTTCGATCATCAATTATCTTCAACTCATGAGTCCCTCATCGTTATTAAACATGTGAACATCAATCACTTCAAAATAAAGAGAAAATCATCTTCATTTAAAACTCAAGCAATCTTATGCATCGAAGTCCACATTTCATGAAATTTGGGTATTTTGAGGGACCTCAAATTACCTGGGTGAACTATCATTCAGGTAATCCAAGCTTGCTTGGAATCTCCGAATGAAATCTAAGTTTGAGACTAAGTGTTCATTCTTCACTTGTGATCAAGGCTAGTCATGAGGTTCAGATAATCTGAGCTACCTTAGAATTTCCTAGCTAAGCTCAAAATCAAAATTTTCCTAAGTGTCAAATCTTGATTTCTTTGAATCGATAAAAGATAAACTGCTAATCCTCCTTAGATTTTTTTATTGACATTGCATGATGAATTCCACTCAAACAATTTGCTTAACAATCATCGATATCAATCATTTTCATCAAGCTCGTAAGCACCAAACTAGGGTTTTGATTCATTGCTTGAAACAAGGAGATGATCCAAAACATCAATATCAATCATGCAAAAAGAAAGCAACAAATGAATTTCGAGAGCATTGAACACATTTCACATGCTAAATACATTCAAATTGAAACCCTATTTTGACCTTTTAGAATAACTCCCTTATATAACAAAAACCCTAGATGTTGGCACAAAGCACATTACAAACCTAAAACTCTAAAACCAAAAGGATGACTCAAACTATGAAGATTAGCAACAAGGCGTGAAATTCAGCTATGATCATCAGATGAAAGTGAATGAACATACCTTGTAATAGTGTACAATAGAAGAGGATACAATAGTCGACTAGAATTGTACATTTTGAGCCCTAAGATGATTCCTGAGAAGAACAAATCCAACATGAAAATCAAGGTCTAATGCAAAGTGGTGAAGACTCCTCTGAACTTCAAGCTATCACAAATGCTCAATGACAAAATGATGCTCCAAAAACTCATTATAGGGTATTTGCAGGATCATCATGGAAAAAATAGGCCCTTTAGTGGCAAAAAAAATCAGAAAAATTAGAGTTAGGCAACTTGACATAAAAATTTGAATAAGTTATCTATATTATTTCAAAAATATGTAAGAATAGAATCTGTAGAAAATTAAATGGAGTTTCTAAACTACTATGTTTGTTTAAAAAAAAAAATCTATTTGGTGAAAATTTCAAATTTCAATGCAGTGGTACTTAAATTTCAGGGAAAAAATAAGAAGTAGGTGTTTGTCTGACCACCCTAACCACAATAAAATGATAATATTTTTTATAAGATTTTAGATATAAGTAGAGGACTCATGCCCTGATGTGATGCATATTTTTTTGTAACTTTTTTCCAAGTAAATAATTAATTATGAATTTTTATTACAAATTTTTAAAATATAAAAAAGTCATGTCCACCTTAACTTGGTAAAAATTCATGAAATTCAATTTTGTTTTTAATCCTATAGTATAGCATAGAATGTGATGTATGTTTTGGATTCAAAAACTATGATACCGTTTGAAAGCTATGGATGTTTTTCAATCAGTCTATCAATCAATACTTTATTCGTAATTTGAATGGAAAATGAATAATAATTATTTATTAAATTCAAAGTAAAGCATAATTTATATCGGTGGAAAGCTGAGAATCTCCTTTAAAAACCCTTTTCATTTCATCAATTTTGGGTAAAAAAATAGTCATCAGCCACATACCCATCATATTGCCACTTTTTGGCCCATCATGATCCTGCACATACCCTATATTTCTAAATTGGCCTTTTAAAATACATTAATGCAAGACATAAATGCACAATCATACATCTGTGGGAAGCCTAGAAATTCAATAAGAGCTCGGATCCAGGTAATCCGAGGTAGCTTGGATTAGCCAGCTAAATTAAAGTTTGGGTAATTCGAGGTACCTCAAAATTACTGAACTTCTCTCATACTTAACCAATTTTTCCTTAGTTTCATCTTTTTGAACAAGGGTCAATTTCAAGGGGTTAGATAATCACATGAAGTTGCAAAATGACATCTCAAATGTAGATTTATCATTAAGCACATGGGAAAAACAAGACCAAGACCGAGAGACTTATCCCTTAAGGGGATGAAGTCAGGACCCTATGAAAACAAAGAAGCAAACAAAGCAAGAAAATAGGGTCCCTACTTTCAGCAGGGCGTGTGTGTAAAAAAATTGCACAACAAATGGTGACTCCTACTGGGGAAATTCTCTAGAGCATTTTGATGAAAAACTATAATTAAGAACCCATAATCTTTGGTTTCAATCCTCGCATCAGGTCAACCACAAATAGATTTTCAAATTCCATGAACAAGCAAACCTTTCCTATGCCCGAGTCAAAGTGTGTGCAAATGTATTCATTTCCCTCCCTTAGTTGTTGTAGGATCCAAAATTAGTCTAATCAAGCTACTTAAATATTATAACTCCAAAAGCATCCTAGAGAGAGCCTCACTTCTAGTTAGGCGTCCATAGCCCTAACGAGGTTATCACTATGGTCCTCCCAAGCATAGCTCTACTGCCATCCATACATCCATAGCCTTGATAGAGATACTCAGATACTCCTGATAAGGTGAATATTTACTTTTGATTTTCAATATTCTCTTTTCTTTTCTTTTGATATTATTTTAAGATCATTTAAACTTTCCTTTTCACCTTGTAAGAAATGAAGCTCACACTTAGGGCTGAGAACCACAGTGGCACTAAAAGTAGAAATAAGATTTTTCACTCAACTAGATGTCATAAGGAACCTTTAACAACCTTGGAATTCTTAAGATGTGTTTATAATGTAAGACCCAAGCACATTCTTGATTTAACTTAACCCAGTGACCCATCCACTTCAAGCATTAGCACACATGATGCCAAGTAAAGGATTTCCACAAATCTAAATCTAGAAGGATTATTAGAGTTTGTAAAAGAAATACTTAGAACACCCCCTGATAATATAATGACTACTGTGCAAGTGCAACATGCCTAGAAGAAAACAGGGGAACCCAAAACCAAAAGAAAAAACATAAACAAACCTACACTAACCAAAGCAAAAAACCAACAAAACAAAACAACATAAAAGAAACTAGCACCTAACCTAACTATTTATAGGGGAAGAGTTGCAAGTAGCTCAGGACTTGAAGTAATGTTTCAAGTATTTCCCATTGATAGGCAACAAGACATCTTCTCCAGTGAGAGTTTTTAGACAGAAAGCATTGTCTCCCAATATCTCTAAAATCTGGTAGGGGCTAAGCCAAAGCTTATCAAATTTCCCATGCTCTCCTTTTCTATCATGTTCTTTATCCCAATAGAGAACCAAGTCAAAGATTCTAAAGGCTTTCACCTTGGCTCTCCTGTCAAGCCATCTCTTGAAGACACCCTGATGTTTAACAAAGTTTTCTAAGGCTTCATCCCTTTTCTCTTCAAGGTGTAGAAGTTCAACCAAACGGGCCTCACACTTATCCCCTTCATCATAATAATCATTAATAAATTGAAAAGTGGGGATCTTAAGTTGGATTGGGAATACCGGCTCCAAACCATTCACAAGGTGATAGGGAGAGGTTCCTAGAGAGGCTTTATGTCTAGTGCGATCTTCCTAGAGAGAAAATATGAGTTGAGTATGCCAATTTTTGGGGTTCCTCTCTAAAAATTTACAGATGATTGTTAAAAGATTCTTATTTGAGGACTTAGCCAGACCATTTCCTTGTGGGTAGTAATTGGAGGAAAACTTAACAATGATTCCATGATCAAAATCCCAACTAGAAAATTTTAACGAGGCACATGCGGGACCATTATCACAAACCAAAGCAAATGGGCAACCAAAGTGATTGATAATACCTAATTCTAGAAAATTGATTACCACCTCAGAACTGCACTATTTACACGCAAGAGCCTCAATCCATCTCTAAGTAAAATAATCAGTTATGGTGAGAATGTACATGTGGCCTACAGAGGAAGGTGGATTGATTGGACCAATGAATTCCAAACCCCATTGTGCAAATGGCTTTACCTCTATGACTGGCTAAAGTTGAAGAGTTGAATACTTCTCCTTGCTTTATGTAGTTTGACACACATGGCAGGTCCTCATGTGGTTGTGTGCATCCTTGAACAAAGTGGGATAGTAGTAGCCTGCCCTCAAAATCTAGTTGCAGTAGCTGGTGTAGAACCATGGCCTGTGCCATACTTTTCATGGAATTTAGTCATCACTCTCTCAACTTCTTCTTTTCCAAGATAGTGAAGGTAAACACCTTCATGATTCTTCTTGTATAAAATAACCCCTTTTATCATAAAGTTGTCACTTTTCAAACGCAGAGCTCTTCGATGCATTGCATTGAGATGATCAGGACATTGTTGATTTAAGAGATAATAGATAATGTCATCATACCATTCACCTGGGGAGATGTCTTGAATGTGGTAGTGTTGGGCTGTGAGATTAGGAACCATTTCAACCATTGTCTTAGTTAATCCCTATCCTCTTACTAGTTTCATAGGTTGGATCTCAATATCATACTCTTGTAACAATGTCACCCACTTAGCTCTTCGTTCTCCCAATTCATTTTGCATCAATAGGAGCTTGACTATAGGATCCAACACAATTGCAAAGACCTTATTCCTCAAGATATAGTGCCTGAATTTCTTCACAGCTATGACCAAAGCATAAACCTATTTTTCTACACTAGGATACCTCAATTTTGCATCTTTTAAAGGAGCACTCATGAAAGCTATAGGATGCTCATTCCCTTGGTCAGATTTCTGAGTTAACATACTAGCACAAGAGTGATTTGATGCAAACGAGTATATATGAAAAGGTTTGGAATAATCAGGACTCACCAATACTAGGGCATCAACTATTGCCCTCTTGATTTCTGCAAAAACCTCTTTTGCTTCAACACTCCACTCAAATTTTTCATCTTACTTCAACATTGCATTCAATGGTTTAACTATTTCTACAAATCCAGTGATAAACTTTCTAACAAAGTTGATTTTCCCAAAGAATGACTTCATTTCATTTTTACTTGCAGGGGGTTGGATCTTCAATATTGCCTCTACTCATTCAAGATCAATAGAAATACCTTTCTATGAGATAACATTTCCTAATAGCTTCCCTTCAGTGACTCCAAAGATGCACTTCTTTGGATTAAGTGAAATGCCAAATTCCCTGCACCTTTGGAATACTTTGTACAAATCTGCAATATGATCCCCTCATTTCTTGGAAAAGACTGTTAAATCATCCATATAAATAATGATACATTTACTGATAATTTCCTTGAAGGCAATATCCATAGCCCTATGGAAAGTTGCTCTGACATTGATTATCCCAAAATGCATTCTCTTGTAAGAAAAAGTTCCCCATTTAGTAGTGAAGGAAATTTTGTGCCTATCCTCGTATTTCACCATGACCTGATTATACCTAGAGTATCCATCTAGAAAGGACATCATTTGGGATATGTTAATGATTTGTAGCACCTCATCTAGCGATGGGATTGGATAGTTGTCCTTTTCTGATGCATGATTGAGATTTCTAAAATCAACACAAAGCCTAATTTCTCCGTTCTTCTTTCTTATTGGAACCAAGTTAGCAACCCAAGTTGAATGCATGACTGGAAATATAATACAAGTAGATAATAACTTTTGTACCTCCTTCTGAATGATAGGTTCCAACAAGGCATTGATGGGTCTTTGTCTTTGTCTAAATGGTTTGGCACCTAGCTTGAGGGGAATGGTATGTGTAATAATTGAAGTATCATATGTCTTCAAATCCTCATAAATCCAATATATTACATCTTGATATGTGTGCAACACGTCAATGATTCCTCTCCTTTCCTCTAGAGTACACACCTTCTTGATAAAAACATTCTTAACATTTTTGGAGTTCCCATGTTATATGTATCACACTCACTACTAATGGAATCCTTCTTAGCCTATTGCTCCTGATCTTTTATTCTATCCAGATAAAAAATTCTCTCCAGTTGCACCATCCCTCTTGGAATTGTGTTGGTCTTTAGGTTGATGACTCCTTCTAGGTCCATCTTTTCTTTCTGGGGCTCCACTTCATCAATTATTTGAGAAGTAAACACATTAGAGCTTGTAATGAAATCCAAAATGTGCTTTTCATCCTCAAACACTTGAAAATTAGTTACATTATCAAGCACTGATGGCACTAGAGTGAGCTCCATAGTGAACTTCTTCAAGCCTGAAAGTGACAAGGGTTGTAGTGTATTGGCTGCCTGAGCTAAAGCATCGATAGTTTGGTTCTTGCTATGAGGTATCAATTGAATGTTGAAAGCATCAAACCCCTTAATAAGATCCAATACTCTATGTCTATAATTAGTCATCCTTCTATCATGACATGAGTACTATTTTCTAACTTGCCTAACTACCAACTCTGAATCTCCAAATACTTGAAAAAATTTAACTTTCTTTCTGAATGCCATCAACAATCAATGAAACAAAGCTTCATATTCAGCTACATTATTAGTACAGTGAAATTGGAGTCTATGGGTAGAAAAAAAGGTTTTACCTTTAGGGCTGATTAGCTCAAATCTAGTTCCAACACCTTGCTTAGACTTCGATCCATCAAATCTAAGTGTCCAAAAACCAACAACTCCCAATCCTCTTGATTTTTTCTTTGTTCTACTACTACTTGGAGGTTCTTCATAAGGCTTTAAGCTTTTACCTTTAGGATCATCCTGGACACTTTGCACATTTATCTTGATAGCTAGGGTTGGATTGATGCATCTTTGTATTTTCTCTACTATTGTCTAGCATAGGCAACATTCCAGCTCTGAGTGGGAAGTATTATGGACTCTACACCAATTTGGAAGAAGTAACTCCTTGAAATTCATATCTCTACCCAATTGAATTTGATCCTCTATGCACTTCTGGATAAATTCTTGAAAGTTATCCAACAAGCTGAGTTGGCCATCTTCCTAGTCATCAGCTTCTTCTATTGATTCAACCAATGCTCCAGCACTACTGGGTTTTGATGTGAGCTCAATTGGTGTATTTTTCAACATAAAAATTTCTTTTGTATTTGATTCTAAAAGAGGGGATGCCAATACATAATTTCCCAAACTGACTTCTGATACTAATATCTCATTTGAAGTATTCTAGTATTCAGTAATTACATACTTCATTCTAGGTTCACTTTCAAACCTGATTTTATTTGGTGCTCCTTTCTAGGGAAGCCACATGTGGGAATGATCAGTTGACACATATATTCTTAGTGCCTTGGTGAAATCTCTGCCTAAGATCATCCCATATGTATTAGGAATGTCTACCACTTGGATATTAATGACTTGTTGAATTCTGGGATTTGATGCAATCTACATGGGAATCATATTTAATTCTCCCACCACATTTACCTCTGTGTTGTCCAGCTGAGTGACTTTTCATTGAGAGGTTGTAGGAGTAATACATAGGGCTCTACAGACAAAAAAAGGCATGAAATTTATGGAAGCTCTTGATTCTAAAAGGAATTTGTGTAAGTTCTTCCCAAAGAGGCGAACAAAAATTAGAAAAGGAGGATTTTTTGTCTTTCCTTGAAATAAACTTAGCTGGGTATTAGCTTGTGCAACTTGAATCTTATCCTTTTCTTTCCCTTTATCTCTAGGCTATGTTTGGCTATGATATTTTGGTGCTTTTAAGCTAGAAGTTTCCCCAACTACTTCACTAGCTATTCTATCTTGAGGAACCACATTTGTTTTAAAGGCTCCTAGAACTATATTTATGATAGTAGGAACTCTTAGCAACTCAAAAGTAGAAAGACTTACCTTTAATTTCTTGAGTTCTTTAGCCACATAATCACCCAATTACTCCATGTTCATATCAACATGAACGTCCTTGGGGTGATTCACCGACCTCTCCATGCCTTCATCAACGTTCCTCCCTTTAGAGGAATCAGACTGTCCTCCTTTTGAAAAATACTATGTGGGCACATGAGGATAGGACGGATTATTACTGGCATTGGGATCTAGAGGTGTGGTGAAGTTTTTTGGAGGAATGGATGTAGTGAATGGACCTCCAGCTTGTGGACCTCTAGTTGGCCTATTCCTCAAGTCATACTTTCTCATAGGTTGTTGAAACATCTACACTTCTTCAATGCCAGCTTCTTCTTCATCTAAAGGACCATTGACATTCTCAGTGCCTTTATTGAACAATTGTGAAATCTCATCCCCATTGTACACTTTCTATGCCTTATCATCTTGCTCAATTGACTATTTTTCTAGCCTATTCTCTTCACTTTGTGGGAAAGGAGCATGATTCAACACCATTACTAAAGAATCATAAGGGTTAGATGGTACCAGCTCTTGATTGTTGGAATTTTTTTTGACCTCATACTAAAAAATGGATGCAACACTCTAGAACTCAGGGCAATCTAGCTCAAAATGCTGACTTGTCTTGTGGAGTCTACACCATCCAACTAAAGCTACCTCTACTAGATACACACCACTTGGAGGCTTTTCCTGATTAGGAGGTTGATCCAATGGAGTAGGGACACCTCCATTGTTTGGCCTTGGTGGTTGTCTCATTTCAAATCCTTGTGCACCTATCTGTCCTCTATCAAAATTATAACTAGATGGCTACCCTCTATCAAAATTATATCCATGTCATTGTGTTGAATCTCAATTATTCCTATTATAATTGGACTGCATATTCCTCTGAGTAGCTTGAAGTTGACTATTTTGGTTCCTCAGGTACGTTACTTCCATGTTCAACTTATTAACTTGCTTTGTTAGCTCATCTAATCCTTCCTTGTCAGGATTACTGTAAGGTACCGAATTAATGTTATTCTGAAGGTATCTTGATGCACCTCTTGATCCCATGGATTAGTTTAAGACTTCAAAATTTTGCAAGTATGTGGGAAAACCAGCCTATTGCTATGAATAGAGAGGCTGATTGACATTTTATTAAGGATAATTGGTCATTGGTGGGGCGTGATTCATTGGAGGACCTAGATGTGAAACTAAAGGAAATTGTGGCACTAGATTCATAATGGGTGTATGGTTGGTCAAAGCCTAGTTGAGTGATTGAATCTATATTGGATGAGCAATAGGTCCTAAAGATGGTAAGGGTCTAGAAAAATGTTGCCTCAGATCTATGCTAAGCTTGAAAGCTTCTACATAAGCATCAAGTAAGGTGTTTGGGGGATTAGGCCTTTCAAATCCTTGTCTACTTGTTTGTCCTCTATCAAAATTCTAACCAGATGGTTTCCCTCTGTCAAAATTCTATCTGTGTCCTTGTGTAGAATCTCGATTCTCCCTATTATAATTGGACTACATATTCCTTTGAGTAGCTTGAAGTTGACTATTTTGGTTCCTTAGGTATGTTACTTCCATGTTCAACTTCTTAACTTGCTATGTTAGCTCATCTAATCTTTCCTTGTCAGGATTACTATAAGGTACTTAATTCATGTTATTTTGAGGGTATCATGATGCACCTCCTGATCCCATGGACTGGTTAAGACTTCAAAATTTTGCAAGTATGTGGGAAAACTGACCTGTTGTTGTGAATGAAGAGGTTAATTGACATTTTGTTGAGGATAATTGGTCATTGGTGGAGCATGATTCATTGGAGGACCTAGATGTAGAACTAAAGGAAATTGTGGCATTGGATTCATAATGGGTGTATGGTTGGTCAGAGCCTAGTTGAGTGCTTGAATCTGTCCTAGACGAGCAGTAGGTCCTAAAGATGGAAAGGGTCTAGACAAATACTACCTTAGATCCGTGCTAAGCTTGACCCCTCTACATAAGCATCAAGTAAGGTGTTTGGGGGATTAGGCATCCATTTAAGGAAAGTGGTTGTAAGACTATCAAGAGCTTCATAATAGACTTCCAAGGAAGTAGCATTATCTACAACATAAGGAGGTTGCAACCTAGTGTATGCATGATGAAACCTATTATTAAATGGTCCTATAGGATAATTAACTTCTCTTTTAACCCTAGCAAACTGCAGATACAACTCATTAGCACTATTAGGGATCTTAAATTTTTGCAAAAAAGCATTCTCAAGTTCAGTCCAATTGTGAATTGATCTAGCATGTAGATGATTATACCAATAAAAAGAATCTTCTCCTAAGGAATAAGGGAAAATCCTACATGCAACATCCTCATGATTAATCCTTCTATCCCTAAGAGAAGTCTGGAAAATCCTGATGTGCTCCTCTCTAGTCCTATTTGGGTCATTAACATGAAACTTGGAGCATAAATGCTCAGGATTCTTTGGCATAACATTGTAGTTGTTGAAGGACAAAGGTGATGGGTTGTTTGCTAAGAAAGCCATTGGTTGAGGTGGGGGTGGTAAAGGATGATTAACAACTGAATGGGGTTGTTGAATGGGAATGGCTTCAAAATAAAATGATGAAGGTGAGGATGATGGAGAGGATGGAAATGGTGGGGCAGATGAGGATTACCCCCTTCATCTGGCCCTTCTTGACCTAGTAGGGGCTAGTAACTCTTGAAAATATTCCTGCCCTGGGCTAGATTTGGTTCTTCTTAGAAATATTTGAGGAGAAATGGCAGATAGAAATTGATCCAGCTTATTTATTTAGGCCCTCCTTCTAGTGCCAATCTGTTGATGGTGTTTTCTGCACAACAACAACTCAGACAGAATACAAGTATCCTATCTCTCTTGAAAGGTAAATCTCTATCAACAAGCCTCAAGAGATAACCCCAAGGTATCTAATTTGAGGTCTTGACAATGCAAAAACAACTCAGTGATGATGTGAAAATGTTGGTAATCACAAGGGACCTTACAAAACAAATGCTAGAAACTTCAAACTTATCAGATCTTACAATTTGGTGATACTTTTGATCCTAAAACCTAACTAATATTTCAAACAAATAACAAAAGATAAGGTTTTAAGGAGATTTTAAAACTAAACTAATTCCTAAGACCAACAATGCAAATGATTAAACACTCAAAGTGCACCAATCCTTCAAAACTAATTCCTGTTGAACCCAGAATAAACCTACAATCTCACAGAAATAGTGCAATCTTCTAAGGAATTAAAGATTTTCAAATCATGAAGCATTCACCCAATTCAACCTTATTTAACAATTGAAATGAATAAATACCCACAATTGAACTTAGCACATGAATTTAAGGCCCAGGCTAACTTTACACAACAACTTACAATCAACAGGTTGCCAAAAGTATGGACCAGGGATTGCTCAAACACTTTAAATATTAAACCATAAACACCATTGAATCATATCTAAGTCTAAAATATAACATGTAACTAATAATCTCAAAGAAATCTTAAAGATCTGGAATAACAAGAACCATGCAAAGTGAAGCAACACAAGAAAGAGCACCAAAGAACAATGTCTTTACTTATATTGAATCACCCAAGTTTGCAACAATTCATGTATTCTCAATGTAGTAGCACTTTCTCTTAGAAAATGCTAATTCCTAACTCAACTATAGCTCTTGCAACTATGTCTTAACTTATTCCAACCCTTACAAATGAAGCTTGATACTCAATTTATAGAGAGGCATCACTAGGTCATCCCAAAATTAGGGTTACATGCATAGGTCGGCCCAACAAGTCGGCCTAGAGATCTTTTTTTTTAAATAAAAAAAATTACATTAAATGTTTGCAAATAACTCTAGGTTGTCCTGGGTCCTAGAAATATTCCTTTTGATGGCATAAAACTCGAGATCATCCTTGTTGGCTGGCTAGAAGTCACATGTCTAGCACAAAAGTTTAGGTGGCTTCATACTGACTGTTCTCCTTTTCTCCATCTTGATTGGCCTATAATTTGTTGACTAATTCCTTAACCTTCTCCAATATTTCTTTCATATCTTCTGGGTCTAGAACTGGAATAAATTTAATCTAGTTTTATGAGTCTCGACTCTTCCAAATACTGGGGCATCATCTTATTCCACTCAATTTGTAGTTCATGATATTTATCCAACTTTGAAGTGTAGATTGTTGCATCTTCTATATTTTCCTTTGTAATGGGAGAATTATCAAAAGGAGCATATATCTCATGCCACCATCCTTGTAACCTACCAACATTCATGTTTTTCTAGCCAAAATTTTTCCTTCCAGTCATTATCTCCAGAAAATTAATGTAACTATTATATATTTCTTTCATTTTCCCTTGCAATTTCATTATTTTCTTCAAAGCTTTTGTAAGGAGTTCCTTCCTATAGTTCCAAAATTCAATCCACTCCTTCAACTTTCCAATTTCATCTGGAGCCAATTCCTCAGGAGGTGATTGCAAGATCTTTTTCAACTTTTCAGCAGTAGATTCATCAATCTTGTTACAGTTTGCAACAAACTGTGAAAAACTATCCAGGAAGTTAGAAGCTTTGGTGTATATCTTGAGAATTTGTTCAATTTCTTCATCTCCTCTACTATTGACACCCTAAAACCAGTCATGTGTGTTATGGATAGAGGACTTTAGCCTTTCTATTTCTGAAGCTACCTCCTTAGGTAACAATCCCTCTAGAATAGTTCCTTCACTCCCAACAGTTTGCAGAGGCTTCATTAGATGTACATATTTATAAACATCATTTAATTGCTTTTGAAACTTTTCCTTCTCCTCCGTCTCTTTATCCATCCTTCTGAGAATGTCTTGAGAATATTCTTGGAATTCCTCCTTTTCTTGCTCCTTGGTTGTTGGCCCCAAATTATTAGTTTGCACTTTATAGTGAGAGGGCCTAACCTCATCTTTGCACTTGTCACCTACAATAATTGCCACATGTATAACCCTGTTGTTGAATTTATCTCTTGACATCTTAGGGATTGTCCTAGCTCTCTTCCTTTGTTTAGGTTGCCCCCATTGCTCAAGCAACTTGTCCCAACTTGGAGCTTCTTCTTGTATAATTATTGGCTTCTTGCTAACCCTTTTCTCTAACCATTCAAGAGTTGTGAACTGCTTAGTTGTTACCTCTTTATTTGGACTGTCAACCACATTTTCCTCAACATTCTTCTTTGTTTCTAGTTGGTCCTCCTGATCATTTTTATCCTAGTGAGGGTTGCCAGTAACTTCTTCTCTATTTTCCTCTACTGAAAGTCATCGTAATCCGCATGACCCATGTTTGTATCTACAATCTTGGTCTTTGGCCATATGCCCTTGAAGTTGAACTTAATCCTTTCCAATCTTCTCTTAACCTCCTTTTGCACTAGAGCAACTTTTGACTTGGTGGTTTTGTTAGGACTAACCTCAGCCTACATCTGTTAGAGAAAGGACCATAGTCAACAAAGTGAAGAACAATAATATAAACTGTTATATCAGTTTCAACATGTAATGGTAACACCGTTGAATCAAAATGATAAGCAATTCAACCTCGATGGCAATACAAGACATGCAATTTACTTCAAAATATCTTACCCCCACATGATGTATGCATGCAAATTTCATTCAAATTGATTACCATCCCATAAAATCATCATACAATCTAACATGCAAAAAATTTATCCATCATTATTGATATTTTAGAGCAAAACAAAGTGAGGTCATGTAATCTGAGCTAGCTCGGATTTCCCAACCGAATTAGAGCTCAAGTAATCCGAGCAAGCTCAAATTTCCTAGATTAAGCATGCCTTCAACTTTTGATCATCAATTATCTTCAACTCATGAGTCCCTCATCATTATTAAACATGTGAACCTCAATCACTTCGAAATCAAGAGACAAATCATCTTCATTTAAAACTCAAGCAATCTTATGCATCAAAGTCCACATTTCATGAAGTTCAAGTATTTTGAGGGACCTCAACTTACCCAGGTGAACTATCGTTTGGGTAATCTGAGCCTGCTTGGAATCTCTAGATGAAAGCTAAGTTTGAGACTAAGTGTTCATTCTTCACCTGAGATCAAGGCCGATCATGAGGTTCAGATAATTTGAGGGGGCTTGGATTCTCTGGGTGGATTAGAGCTCGAAAAATTTGAGCTACCTCAGAATTTCTGGGCTAAGCTCAAAATCAAAATTTTCCTGAGTATCAAATCTTGATTTCTCTAAATCGATAAAAGATAAACTCCTAATCCTCCTTAGATCATGTTATTGAAATTACATGATGGATTCAACTCAAACAATTTGCTTAACAATCATCGATATCAATCATTTTCATCAAGCTCATAAGCACCAAACTAGGGTTTTGATTCATTGCTCAAAATAGGGAGATGATCAAAAATATCAATATCAATCATGTAAAAAGCAAGCAACAAATGAATTTTGAGAGAATTCAACACATTTAATATGCTAAATATGTTCAAATTGAAACCCTGTTTTGAGTCTTTTAGAATAACTCCCTTAAATAACAGAAACCCTAGATGTCGATACAAAGCACATTAAAAACCTAAAACTCTAAAACCAAAATGCTAACTCAGACTATGAAGATTAGTACCAAGGCACAAAATGAAGCTAAGACCATTAGATGAAAGTGAATAAACATACCTTGTAATAGTATACCACATAAGAGGATACAATAGCTGACTAGCACTGGACATTTTGAGCCCTAAGACGATCCCTAGGAAGAACAAATCCAATGTCAAAATCGAGGTTGAATGCAAAATGGTGAAGAATCCTCTAAACTTCAAGATCTCACGAATGCTCAATGACCAAATGACGCTCCCAAAACTCATTATATTTCTAAATTGGCCTTTTAAAATACATTAATGCAAGCCATAAATGCACAATCGTACATCTGTGGGAAACCCAAAAATTTGATAAGAGCTCAGACTTGGGTAATCTGAGGTAGCTTGGATTACCCAGCCAAATTAAAGTTCAGGTAATTTGAGGTGCCTTAGAATTACCAAACTTCTCTCATACTTAACCCATTTTTCCTTAGTTTCAACTTTTTGAACAAGGGTCAATTTCAAGGGGCTAGACAATCACATGAAGTTGCAATATGACATCTCAAATGTAGATTTATTGTTAAGCACATGGGTGAAACAAGACCAAGAACAAGAGACTTATCCCTTAAGGAGATGAAGTCAGGACCCTACAAAAACAAATAAGTAAACAAAGCAAGAAAATAGGGTCCCTGCTTTCAGTGGGGCATGTGTGCAAAAAAATTGCACAACATAACCATTTTGAAAAGATGTGTTGGAATAGAATGAGAAGAAGAAATCCTATGAAAAATTGTATGTAGATGGATTATTGATGGAGAAAAATGGAAACATGTTACCTGTATGTTCAAAAGATTGTATAAATGGAAGTATTCATATGTTGGAGGAAAAGAGGGATCATGATACAAAGAAATAAAACCTTATGCAAAGAAAAACAAGGACAAAAATTCAAACTACAAAGGGAGAGATGATAGGAGTTATAATTCTTATCACAGTGAAGGATACTAGAGAGGTGAAAGAGGATTTGATAGTAGACCATTCAAAAGAACCTTTTTTCAAGTTTGGAGGAGAAAAGAATCAAGCACTAAATGTCATCAAGAACCCACTACTGGAGAAGGTAATGAAGAAGAGCCTATTGATACAAAGATAGTTTATGTAGAGGAAGAGGAACCTTTTGAGTCACCATATATGATAGAGAAACTGGAAGAAGGTGAAGCATTAATCTTAAGGAGAAATTTTATGTACTAGCTCTGTGAAGTAAATGTGAATGAAGGAATAGAAAAAGACAATGATCTTGAGGTAACTTGTGGAGAAGGCTTGCTCAGATTGCCGACTAGTGAGGCAATGCAAGGCTTGCAATTAGACCGCTGAACCTAGACCATGACAAGATGAAGAAACTGAGGCAACTTATAGGGTGGGATTGCTTTGATCGCCAACCAGTGAAGCAGTGCAAGGCTTGCAAGTAGAATGTTGAACTTAGAAGAACTTGAGGTAGTTTTGCAGGGTGGACTTGAACAGAATGCCGACCTTGAGGCAGTTGCAAGTACTTGTGGATAGATCGCCGAACCAATTCAAAGAGAAAACATTGGATTTTACATAATATAGACCAAAGTGAAGAGGATCACCTTTCAAATAACCCAAAGAGTCCAATGCAGGAGCATCTGGAAGTATCCAGACAAATTGAGATAGTTGACAATAAGTTGCAAAGTGTCAGGGAAGCACATTGGAGATTACCGCATTTTATTGCATTTAATTGTTAGAGGTTGCAGAGCTAGAATTAGTTACTGGACATCATGAGCTATGACATATTTGAAATTTAGATCATTTGGAATTTTTTTAGAAGAGATATCATCATCAAAAGATTACCTGTGTTCATAGAGAGAAGCCAACAATGTTTGGTGAAGTCTAATTGGTTTGCAGAGCAATTCCATGACTTGCAGAGCCAAAAGGACTATTGTTCTAAGAAGTTGAGGACCTAGCCGACCTTTAATGAGAACTGCACAAAGTTTTATGTATTTATGGATCAATTCCTTATGTTTGAGGCTGACCTATTTGAGTCTGCATGTTAGCTTACTAGTTGTTGCAATGAGACCGACTTGATAATGATTAGAAGGCTTGTAGAGGATATAAATGGAAGATAGAGGATTGTTACAAAAAAGGTGATCGATAGTACAAAGTATGAATCATGGTAACAAAGTGTTTTGATCTAAAAAGATCATAGAGTAGAGGGAGTGTGGAGTAGGAGAAAGAGTCGATGGAAGAATATTATTGTATAAATTGTTTGTAATCCCTAGGTTGCGGCCTAGCATCTGTAAAGCCTGAGTGACATATGTAATACTTTTTTGCGATCACAATATAAGGATGATGATATTTGAAGGTGTAGTTTTTCCCTATTAGGGTTTTCCTAGGTTACATCTGGTGTCATGTGTTCATGAATATCTTTAACTTTCTATTGATTAACATTTAGTTTCCATTGCATATCTGTTGTGATCATGGAGTTAGTAGTTTAGGCTGCAAGGCTGGACAATCCTTCATTGGAATTTCCTACCTTGACTACATCAACATACAAATATATAAACATGCATTCAATAGAGTAGCATTTAACATAAAGTAGGACATAATGTGAGCGCATTATAACATGCTCATGTTGTGTCTTGCTAGACATGTCCCACACAAACGCAAAAACCATGTCGAAACTAAGATATAATGCGAGTGTGTTATAACATGCTCACATTATATCTTTTTTTGGGAATCCCCAAGCCTTGGGCTTGGTATTTTCCTTGGAATACCAACCCAAAGGCTTGGAGGGCCTTCCCAACAACTAGAGACATGTTTTTTCAAATTCTACAGTATTTCACATAATTGGGTTCATCCTCACCATTAGGATTGTACATGTTTCAATTTCAAACAAATCGAACACCTAGGTAATGCTAGGCTCTCTCTTAGCTATCCAATAATGTAATTTTTTTCACTTTTTGACAATGTTAAGCCTTTGATCTATAATTTATTTTGTTTGTGTCTCTTTTTTGGTGAAAAGAAATATTTGGTGTTTTTTTCATTATAAATTAACCGTTCATCAAAATTTCAAATAAATTACATTTTTAGAGACTAGACTCCATTCTACAAATATTAAAAAAAATCAATTAGTTTCCAAAATTTGTAGGGGTAGCATGACCAAAATTCTATTTTTCAAGAAGTGTCGACTTTGAAAATTAGTTAAAAAATTAAATATTCATTAAAAAATTATCAAAAAAATTGTGCATCAACTACATATTGTTAGCTAATTTCTCATTGAAGCGATTTTAAAAATATTGAAAAAAAGTTCACCGTGTTATGTTCCTACAAAAGTTGCTATGTTATGTTTTTTCTGACAAAAACAACACCAATTTTTGTGGGTCCCTCTAAAAAACCTTTTAATCTCAACCATTTTCAAAATAAATTAGTAGTTTAGAAAGTAGACTCAGAGCACTACGATCCTTTTTTATGTTACATCTTAATATTTTGAGGGTAATTATCCTCAATTTCACATCCAAGGTCATAATTTCCTTATTTTAGGAAAAAAGTGTCCACTTAAGTCCCCTTTTTGGCCCCCCATCCTTTTGCACTTACTCTACTAAGATTGCTATTCAATGAAATGTAGGAAAATAAATGTTTTTGGTTGATACATGATTGCTTTACAACCATGGATGCTCGAGCATCAAAAACCCAAGGTTGCCCAGAGAAAAGTGAGTCCCTCACTTTCTAGGGCTAAGAGGAAAACCAAGATGGTCAACCTCAGCCTAAGAAATCCATGATGAATCCTCTACTAGTCTACCTTTCCACTTCACTAGATATTCCTTGTACCACTTGCTCCTAGTGCTCCTTCTAGCTCTAGTATCCAAAATCTACTCAATCTCCTTTGATTCTTGATGTGGTAACTGCTCTTTCAAATCTACTTCACTGCTACTACCACTTGACCATCCTTCATGGTACTCATAGATGTCTATAATATTGAAAATAGGTGATATACCAAGTGTCTCAAGGAACTCCACTTCATATGTGTTTTTAGAATCAAACCTCCTTAGAATCTTACAAGAACTAGTACAAAAAAAACAATATATGATTAAAAAAACTACTAAAAACAACGTATAAATGACCAAACATTATCACGTGGCCATTAGTAATTTATTGCTAGTCATTTCTAACATGACCAAATTGATGACTAAATAATGTTTAGTCATTTATTGGTTGTTTTGATTGATCGATTTGGTAGTATATTTAGTCATTCATTGTTATAATATGGTCACTTATTTAGTCATTTTTTATTCATTGATATATTTAGTCGTTAATTTAGTCATTTATTGTTGTTAACTGGTTACTTATTTAGTCATTTTTATTCATTGTTTTTTGTCCATTGGTAGTGTATTTAGTCATTAATTTTAATCATCATTTTGATCAATTTGGTAGTATATTTAGTCATTTTTATTCACTGATTTCAATAGACATATATTTAGTCATATTTATTCACTGTTCACTAGTCTCTATCAATTGGTAGTATATTTAGACAATTTAATTATTAATTGACGTCAATTAGTAGTATATTTAGTCATTTTAATTGATTGATATTTGAGGATTTAAACATAAGACACAGAAATACACATCAATCATCAATTGCACACATTAAGATAGTCATTGAGAAGGAAAAATCACTAAACTTTATTAAAAGAAAGGTGTTGTTACAGATTGCACAAGTCTGAAATATCTATCTTTCCTGAAAATTACTTAGAAATAGAGTATTACAATTTTTATTTTCAATCACAATATTGAATATCTGATTTATAGTGCAAAAAAATGACATGAAAAAAACTTCTCCAAAAAACTTCTGCAATGATGGAAACACATTCTTGGAGCCCTTCAATGTAAGCACATGCCCCTTTCATCTCTTAAAACTTCTACAACATGGGAAATATTCCTGGAGAAAACTGTAACATGTAGAATCAAAGAAGGAGAGTGTTGATCATATCCCATATATGAAGCTCTCTCCTTCAATGGAGTAAAAAATAACCCTATAATCTTTCCTCCTTTATATGCAATGTGCTATTTGATATGAGCAATAGGATATTTCCTTTTCTACCATGAATGAAGCTATGCCTCAATACAACCAAAAAAAATACTATTAGTCTTAATTCATAAAGAATAAAAGTGAATTGTATATTGCAAGTTTACAAAAGTAAGTCCAAACATAGCAGAAAGATAAATCAATTAAAAAATTGTAGGAGATAGATCACATCCACAAACATGGGAGAGCTATGAAAAATTGGAGAAATTGGCTTGGAAAATGAAGGAAACAAGGTATTTCCAGATTCAAGACTTTTACTTAATGTTGTGGAATAGAAGTAAAAGAATCATTTATTTGCCACCATAGTGAAAAGTTAGCAATTGCATTTGGTTTGTTAAACATGGCCCCTAGTACAACTATTAGAATTGTTAAGAACCTTTGAATATGTTTTAATTTTCACACGACATCTAAAATCATCTTCAAGATTGTTGCATGAGAAATTGTTCTGAGAGATGTGAACCATTTCCATTATTTTAAAAAAGGACAATGTTCTTGTGGAGAATATTGCTGATGCTAAATGAAACAATTTGAAAAATAGGCTTGCACTATAATAATGTGCACTACATCAAATATCCAGAAATAACAAAGGGACATCCATCAAAGCATAAAAACAAGAATTTTTTTGTCATATGTTGCAGTTACAAGTGCCTTTCTAGACATACATGAAAATGTGGAACCATAGACAAGGAAAGTGAACTATTTCAAAAAATGCCTCAAAGAAATGTGATATCATGGTGTGATAGGGTGAATTTAGGTGCTAGAAAATGAATAGCAAACAAAAGAGAGAAAATGACACTAAAAACACTCTACACCTCAAGATTAGCCTAGTTGGATTCAATACAAAATAAAGATGACAAATGGAACCTTTTACCTTGTCTCGAATTGATCCTTTGGTTGGCCCTTCAATCTTTGGTGTTGTATGCTCCTTGGATGGCAAGAGATGCAAGCTAGAAGACGATATGAGAATGGATGAAAGTGGATGCAAGTGTGAAAAATGGCTAAGTATGGCCCCTAGAATTTTTTTGCAAGAGTTTGGCTACAATGCATGATCTCTCCTAAAATGAGAGAAAAGAGGGGGTATTTATAGAGAATTTGGAATTCTCTAGGGAAATGGAAGGTCAAGATTGAGCCACCAAGATCAAGATGTAGGGCTATGGTGATTTGAGAACTCACAAGCCCTCACATCTTGACATGTGGCATGTGAAGTGGCTTAAAAGAGATGATGTGGACATGAGGTGGAAGGATAGTACATAACATGGAGGTGGTACATAGTATTTTGGGATTGGGACAAGATCTCCTTATAAAGGAGGTACTTGTCCCCCTGTGGGTGAAAGGACATGTGAGGAATTAAAAATTCCTCAAATATTCTCATGGGGATGAGAGAAGGAATTTAAAATTCCTTTAAATGCATTGGGGGATTAAATGTGAATTAAAAATTCACATGGGGAATGGAGTGCCTTCTCCAAAAGGAGAAATCATTTAATAGGGTTGAATCAATTAAGTGATTAAGGTTGTGCAAGTACTTGATCAGACTAATTAATGAAGATTAGGAGAGGGTTAGATTTCACATGTAACTTGATGTGACAAGTCAAAGATCACATGGGGAAGAGAAAAATGAATTTAATATTCCTTGGAAGGATAAAAGCAATTAAAAATTCCTTGAGAGGTTGATTAGGCTAGTTAATGAAGGATTAGAGGAGGGTTAGGTGGCTAAGAGAGATTAGAGGCCAAATTGCAAAAGTTGGAGGATGTGACACATCCTAATCAAGGATTAGGCATGTGCACATCCCTAATGATGAGATTAGAAGGTGGATTAGGTTTAGATAAAAATGATGGAGGATGTGACATATGAGGAATTAAATAAATGTGATATTTATTTAATTCATTTGATGAAAAGGAGGATTAAAGAGATAATGTATTTATTTATTAATTAAATACCTTAGGTATTTACATAATTAAGGATATTAATTAAATAATAGGGATATTACCTAATTAATGCGGATAAGGGGATGCTTAGATGAAAGGGGATAAATTTGCATATATCAAGTGTCCAAATTTATGTGTCTACACATGGAATGCCATGATTAAAGGGTATGTTCAAAATGGGTTTTTTCTAAAAAGTCCTTAGAAAATTTTAAGAAAATACAACTAATGGGTGTAAAGCCCAACTTCTCAACCTTTGAAAGTGTCCTTCCTACCTATGTGTGAATTGGAGCTTTGGAAGAGGATATGAACATCCATCAAAAGAATATTTGGAAGTGGATTTTTATTAGATATTATAGTTGCAAGTTCCACTTTGGATCACCAAAGCCTTCACAAAACCTTCTGCACAACCACCACAACACCACATAGTTGTTGTTTGTCCTTCACGGTGATACAAGGAAATCACCCTGCATCACCACAAAGGCCCAACAACTATGTGGTGTTGCGGTGGTCCTTCTACACAACCACTACAACACCGTACAGTTGTTGTTGGGCCTTCGTGGTGATGTGGGGAAAGCACATTGCATCACCTCAAAGGCCAAACAATAATTGTGTGGTGTTGTGGTGGTCCTTCTACACAACCACCACAATACTGCATGGTTGTTATTGGGCGTTCATGTTGATGTGGGGTGCTTTCCTCACATCACTGCGAAAGCCCAACAATAGTTGTACAGTGTTGCAATGGTTGTGTAGAAGGTTTTGTGAAGGATTTGGTGATTTGAAGTGAAACCTTCAATTACATTATCTGGTAAAAATACACTTACAAATATGCTTATTCCTTATGAGAAATAATCATTCATATAACTGGTTAATTGGAAGAAAACTAGGAGATAGCTTGAGTGCTTAGTTAGTAATAACAATTTTGAAAGCACCTTCTTTGAATGCGAGTGCAATTTAGGAAGTTGGTTCAGACACAAACTTGTCTCGACAAACGGTACTTAAGCTTCCTCAAAAATGTGGTGAGTGTGCAAGATTTTCCTCCAAGAGAGTATCAAGGATGATAGGATATCATGGAGCCATGTATCATCCATTTGTTTTCTCCTTGTTGGCTACCATAGTAGTTTGTGTTTGTGTATGTTTTCTATTCAAGGGACTCCCAAAAGTTAGTCTAGTTCCACCATTCATGTGGGAAAAAATTGGTTATGATGCATATTAAAGCTATGTTACTTTAATTGGGATGTTGGTTCTGCATTTTATGTTGCAAGAAGTTGGATTCCATGGATATCAAGTTTCAAATTCTGCTCTCAAACTCTATCTTGTGACATTGAACATGCTACATCACATTACACATTCAAGCAAAGAAAATGAAAATTTATTCCATTAGCAAATGAGGGGATCCTTCTCATTAGTGGGTAAGCTATTGTAAAGAGCCCACAAATACTGATACGGACTCTTGAGGAGTGACCTAGGAAGAATGAGAGAAAGGTTTCTAGCCTTTCAAGGTTCTTGCTATGTGAATATTATCATAAATGTGTATTTTGAAACTATGGAAAAAAATATTTTGTGTATATAATCATAAAGATTCCAATGGAAAATCCAAGTATCTCTTAATAGCTTGCTCTTGTGTTGGATCATAACATTTTGAAGTAGCTTATGGTATTTTGCATAGGTGCAAACATTCTCTGTAAGGCTTAGTTTTGGGTGGGCACAAGCATTTCTTGACATACTTTCTTCCTAATTGTGGAAAACCATTAGAAAGACACATTTGGGCTGCAAAATATAGGGCACATATACTCTCAGTCATTGCTTCTCTAGGTGGTATGGAATTAGGTGGATATCGTGGGGTTTGTGTAGGATCATCATGGAAAAAACAGGCCCTTAAGTGGCAAAAAATTCAGAAAAATCAGAGTTAGACAACTTGACGTAAAAATTTGAATAAGTTATCTATATTATTTCAAAAATATGCAACAATAGAATTTGTAGAAAATTGAATGTAGTTTCTAAACTACTACTAGGTTTGTTTTAAAAAAAAGAAATCTATTTGGTGAAAATTTAAAATTTCAATGCAGTGGTACTTAAATTTAAGGGAAAAAATAAGAAGTAGGTGTCTGTCTGACCGCCCTAACCACAATAAAATGATAAGATTTTTTTATAAGATTTTAGATATAAGTAGAGGACTCATGAACCAATGTGATGCATATTTTTTGTAATTTTTTTCCAAGTAAATAATTAATTATGAATTTTTTATTATAACTTTTTAAAAAATATAAAAACTCGTATGTGTGACCACCTTAACTTGGTCAAAACTTCATGAAATTCAATTTTTCTTTTTTTAATCCTATACTATGTGAAGCATAGAATGTGACACATGTTTTGGATTCAAAAAATGTGATACCGTTTGAAAGCTATATATGTTTTTCAATCAGCCTATCAATTGGGACTTTAGTCGTAATTTGAATAGAAAATGAATCATAATTACTTATTAAATTCAAAATAAAGCATAATTTATATCGGTGGAAATATGAGAATCTTCTTTAAAAACCCTTTTTGTTTCATCAATTTTGGGTAAAAAAATAGTCATCAGCCACATACCCATGATATTGCCACTTTTTGGCCCATCATGATCCTGCACATACCCCGTGGATTAGAGTACATTATATGCTATCTTATGTACTGGGGAAACTTGTGTCAAGATCTGAGAAGATAAATGATTCTTTTACTATCAAAACACTATACCTTCCATTCTTAGTGTATCTACTGTCATACCTCTCACTAACACTATTATTTTATTGACACTGTTATCCTACTTCCTCTACAAAAGACCTCCATTTGAAGGCATCTTGACTACATATTATTCACAAAAAAACTCTACAAGTGCAATAAGACGTTTGCAAAACAAAATATGAATTCACTGAAAAATTACTACCTAAGTAATATAATATGCTCAAATGAAGGAGCACTGTAATTGTGACTAAGAAAAAATTGTGTAGAAATTGTTAGCACTGAGAAATGAAGAAGATATCACATTGAATTAGGTGATTGAGATCACTGAAAGGAATATCATTGTTAGAGATTTGCAAGCTATGAATTTTCCTCTATCCTATAGGATTGAGAAAGGAAGAAAACTAGCAAATAGTGATTGAATCATAACAAAAAATCCAAAAAATAATGAAAGTTACTATCAAATGGTGACAAATATATGTCCTCTAAGTCATTTGCACGTGATGATTGAGAACACAGTGAGTAAGAAGTAAAAGAGCACTAGATCATAGCAATGCAAAATGGTCATGAGTTATGCAATGAACTTCACTGTTCTTTTGATCACAAAGGAGATCAAGATAATAACCAACATATTGATGTGCACAAAGAATGCTCATCGGGAAGTGCAAACTTCCTTACAAAGCAATTACCACAACAAAGTTTGAGGTGATTTTCACCTGCTATTTTATGCTGATATGGATATGTTATAATCTACAGTTAATTGTTGTAGCATAACAGATAGGCTAAATAGTTTTTCATACACCACTGTTTCTTAATCAAAATTTCTATACCTTATTCTAGGAGAAAATCATAGGGGGATTCTATACATAAGATGCCATTTTTTTCAAATTCAAAACTGTTAGCTCTCTCATAATTATTTGCTTCATTTATTTGATCTAAGAAAGCTTACCATATAGAAGATTCTCTACAAATCATAGTAAAATCCTTTATTTTGGGAAGACTGTTCAAAATATTCCCATCATAACAATGAACAAAAGCATCACTCATTAACTTGAACTTTGCAAGAGTTTCATCAAATTCTACTTTTCCACTCTCTTTTCCATTTTGACTTTTATTCCCAATCTCATCCATTTAGAACTTCCTCAACCTGTAGATCAGGTTGTTAGCCATAACTTTACCAGGCACTGAGGATAGCTTCAAGTTTTTACCCAAGCAACAATTGACAAAATTCAGCCTTACTAGATACAATGTGTTGAAAGCTCTTTGAAGTTATTCTAGAAAAGAGTTCTTGAGAGTATAATGTGCTATTTTGGATTAACCTTTTGCATGAGTTCCATATCTTTGATTAGCTATTTTGAGCTTGATGACCTTCATCAAGAATGATCAGACCCAAGCTCTCTAAAATCATTTTCTCCAATATGCTTAGAAGATTATATATATATGATACAATATAGCATTTTGTACTCCTAGTGTTGATTTTCTACAACATGATTCATTCTATCTCACTTTAGTTTTCAATTTTGTTTCATGTGAATGACCTTTCCTCCATTTAATTTTATATAATGGCTTTTCTTGTGCTTTTGAATGATATTTTGTATAATAACCACTTAACTCCCCTTGAAAACATGTTTTGGTAATAAAATGGAAACTTCACAAAACTATACAAATCATTGCCATACTTTACAAAGGATGCTTAGGCTCATGCTTAGCTTAGAGAAGACATTGAAGAGATTATCAATGGTTTTTTTGGTAAATTCATGAACCCTAGGTACGGATTTCCCAAGCTTGAAAAGAGAAACTTTGGAGCATGTAACGAGTTGTGACAAAACTATAAAACACTTCCCGAGGTCAAAGACAACAAAATAAAGAGCCGAGGTGGTTAAGTGAGGAATGAAACTAAGTATCCAAAACATCACTTGGGTTATAATCATTTAGAAAAATCTTGCCCAGCAAGACTTAACCAAAAATCACCATGGCACCAATTTAAAAAGAAAAAGGGGAGGGGTCCCAAAATTTTGACAATACAGGCTCTAACTGGGGACAAGGACTACAAAGGACGTATATAGGAACCCAAAAGTAATCGACTAGTCTTATCAATTGGGCAATCGAGTCAAGTGAAGAAAGAGAAAAACCAGCAGGTCAAAGCAAACACACCCAAAAATGACACACAAAAAGGTTGTGTACAAGGTAGGGCGACACCTACAAGAAAGAAAAAAAAGAGGAAATTACACAAAGCCATTAACTAGCTAAGAGAAAAATGACCCAGACCTGAAAAATCCCGTTGATGTTTGCAAATTTTGAATCAAGGCAAGGGATTGAACAATCCAAGCATAACCTATGTAGTTAATCAAGAGATCACCTAAATTCCTCCTAAACAACCACTTCTCCTCATAAATTTCTTCCTAATGCAAAGGAGCATAATAGAGAAATCTTAGAGATTCTCATTACTATTTCTCATGGTTTGGCTGGAAATATTTCTTTCCTTTGAGGTAGGTTTGAAATTTCAGCGTCCCTTGCATCAATGCAACTCTCTATTTCAAGAATCATCCTCTGTTTAGTAGAGCTACTTGGTGACTTTACAACTTCTTGGTCTTTTATTTTCAAAATATCCTCCTTTTCTTGATAATCAACAAAACAATGAGTAGCCTTAATCATTAGTGATTTTACTAAACCAGAGCCTGCCTCTTCAAATAAAACATTGTCATGAACTTCAAAATATTCAAAAAGAAAGAGAGGGTTTGAATTGACTGAAAATTTCATACCAATTTCACCCAAAGGATCTTTAAGAATCTTCTCAGTGACACAATTTTTTTTACCCTAATGGAATTCAAACATGAAGGTTTCATATTTTGGGGCAAAAAGGTCACCAGGCTCTTGGCCTTCATCGTTCGAGGTTAAAGGAAGTGCATTATTTATAGAAACTAGTGAAGAACTAAATTCAAAGATTGGGTTACACTTTCCTTGAGGGGTATAATCCTCATCATCATTAGATGAAGTAAGCTCACCTTCTGATTCTACCATAGTTTTCAGACTAAAGGCTTGGGCCTGCTAGCACTAATCCCTTTCCTTCACAAACATTCCCTAGTTAGGTAAAGGTTGGAACTAATCAAATATAGTCAATTTGATCTATTCAACAGTAGGATGGGAAGTATTAGGAATTGTCCAAAAACTAGAGGAGGTTGGGGTAGGTAATGGGTGATAATCGATAGGTAAAGGGACTTGAATAGGTTTCCACTTACCAACTACTATTAGGTCATTCTCAATATTCACTGCCTTGGTTTGAGCTTTTTCAATTCCACTGACCTTTTCCCTTTTAAGCATAAGCTAAATATCATGATTGAGAGAAAAAATAAAAACATGAAATTGAATCACCTTTCTTGGTTGTTCTGGTGAAGGAATTTGCTAAAGAGATCAATTAAAATGATATACAAAATTATTCATAGATTCACGACCTTCCTTTACAATCTTGAAGAAATTTCTAAGTAATGTAGCCACATCAATTGAAACCTAAAAATGCTTGAGGAATTTTTGGTGCAAGACATCCCATCTAGTTATGCAACCCTTGTCTACCCCTTTAAACCACTCAACAACCTTCTCAACCAGACTATCTACGAAGATTCAGACAAAGACATTTTCATTTTGGATGCCTAGGATTCCACTCACTGCAGTCATGGCTAGGACATGTTCTTCATGATCTTGAAGGTCATTGTTGGCCTCCTACAATGATTTTAATAACTAATCCTTTACAACCATGACTCAGGGATTGGACATCTAACCTGAATAGCTATCTCAATCATCATGAAGGTGCATTTAACTTGTCAACCCAGGGACGTGAACTTGAAATGGGTTAGCACAATATGTGCACTAGGAAATCAAAGTAGCCATTGCATTCTATAGCTAAGAAACACAATACTGAAAGTAAATTGCTTGAAAGGGAAATAGACAAATGTTGAAGATCAATCAACAACTATGCTAAGCTGAAATGCGTAATAGGAATAAAAATATGAGCAATGAACAAGACACTACTCTGTCTGCTTTGGCTGCAGGAATAGTCAATGCCATATTTTTAACTAAGTACTAAACCACAAGTAATATTGAACTAATGCTAAACTAATAAGATAGATTACTCACCAAGTGGGCCCCCTTGGATAAGTATCCTCTAAACTAATAAGAACTCAAGTGCTTGAACTCATAACTTTATTTTATTCACTATAAATCATGTATACAAGAGAGTAATGTATTTGTATTACTAAAATTGGAGAATGAGAGTACAATATCAAATTGTGCAACTCCTGAAAGAGTATCAAATCATTATTTATACTACAGCTAAACAAGGCATTCAACTCCACGACTAGGAGGACGCCATTTAGGGAAAACAGGGGAAAGTGGAGTGATGGTGGTTACACATGCATGTAATCTGGTCAGACATGCAAGTCCAAACGCATATCCAACACAATAGTAACACCCATGCATGCTCAATCATTAAGGTCCACAACAAGGTGATTATGTTCAGTTGCATGGAGAATATTTTGTCATTGGCTACCTTTGACTTGGAGCGATTCCTCAACTAGACACTATGGTGCATTCCCAACTGGCACTATCTTCCTCAACTTGATGTATTAAATCTGCATGGCAAGGTCAGTACGCATAATAATTACACATCTATAACCACTCTAAGAATCATTCATTAATCACATGCAAAATCAATATAGTTAACCCACATAATATGCTAAATTTCATTAAGGCATGCAGGGATAGGATAATGTCAAATGTTAATGGTTTAAGGGAAACATTATGCAAATACCAACATTTAATCATCAAAGTTCATGACATTAGCCAACAAATAGACTATAGATTCTACCCAAAACTAGGCTCATCAGCCATTGCCAGAGAAATTTTGAAACCTCTTCCTTGAGCCACATGGTAGATCATTGCATTGAGATAAGGTGAGATTCCCAATATGATTACCCTAGGGAACTAAGGTTATGATGCTTGGAGTTGCCAACTCCTAAAGGATTAATGGAGAGGGACTACAGGTCACTGTCTAGGTGGCAATTGAGCTAGAGGATTATTTGGTGGCTAACTGAGATGCCGATTATGACTCTAATTAGGAGGTTGATTTTTACATGGATCACGATGATGGGATGGGTCGACATAGTATTCAAAGATCAACCTTGGGGTTCATTCCACTACTAGTAGTGGTGGACGTAGGACCCGCTTCTCCTCTTCCTCCAAGACAAAATTAACTCACATATAATCGGCAGTGTTTCTCCTGTACCTCCAAGAGAGTGTATTTAATTCTAAAATAATATCTTCCTATTTCACCTACATCAAATGAAGTTCAGGTTGAAGTACGAGGAACACATCATTATGGGGAAGTACCATCTTGTCGCATGACACTAGATAAATTGATAGAAACTTAATTTTTCCCTAGTGGAGTCACCAAAAATATGTTAGTGAATAGATTGGCCCTCTTGATAAACACGTGTTGTACACTTTTTGCTCACATGCCACACCAAAGATGGGGACCCTCTTTTTCTTGCTTTGTCTTTTGATTTTGCTATAGATCTGACCTCTTCTCCTTTAGTGTTAGGTTTATTAGAATTTTGGATTTTGCTTCATTGGGAGAAATTTATGCTTCATCTGCACTTAGGGTGCTTTGATTGCAACACTTTGATCTTAGGCCATAATTGGAACTCCATGCCTTCATTTAAATTCCATTTGTAGGAAAAATTGGCTAAGTCCAAGTGAGGTTCAGAGATTTCCTCCTATGTTGGATTTTTCGAAGGGATTACCCTTCGAAGATTCCGCCTGTAGGCAGATTTTCCAAGGAATGTGTCCTCTCAAAGAATCTGAGGTACCTTGAATTTTCCATGCTTGGTTTCTTTTAGAGAATCTATGGCGTAGTGGATTTTCCAAAGGTTATTTCTTTTGAATAATCTGGTTCTTTTCGGATTTTTTGAAACCCACCCATGGTTGTATCTCTAAACTTTTATCAGGACCTGTCAGGGCATTTATTTCTCTTTCAATCTTCAGTTTCACTCAGCTTGGTTTGATTCATCACTAAAGTTCTCGCGATTAATTTATTCTTCTAATTTTGTTGATGCTATCTTGGTAAATGGAATTTTCAATCACTATGATCATTCTAATGTTGCATGACTATGTGAGAAAATTGGTTTATATATATATATATACGTGCATTTCAGAGTCTCTTGTTGGTTTCCTGTCTGGTCTTCCCTGTGCATTGAGTCTAGATCCACTTTATAAAATTGATTCCCCTATATAAATCTTGAATCTTGCTTTGTAATAAGTGATTAGGATTTAATGATTTATTAATCGAAGATGACATTGATGTTGACCATGTTTGCAAGCTTGAAAATCTTAGTATACTTGATGCATTTAAATAGCTTTGTTGTTCATAATACTAGAACTAGCAGCTAAAGGCCTTCAACACATGAAGTCCACCATCAAGCATGATAGGAAGGAAAACCATTTCACATAATGCAAGGCTTATGATTTCTTTTTGGTGATATGTTAATGGAAGGAATCTGTGAGATTGCAACATCCGCAAAGGCTAAAGAATTTCAAAGAATCTGTGTGCCAGCTAGAGGATGGATATTTCACATTGATTCAAAGTGGGTGATGCTTGAGTAAAATGATAATCTTTGATGAAGTCATAAGCATCAAGGTTGAATCCTTGTGGGATTGATTATTGAAATAGAGTCTCATTAATAGGGGAATCACGAATGGAAGGAAAGTAAGGAATTAGTTGATAACACCATTCAAATGTACCATAAGGAGAAATGCAAGGAAATTGTGTAAATCAGAGTGGTAATGAGGCACTTGAAGATTCAATGCGGAGGATTTTGTGAAATTAACGACACAATGTAAAGGTTCAAAATTTTCTATAGTTTAGAAAATCTGGTGTGTGAGGGATTCCATGAAGGAATAAACCCTCGAGAAATCCAGATAACCCCAGAATTCCTAAAAGGGAAAAATCCCCAAAAGCCCAAAAGTCACGAAGAGGATGAAGTTTACAAATTTCATATGTCATGGGAAAAAATTAATAATGGGGAAAGTAATGTGGGTCATGTGTCAAAGGAGTTGAGGAGTTGAGAGGTTCGTGAGGATCAAGCTTGCAATATGAGGATCGATGAAAATCATCTCACGAAGTTCAAAGGATATGATAATCGCATATTACTTGGATATTTTATGGGTGGCGTTTTGGATTCATTCAACCAATTTGACAATACAATGCAAAAAACCAAAATCTATCATAGATAAGGTGAAAGTCTTATACAGAATGTGTTATAAGTCTCCTTGCACACGATAAAGGTGAAGTAACATCTATTGAGGTGTACGACACGAAACATTAAGGCCTTTAGCAAAACATTCTCACCGTCCAAAAGAAATGAACGATGTCTTGAAGTGGTACATGGATGATATATTATAGGACTCCATCCTTTCAAAGAATCGCATAGGATGGTGATAATTCAAAACATCTCGCACCATTGTTGATATGGAATTAAAATTATAGGAAGACCATGAGACCATGGGGGCATCACGATAACAAGAGTAGCAGACTGTATGTTGAAGAATATATCAACGAATGAAGGAACTTATGCACAACAATTAGTATTTGATTATAGCATGATGTCGTAGCACACAGGTTACAAAGCTTAAAGAATAGTATTATAATGTGCTTGCAAAATTCGGTGATTGAAGGAATTTGGTTTTCCATAAGATGTTCATGGTTATTCGGATTCCCAAAAGGTAGTAAAGAGAATGATCATGGCAGAAATATAAAAATCATTGATCAAAATGAGGGTGAATTACTGCTAAAGGACTTTGAATCTCTCTTACTATTGGACGATTTCACTGGTATGGATCGGTATTTAACATTCTCATGAGGCCTCGAATGGAAGATCTCGGCCAAAGCATATAATGCAGATGCATATTGATGACGAAATGTGTAGAATATAAGGGCCCATAATCATCTAACAATGCCAACTTCCTAACGACTATGAAAGAAAAGGCCTCACGATAGAGGCATTTTGATTAGCAGGCAATTGAATTAAAATTAGTGAATCAATCTAGTTTGCGAATGGGAATTCTCTATAGATTTACATCGGAGCTAGTAGGAGTAAGGGATTCCTGGACACTACAAACGATGGAATACATGGGAAGTCTGCATAGGGTAGAGTACTTACAAAAGGAACTTATGTATACGGTCATATCTAAAAGGGCGTCTGGACTAAAGCAATGGTATGAAGCTCTTGCTGTCAGGAAATTTGAAGATCAAACTATATGGAGTAATATTTGGAGCTCGATCGATGCAACTCAACTCCAGGAGATCTTGAATTGCGAAGGTGTTAAATGGCATTTTAAAATATGGGGTAAAGTTCTGGAAAAATCCTTAACGTTGAGAAATACGCAAAGAGAGCAAAGCGCGTAAAATCCAACGTAAGGTGAATTCTTCGGTGGGGACTAAGTCTTAGAAAATCTGGGATTAGGTGGATTCTCCAAAAAGAATGATGTTCAGAAAATCTGCCTGACTCCAGAATTCCCGAAGGACTAGAGGTTCGGAGAATCCGACACATCTTGGATTCCCCGAAATGATAAATTCTATGAGACACCAAAACTCTCGAGGATCAGAATCTACGAAAGTCCAAAATTTGCAAGGTGGTGATGTATTTGGTTTTTTCACAGAAGGATTATGATACATCCAAAGATTGCACTTAATAGTGATGAATTGTTGTTTTATGAAGTCCTGAATGCAACGAAATAATTCCTAATCTGACAAGGCATGTTCAGTGTTGTATGCTCAATTGAATAGAGTATCTGAGTGGATATAAATAGAAATACTACAAGGGATTGTTGGGAAACATTTCTCATTGCCTCAATGGATCAAAGAGTGAGTTTTGAGATCATAAAATTTGATAAATTCATTTTGCATGGCAAAGAGCTTAAATCCGTATGATATATATATATATATATATATATATATATATATATATATATATAGAATGATATCTCAAGAAAGCCAGGAATCATTGTTAAAACCATTGGGAGTCTTGAAACCCAAAACGAGAGGATTGGTTGCTATTTGGATCACAAGCAAAATCAATGCTAGGCAGTGATGAAAGTTACTAGGTCTCAGGGTGATCTACAGGCTCTCGGAATGAATACAAAATGCTACCACACACAATATCCAGGAACGATAAATGGAGTTACAAATGGCGTTGTATAATATGATCATTGCACTCAAATTTGTGGATATAGGATACAACTATATATTTAGATCTGAAACTATCGAAGGGATAATGCTATCGTTGCATTCGAGGGGATAGCAGAATTTCCAATCAATTATAAAGCTATGATTTGGAGTATAATATTTGAAATGGTGACAAGGTTCCATTCCAAGGAGTGTATCTGAGATGGGAGGTATGCACGATATCATGAAGGATCGGCTCGACACATAATATTTGATCACGTTTCTAATATCTGTTGCAGGTGGTTTAAGAATCATGAATAGTCCATCCATCAGATGTGTTAAATCAGCAGCGAATGAAATTTATTATAATTAATGGTGGGAGTTTTATTCATGGAGATAATAATATTAAATGATGCCTCCATTATTTGAAAGGAATCGATGGTGTCAAGATAATATTGTGGTATTTTAACTAGGCTGCCCATGGACCGTTGTGGGGTGGTAATCATTTCTATGGACCGAAATATATCAAAATCGCCACTATCTCCCTTACTTGCTCAACAATTGAAGAATGAAAAAAGTGAAATGGATATTTGAGGGGAAGCAATGAATGGAATAGATTAACACAAGGCTCACAGGAAATGTTGTAGTAAGCTCCTCATAAGAATAAGTAGTTTTCCAAGTTTTAAAATCATTAGAGCATAATGACAATTGTGATACACAAAATCATGAAGATAGAAGGCTCGAGCAATTAAGGTGGATGGTTTGAGGTTGAATAATTTCAGATGATGATTGAGTTTTTAGGGATAATGTGGGAGCCATGAAAGGAATTAGTAATGTCTGAAACCACATCTCTCATTCAAGCATAAATCTAGTGTTTGCGACTGGATGTAAGGTTTGGAAGATTATTGAGGAAATAATGTATTTTGATACATTGTTCCATGGGTATTTGATATTGTAATCTTCGTGGGCTAAACTTCATCAATGAAGGACGTTTGATGTATGGCTTGCATTTCCTGGGGTCGCACTAGAATATTACGTCATACCAAACCTAAGTGAAAAGAATGTATTGATGATGAACAACTGATAGGAATATAAATAATGTGAGTTCCCAAGCCCCTGAAGAATGTACAAGGTTATTGTTCAAGTACAATCTGAAGCAATTTGCATAGGCTTATTAGTATTAAAAATTCCCAAGGGTGATGACATCTACAATAACGATTCAAGATAAAGAATTGAAGATTGTATCATTTGGAAATTCAATCATAGGCTACTTTGCAGTGATAATGTGGCAAGTGGAAATAAAGCCAATGTTTTAAGAAGTTTACCGATTGAGGGGAATATTTAGTTCCTTGGGCTCACTGCTTCATTTAATTCTTATCCTATGATTAGAAGGATACTTAATTCGTGGATTTTTGGATTTAATCTTAAAATGGGTTTAGTGTTTCTTCATCAAATATTTTTTTTCATATTGCTTGTAGGTGCTCTTTCATGGAGAACCACTTACATATGGAAGCATGCAAAGGGGGAGGAGTTTTCAAACTATTTTCAAGTGCACCTGCTTAGGGATACATGCAAGACCCAGCTGCCAGGAGAATTTTAAAATTACAATTTAATTGCAACTCAAATCAAATGTGCACCTACATATGGAAATGTGCCACAACTTGTGTATAGCTAAAAGTTTATTTGAAAGAGAAGTCACATGTGAAGCTGTTCTACTCTCCAATCAGAATTCTCATTAATGTCAAGGGAATAATATTTATTTTCTTATTGCTCCAAATTGTAACTAAATTCGTGTAATTGGTTGATGATGTATCACATGTACCAAACTTGATGTAACTGTCTAGGGTTTTTGGAGGATTGATCTAAATTGTTGGATTAATTTAATCCTTTCCATTGAAACTAAATTGTAATATCTATAAAAGGCTAGTGCATGCTCATTTGTAAGGGGTTAGAGACTATAATAGCTAGGTTAGAAAGCCAAAATTGGCTAAGTTAGGAGAAGTTAGTAATTGTAGGAGAGGAGAGAACTAGAAATTGTTATGTAATTCTGGAGAAGTTATTGCGAATGGGTTGTTGACTTGGCAAACATTGTACTATGCTTTGATAGTTTATGGTTTCTTGCTCTTGATTCTTATTGTTAGATGTTAGATTTTAGTTTTTTTGCAATAATGGTAAAATGTGAATGATGTTTGATCGATCTCCGGTCCCTAATTTTAGCAATTTTCTAATTGTAGGTTGTTGTGTAAAGTTAGTCTGAGCCCTATATTGTGCTTAGTTCAAATGTGAATGCTTTTTTGCATTGTGCCAGTAATTGGGTATGTGGATGAATATTCATAGTATGAAAATCTTCAGTTTGCTTAGAAGATTGCACTATTTTTGTAGAGTTGTAGGCTTGTCCTTAATTAAGCAGAGATTGGTTTTATTAGGGATCTATCCATTTGAAACATTTTCCATTGCTTTGATTGATCTTAGAAGCTAGTTTAGAATAGGTAGCTCTCTTAAACCCCTTACCTTTTGCTCTTTCTTTATATCTGGGTTTGTTTTAGGATTGAAAGCATCATTACACTATTATATCTAATGAGCAAGTACTTCTAGTATTGTTCATTTGTAAGGCCCCTTGTGATTACTAGTATTTTAACATTATCTTTGAGTTGTTTCACTGCATTGTCAAGACCTGACATTAGAGACCTTAAGCTTATCTCTTGAGGCTTGTTAATAGAGATTTACCTTTCAAGAGAGATAGGATATTATATTCTATCTAAGTTGTTGCTGTGTAGAAAACACCATCAACAGATTGGTGCTAGAAGGAGGGCATGAGCATAAGGTGATGTTGCTGGAAGTTGAATGAGCCTTCATGATAAAAATCTGAGATATGATAGATCTCTAAATATGAAACTACAAATTATGAGTCAAGATGGAAAAGTAGTCTTATGCTTTTCATGATGGGAACAGTCTTCAAATTGATTTTCCTCATCTTTGTGAGTCTTTGGATAAGAGATTAGATCTCTAGAATGGTAAGGGTTTGCATCACTATACATTATCAGACAAGTGTAGAATCCACAGTACCACTAGGCATAATGAGTTTGAATGCTTAACCTTTTTGGGTAAAATTGAGAGTATTTTTTAAAGGGATATTTTCATGCGAAACCTACCTAAACCACTAGCCTCTATAGATTTAGAGTTTATTGATGTTGTAGTTGAGGCATTCACAGAGATAGTTAAAGATCAGCTCAGTAGTGGTAGGTGTTTGCAAGATTTCATCTCATCTAAATGGTGCATCATTCATAATACATCCCTTTCAGAATTCACTTTTCATTCGTGTGTAGCCATTATCGTTAAAGTTGGGAGATATCTAGAGTGGAAAGAATAGTCAGTTAAGGAATGTACTATAGAGAAGCCACCAAATTCTAGATTGAAGAATGTGCATTAGGTGTTGAGTCAGCCAAAAATGAAGCAACACGCCAGAAGGAAGAGTTTGAAATATCCAAGGCAATAAAGGTAGTTGATGAACATCCAAGTGAGGAAAAACCTACAAACACAAAGGATGTTGGTCCTACAGAGGCTAACCAAGGGTTTGAAATGGAAAATATAGTTGAGGGTGAACCAGAACATAAAGAAGAGCTAAGTCAAATTTCCTCTGTTCATGATGAAGATCCACTACAAAATAGATACAATGGGTTTGTGGTGAGATTTTTGAAGGATTGTTCAAGCCTGGGATATGAAGTTTTCCTAGAAGAATCGTTGCTATCAACTTGGTGCAGGATACATGAAGAGGAGCATTCTGAATTCTCCTGTTTCTAGTGCCAAACAGCCATAAAGGAGGTGGAAGAACAAGTGCATTCATCACAACATTCAAGGGATGCACAAAATAAGTCTTTGATAGAAGGATTTCAACAATTTGTCGATGAATTTCTTGAAGAGGATGAGGGATCACTTAATGGAGAAGTCAATATTCCGGATGGCCACAATCAAGAATCTAAACCAATGCTAATAGAAGTAAACTTAGGGAGTCTTTTTATTTATAATTTTTTTTTCCCCTCTATCTATTGATGAATTGAGCACTGAAAATTCACTGACTTTATGCATTAATGATGAGATAGCTAATATGGTTCATATTTATGTGCAAGAAAACTTGAATGATGCTGAAAATAGTAATATTATAGTCATAATTGATGGGATTGATCACACAATTGTGGGTGAAAGTGTGCTTGAAGATCAGCCTGTGATGCCCCCTGATGAACATCCTATTGAGAAATTTGTTGTATAGGACAATGCTTTTGCACTTTCATCGTTGATTCCCCATGCAGAAACACAAATAGGTGAAATGTTCCATGTTGTTAATTATGAGTTTTTTTAATCTAAATTTCACCTTGGACTGCTTACTAATGACTCTAACTCTTTTTTTCATGTTTCAAGTGCGAGAGGTATACTGCACCATCAGTGGAGACCTCCTAACAACATGGATATCAGCTCCTCACGATTGGAAGATGATAAACACAACATTCAGTCTGAATAAGCATCACACCAGGTTGTTCCTTTCCTCACTATGAATTCTAAATATTATCAATTTGACTATGGGAGTTTGGGGAAGACAAATTTCATACATGGGCTGATCATGGTCTTAATGAGTTATCTCAGTTATTGATTATTCCCAATTATGAGGTTGAGTCTAAATATTGCAATGTGGAGACTTATTCTACTGAACATAAAGATGAATTTCCATTCTTAAGGATTGTTACCACCACGTTATTGATTGCACATGCACTGAAAAGCCAAATGGGTGTGGGTCTCAGTCAACTTTGTCTAATCATGATTCACTTTGAGTTTTTTGTACATAGCGCTAATTTGAATAAATGCAGTTTTCTCTACTACAAGTAGTTTGATTTTTCTTTCTTTGTTCTGCTTTGGTTAGTTTAGGTTTTCTTTCGGTTGTTCAATTTCCTACTTTTGGTTTTCTATAGGCTAGGGTTCTTTAGAGTTAGTTTGCTTTAGGATTTCTTTTCTTTTCTTCGCTTCTATTTTTTGCTTTCGGCTAGTTTAGGCCTACTTTAGTTTATGTTTACTTTGGTTTTGTGTTGCCTCTCCAGCTTGGGGTCCCTCTCTTTTCTTTTGGGGATATTTTCATATGCACAACAACCATTCTACTATTTGGTACTGTTCTAAGTATTTTATTGGTGGACTTTAATCATGTGTCTTGAATGGATGGTCGAGATCTTTTGTTAGTTGCAAGTGGTCTGAATGTTTGATTTAAAGGGGATGGGTCATTGGTCTAATTTGAACCTGAGGCATCCTGAAATATTATATCTTACACACATCTTAAGAATCTTGAGGTTGTAGTAGGCTCCTTGTGAGGTCTTGTTAGGTGAAAAATCCTATTTTTGCTTCAGTGCCACTGTGACTCTCAACCCTGAGTGTGAGCTTCATTGTTCACAAGTTGAAATATAAAGAAAAAAAAAGAAAGAATATCAGAAAGAAAAGAAAAGAAAATATTGAAAATAAAAAGCAAGAATTCAACTTATCAGGAGGATCCAAATATCTCTACCAGGGCTATGGACACCTGGCTAGTAGTAGAGTTATGTTCAGGAGAATCACAATGATAACCTTGTCAGGGCTATGGACACCTAACTGGCACCAAGGTTCTATCCAGGTTACTTTTGAAGTTAGAACCATTTACGTAGCCTAAATTAATTGAGCTTCATTTATGTAGTAGCTTAAGGATGGAAATGAACTCATTTGCACACACTTGGATTTTAATTTATGGAAGGTTTGGTCTACCTTTGGTTCTGATTCTTTGATCTTGCATTTTGATTTGTTTTCCTAATATGGAGATTTGAACCAAAGATTTTGGGTTCATGATTCATGTTCATCATCAAAATGCTCTAGAGCATTTTCCTAGCAGGATTCACCATTTGTTGTGCACTTTTCACACAAACGCCCCACCAAAGGCAAGGACCCTCTTTTGCTTGCTTTGTCTTTTGGTTTTGCTACACGTCTGACCTCTTCTCCTTTAGCATTAGGTTTCTTGGAATTTTATCTTTTTCTTCACTGGGAGAAATTTATGCTTCATCTACACTTAGGGTGCTTTGATTGCAACACTTTCATCTTAGGCCATCATTGGAACTTCATGCCTTCATCTAAAATTCATTTTGTAGGAAAAATTGGTTAAGTCCAAGTGAGATTCAGATATTTCCTCCTTTGTCAGATTTTTTGAAGGGATTTTCCCTTTGGAGATTCCACCTACAGGTGGATTTTCTAAGGAATGTGTCCTCTCAGAGAATCTGAGGTACCTCAGATTTTTTGTGCTTAGTTTCTTTTGGAGAATCTATGGCCTAGTTGATTTTCTGAAGGTTATTTCTTTTGGAGAATCTAGTTCTTGTCGAATTTTTTGAATCCCGCCCATGGTTGTATCTCTAAACTTTTGTCTGGGCCTGTCAGGGCATTTATTTCTCTATCAGTCTTCAATTTTTCTCTACTTGCTTTGATTCATCACTAAAGTTCTTGAGATTAATTTATTCTTCCAATTCTAGTGATGATATCTCGGTAAATGGAATTTTTAGTCACTATATGATCATTCTGATATTGCATGACTGTGCGAGAAAACTGGTTTATATATATATACATGCATTTCAGAGTCTCTTGTTGGTTTCCTATTTGGTCTTCCCTATGCATTGAATCTGGATCCACTTTGTAAAATTGATTCCCCTATATAAATCTTGAATCTTTCTTTGTAATAAGTCAGTAGGATTTAATGATTTATTAATTGAATATGATATTGATGTTGACCATATTTGCAAGCTTGAAAATATTAGTATACTTGATGTATTTAAATAGCTTTGTTGGTCATAATAGTAGACCTAGAAGCTAAAGGAATTCAACACATGAAGTCCACAATCAAGCACAATAGGAAGGCTAACCATGTCACATAATGTAGGGCTTATGATTTCTCCAAGGTGATATCTTAATGGAAGGAATATGTGAGATTGCAACATTCATGAAGGCTAAATAATTTTAGAGAATCTGTGTGCCAGTTGGAGGATGGATATTTCGCATTGATTCAAAGTGGGTGATGCTTGAGTAAAATGATAATTTCTAGTGAAGTCATGAGAATCAAAGTTGAAGCCTTGTGGGATTGATTATTCAAATGGAGTCTCATCAATAGGGGAATCACTAATGGAAGGAAAGTAAGGCATTAGTTGACGACACCATTCAAATGTACTAGAAGGAGAAATGCAAGGAAATTGTGTAAATCAGAGTAGTAATGAGGCATCTTGAATATTCAATGCGGAGGATTTTATGAAATTAATGAAACAATGTAAAGGTTCAAAATTTTCTATAGATTGCAAAATCTAGTGTGTGAGGGATTCCATGAAGGAATAAACCCTCAAGAAATTTGAATGACCCCGGAAGTCTCAAAAGGGAAAAATCCCCAGAAGACCAAAATTCATGAAGAGGATGAAGTCTACAAATTTCATATGTCATGGTCCCCAAACAAATTGATAATGGGTAAATTAATATGGGTCATGTGTCAAAGGATTTGAGAGGTTCGTGAGGATCGAGCTTGCAATATGATGATCGATGAAAATATACTATCATGAAGTTCAAAGGATATGATAATCACATATTACTTGCATATTTTATGGGAGGCATTTTGGACCCATTCATCCAATTTGACAATACAATGCAGAAAACCAAAATATATCGCAGATAAGGTGAAAGCATTACACAAAATGTGTTATTTAAGTCTCCTTGCACGTGATAAAGGTGAAGAAACATCTACTGAGGTGTACAACATGAAACATTAAGGCCTTTAGCAAAAACTTCTCACCATCTGAAAGCTATGAATGATGTCTCGAAGTGGAGCATGGATGATATATTATAGGACTCCATCCTTTCAAAGAATCATGTAGGATGGTGATAATTTAAAACATCTCACACCATTGCCAATATGGAATTAAAATTATAGGAATCGACCATGAGACCACAGGAGCATCATGATAACAGGACTAGCAATCTATATGTTGAAGAATATATCAATGAATGAAGGAACTTATGTGCAACAATTAGCATTCAATAATGGCATGAGGTCGCAGCACACAAGTTACAAAGCCTAAAGAGTAGTATTATAATGTGCCTACAAAATTTGGTGATCAATGGAATATGGAAATCTTAAAATTGTTGATCAAAATGAGGCCGAATTACTACTAAAGGACTTTGAATATCTCTTACTATTGGATGATTTCACTAGTATGGATTGGTATTTAACATTCTCATAAGGCCCCGAATGGAAGATCTCAACCAAAGCATATAATGCAGATGCATATTGATGACAAAATGTGCAGAATATAAGGGACCATAATCATTTGACAATGCCAACATTTTGATTAGCAGGTAATTGAATTAAAATTAGTGAATCAATCTAGTTTGCAAATGGGAATTCTTAGTAGATTAACATGGGAGCTAGTAGGAGTAAGGGATGCCTAGATGCTACAAATTATGGAATACATTGGAAGTTTGCATAGGGTAGAGTACTTACAAAAGGAACTTATGTATGCGGTCATATCTAAAAGGGCATCTGGACTAAAGCAATGGTATGGAGCTCTCACTGTCAAGAAAATATGAAGATCAAACTATTGTTGGAAAATTTATTGCTCCTGAGCCTCTTCCCATTGCCACCTACCTGTCAGGGGCATTTGTTTCCTACAACTAGAAGTCTATCTTTTTTGGGGATTGCTTTCCCTACTTGCTCCTGACGTGTAGCTTAGTCTGCAATAGAATTAATGCTGGTAGGTAAACTCAAATTTGAGAGGGAATGTTTTTGGATAGACAAAAGTAATTGAAGGCATTTAGTTCTGTCATTGTTTGGAAGAAGTTATCTATGTAGCAGGAGTCTATGAACAAAGGAATGTTTTTGTTTGTTCTCTATGTGATTTAGAGAAATTTTTTATCAACAGTAGTTGTATTTAGTTTTTTTTTGTGATTAAGCAGTGATTGCTCCTGAAAGAGTTTTGCATAGCTCCTAACAGTGAGCTCCTAATAGCTCCTGAATGTTGTATGTCTGTGTGAGAAACTCATGAAAGCCCCCAACAACTAGTAATTTGTAGCTTAGAGTTTATTTTCTGAGTTTTATGTTTAGTCTTTTATGTATTTTCATTTCCAGTTTAATGAATAGAAAAGAAATTTGCATGTCTCCTTGTGCTTCCGCATTTTGTTTGTGTATTCCCATTTGATTGGGAAACAGTGCAGCAACACTGTGTTATTTTTTTCATTCAAAATTTTTGACATGGTATCAGAGCTATAGGCCCCATTATTCATGATTTAGGGCATTTGATTTTTTTTCTAGGTATTAAATTCTTGTATGTGAGACATGGTTGGAGATGAGGGAAAGAGTTGGCAGAAACCATCTTTTAATGGATAAAACTATGATGTTTGGGCAAAGAAGATGAAGACCATAATGGTTACAAATGATTTGTGGGAGTATGTGATCAGTGGTTTCAATGATGTAATTGATCCTATAGCATATGTAGTTCTCACAAACAACCAGAAGACCTAGTTGAAGGAGTTGAGGAGGAAAGATGTTAAGGCATTAAGTTTACTAAAAATAGCCTTGACAGAGGCCATTTTTCCTAGAATAGTAGCAGCTAACTATGCAAAGGAAGCTTGGGAAATCCTCCATAACAACTATAAAGGGACTAATAAGGTTAGATTGGTGAAGCTCCAGATGCTTTGAAGAGTGTTTGAGATTCTTGAAATGAAGGAAAATGAGTCCATCTCATTTTTTCACACAAAAATCTCAAGTTTGATAAACCAGTTGAGAGTGAATGCAAAATTCATAGACAATCAAAGGATTGTGGAGAAAATCCTTAGGAGCTTACCCACGAAGTTGGATGCAGTGGTGATTTCCATTGAAGAGGTAAAGGATCTCACAACATTGTTTGTTGATGAGATGATGGTTTTTTTGCAAACCCATTCAAGAAACACCTTAATAGGTCCACTACTTCTTCCCAAGAGCAAGCTTTTAAAGCTCAGTCAAATTCAAGAGGAAGGGGGAGAAGAAATAATGGTGGAAGTATCTCAAGAGGTAGAGGTCGTGGCAACTCCAAACAAGGAAATGTTGGAGGAGAAAGCTCTAGATGAGCAAGCAGCCAAGAGGGAGCGAGCAACTCTCAGACCAACTCCTGATAACGCAAGAAGAACAACAGTTTGAATTAGAAGAATGAAAAAAGCAATGTTGAATGCCACTACTATCATAAATTTGGTCATTATGCAAGTGAGTGCTAGAAAAAGCACAATGATTAGTCAAAACAAAATGCAAATGTGGCTGAAGGAAATTAGTCCATAGCCTTCATCATGTGCAACATTGGTGAAGAAGGCAACCCTAAAGTGTGGTATTTGGATATCAGTTGCAACAACCACATGAGTGGTAATGAAAGTTTGTTTTCTTTCATTGATAAGAATTTAAAGTTAGAGATAAGAATGGGGAATAATGGACTAGTTCTAGTTGTGGGAAGAGAATTTGTCATGATCCACACTAAGCAAGGTGAGAAGGAGATACAAAATGCACATTTCTTGCTCTTGGGTTAAAGCATAACCTCATGAGTATTGGACGGTTGATCCAAAATGGATATAAAGTGTTGATGGAGAAGGTTCAAAGAATTATTTATGACAAGAATGAGAGGATGAAAGTGCTTGCAGTAGTTCAAATGAAAAAGAACCAAATTTTTCCTTTGAAGACTGAGACGAGTTTCTCATCTCAGTCTATTGTTGCACCTCTCATGAATGGGAAATGTATAGTAGTACAACAAGTAGCCCTCAAAATACCCCTCCAAGCTATGGCATCTTAGGTATGGACACTTAGGCTATGTTGGTTTAAGTCTTTTATCCAAGAACAAAATGATTGATGGTTTTCCAAGAATAATAGAGCCTAATGTTAAGTGTGAGGCTTGCATTTTGGGCAAGAAACATAGGTAGCCCTTTCAATCAGGAAACTCTACAAGGGTAAGGGCACCATTGGAGCTGGTGCACTTGGATTTGGTAGGCCAGGTATGCAAACCATATCTATTAGTAAGAGCCAATATTTTATGACCTTTATTGATGATTACAACCGTAAAACATGGATCTATTTTTTGCAACATAAGTCTAAAACATTTGATAAGTTTTTGTTGTTTAAGGCCTAGGATGATAAGGAGAGTGGAAATTTTATCAAGGTCCTAAGGTTAGATCAAGGAGAGTATACCTCCAATTAGTTTGTAAATTTTTGATAGCAAAATAGCTTCAAGAAGGAGCTAACAACCAATTATACTCTGTAGCAAAATGGAGTGGTTGAGAGAAAGAATAGGACCATCGTGGAGATGGCAAGGAGTATGATGAATGTAAAGGGATTCCCATTGAATATTGGGGAGAGGATGTAGCAACAGTTGCATATCTGATAAATAGAAGTCCAAAAAATGTGGTCCATGAGAAAATCCCTCAAGAGGCAAGGAAAAAATGCAAGTGGACGGTTGAGCACTTGAGATTGTTTGGGTGTGTAGAAAATGCTCATGTGCCTAAAGAAAAGAGGCAAAAATTGGATGACAAGGGTGAAAAGTGTATTTTCATGCGCTATAGTGAGGAATCCAAAGCCTATCGATTGTATAATATAGTCACTAAGAAAATCATCATTAGTAGAGACATGGAGTTCCTAGAGGATGAGTTATGGGATAGAGTGATAGTTTTTGATTGCTTAAAACCACTCCTAACAGTTCCTAAAGAAGAAGGAAGAGAACAAGAAGTTCAGCAAGATGAGCTTGTAGTTTCTTTTGAAAGCTCCAGATGAGCTACTGACAACTCCTAACAACTCTTAACATAGGTAGATAGTCAGGAAGAGAGTCACAAACAACCATACAATTGGTTGCAGAGAGCTCTCAATAACTCCTAAAAGCTCCTGAAGTGAACAGACAGAAAGGAAAGCAGTTAGAGATAGCTAGAAGATTGGCTCTTGAGAGCTCTTGATAGCTCCTAAACCAACCTGTTTAACAGAGTAGCAATAGTAGTGAAATTTTAGACCCCACTCTCACCTCCCTAATTCTAAGGAAGACCAATAGTCTAAGGAAGATCTACCAAAATGAAAGGTATGATGAAGAATTTGATGAGAGTGAATTTTGCATTATTCTCCCATAGTGATCCAATTTATTTTGAGGATGTTGTAAAATAGGTCAAGCCATGGATGAGGAGATAGATGCAATAGAGAGGAACAACACAGGGGAGTTAACTGATTTGTCTCCTAACAAGCAATTTATTGGGGTGAAATGGGTCTACAAGACCAAGTGCAATGTCAAAGGAAGAATAGAGTGACACAAGGCATGATTAGTTGTCAAGGGGTACAAACAACAGTTTGGGAGAGACTATGATGAGACATTTTCCCCTATTGCAAGGACGAAAACCGTGTAGGTAGTCATAGCATTTGCAACCCAACACAAGTAGAAGGTGTTTCAAATGTATGTGAAGTCTACCTTCCTAAATGGAGTGTTGAAAGAGAAGTTTATTTGGAGTAGCCATTTGAATATGAAGTTCTAGGTCAAGAACACAAGGTGTATAGGCTGAAGAAAGATCTTTATGGGCTGAAGCAAGCTCCCCAGGCATGGTACAACAAGATTGATTCATATTTGATGAGAAATGGATTTAGAAAAAGTGACATGATGAGCCCACTCTTTACATCAAGGTAGCAAATGGTAAGCTTTTGATTGTTGTCTTGTTTGTTGATGATTTAGATTTTATTGGGGATGATGATTTCCTCATTGTTGATTTTAAAGAGGCCATGAAAAGAGAGTTTGAAATGACAGATTTAGGTCTCTTGAGATATTTTCTAGATATAGAAGTAAGACAAATGCATGATGGTATATTTATCTCTCAAGAAAAATATGCAAATGAAATCTTGAAGAGATTTAGGATGCTTGAAAGCAATCCTTCCCCAATGCCAACAACCATAGGTCTAAAGTTGAGCAAGATTGCAATAGCAATGTGGATTCGGCCATGTTTAAAAGCTTGGTTGGAACTTTGATGTATTTGACTGCAACTAGGCCTAACATAATGCATGGAGTGGGTCTTATTTCTAGATTTATGGAGACTTCAAGGGACACCCATTGGAAAGTGGGTAAAAGAATCTTGAGGTATGTGAATGGCACCAAAGGATATGGCATTTTGTACAAAATAGCAAATGAGTTTGGGTTGGTTGGTTACACAGATAGTAATTGGGTAGGATGTTTGGGTGATAGGAAGAGAACATCGATCTATGTGTTTCATTTGGGATTGGGAGTCATTTCATGGGCTTCCAAGAAGCAACCCATAGTTTCCCTATAAACAGTTGAGTCTTAACATATAGCGGCAAATGCAATAGCATGTCAAGTTATTTGGCTTAGAAGAATCTTGGCAGATTTGAGAGAAGAACAAGAGGGTGGAACAACAATCTTTTGTGACAATGTTTCATTGATAGCTTTGAAAAAAAATTCTATGTTTCATGGAAGAAGCAACATTGAAATCAGATATCATTTTATCAGAGAGTTAGTTGAAAATGGTGAAATCAAAATGGCATTTTTCAAGTCTGAGTAGCAGCTAGCAGACATTTTCACGAAACCTTTGAGCAGGGATAGTTTCAAGCACCCAAGGAGCAGATTGGGCATTGTTGATTTGGATCAAGATTGATCTTGTTTTTTTGGCTCGGGACCAAGGGGGAGTGTTGGAAAATTTATTGCTCCTGAGCCTCTTCCCATTGCCACCTACCTATCAAGGGCATTTGACGTTTCCTGCAGCTGGAAGTCTATCTTTTTGGGGGATTGCTTTCCCTACTTGCTCTTGACAAGTAGCTCAACCTACAGTAGAATTAATGTTGGTAGGTAAATTCAAATTTTAGAGGGAATATTTTTGGAGAGACAAAAGGAATTAAAGGCAATTAATTATGTCAGTTTTTGGAAGAATTTTTTTGTGTAGTAGCAATCTGTGAATAGAGGAATATTTTTATTTGTTCTATGTGTGATTCAGAGAAATTTTTGAATAGCAGTAGCTATATTTAGTTTTTTTTGGTGATTAAGTAGCGATTTCTCCTGAAAGAGTTCTCTGTAACTCATGACAGTGAGCTCCTAGCAGCTCCTTAATGTTGTATGTCTGTGTGAGCAACTCATGAAAGCTCCCAACAGCTAGTAATTTGTAGCTTAGAGTTTATTTTTTGAGTTTTATGTTTAGTCTTTTATGTATTTTCATTTCCAGTTTAATGAATAGAAAAGAAAGTTGCATGTCTCCTTGTGCTTCCACATTTTGTTTGTGTCTTCCCAGTTGATTGGGAAACAGTGTAGCAACACTATGTTATTTTTTTCATTCAAAAATTTTGAAATGGTATCAGAGCTATAGGCCCAATTTCTTCATGAGTTAGGGCATCTAATTTTTCTTCTAGGTATTAAATTATTTTCTGTGAGACATGGGTTGAGATGAGGGAAAGAGTTGACAATAGCCACCATCTTTTAATGGACAAAACTATGATGTTTGTGCAAAGAATATGAAGACCATAATGGTTGGAAATGATTTGTGGGAGTTGTGATCAGTGGTTTCAATGATGTAATTGATCCTGCAGCATATGCAGTTCTCACAAACAACCAGAAGACCCAGTTGAAGGAGTTAAGGAGGAAAGATGCTAAGGCATTGAGTTTAATAAAAGCAACATTGACAAAGGCCAATTTTCCCAGAATAGTAGTAGCTAACTATGCAAAGGAAGCTTGGGAAATCCTCCAAACCAACTATAAAAGGACTGATAAGGTCAGATTGGTGAAGCTCTAGATGCTTTGAAGAGAGTTTGAGACTCTTGAAATGAAGGAAAATGAGTCCATCTCATTTTTCACACAAGACTCCTAGGTTTGATAAACTGGTTGACAGTGAATGCGGAATTCATGGATGATCAGATGATTGTGGGGGAAAGCCTTAGGAGCTTACCCAAAAAGTTTGATGCAGTGGTGATTTCCATTGAAGAGGTAAAGGATCTCACAACATTGTCTGCTGATGAGCTGATGGCTTCTCTACAAACCCATGAGTACCACCTTAATAGGTCTACTACTTCTTCCCAAGAGCAAGCTTTTAAAGCTCAGTCAAATTCAAGAGGAAGGGGGAGAAGAAACAATGGTGAAAGGAGCTCAAGAGGTAGAAGTTGTGGCAACTCTGGACAAGGAAATGTTGGAGGAGAAAGCTTGGGATGAGCAAGCAGCCAAGAGGGAGCAAGCAACTCTCAGACCAGCTCCTAACAAGGCAAGAAGAATAGCGGTTTGAATCAAAAGAATGATAAAATCAATGTTGAATGCTACTACTATCATAAATTTGGTCATTATACAAGTGCTGGAAAAAGCATAATGATCACTCAAAACAAAATGCAAATGTGGCTGAAGGAAATCAGTCCATAGCCTTCATCATGTACAACATTGGTGAAGAAGGCAACCCCGAAGTCTGGTATTTGGATAGCGGTTGTAGCAACCACATCATTGGTAATGAAAGTTTGTTTTCTTTCATTTATAAGAATTTAAAGTCAAATATAAGAATGGGGAACAATGGACTAGTTCCATTTGTGGGAAGAGGATCTGTCATGATCCACACTAAGCAAGGTGAGAAGAATGAGATACAAAATGTATTTCTTGCTCCTAAGTTAAAGGATAACCTCATGAGTGTTGGAAAGCTAATAGAAAATGGATATAAAGTGCTGATGGAGAAGGTCCAATGCATTATTTATGACAAGAATGAGAGGACGAAAGTGTTTGCAGCAGTTCAAATGACAAAGAACTAGATGTTTTCTTTGAAGATTGAGACAAGTTTCTCATCTTAGTCTATTGTTGCACCTCTCATGAATGGAAAATGTACAGCAGTACAAAAATTATCCCTCAAGAGCACCATTCAAGACCTCTACAAGCTATGGAATCTTAGGTATGGACACTTAGGCTATGCTGGTTTAAGTCTTTTGTCCAAGAACAAAATGATTGATGGTTTTCCAAGAATAGTAGAGCCTAATGTTAAGTGTGAGGCTTGCATTTTGGGCAAGCAACATAGGCAACCCTTTCAATCAAGAACTCTACAAGGGTAAGGGAACCATTGGAGTTGGTGCACTCAGATTTGGTAGGCCCCATGAAAACCATATCTATTGGTAAGAGCCAATATTTTATGACCTTTATTGATGATTACAGCTGTAAGATATGGGTAATTTTTTTGCAACATAAGTCTGAATAATTTGATAAGTTTTTGTTGTTTAAGGACTAGGATGAAAAGGAGAGTGGACATTTTATCAAGGTCCTAAGGTTAGATTGAGGAGGAGAGTATACCTACAATCAGTTTGTAAATTTTTGCAAGAAAAATGGCATCAAGTAGGAGCTAGCAACCAATTATATTCTGTAGCAAAATGGAGTGGCTAAGAGAAAGAATAGGACCATCGTGGAGATGAAATGGAATATGATGAAAGCAAAGGGAATACAAATTGAATATTGGGGAGAGGCTATATCAATAGATGTATATCTGATAAATAGAAGTCCAACAAAGGTAGTCTGTGAGAAAATCCCTCAAGAGGAAAGGAAAAAATGCAAGTGGATGGTTGAGCACTTGAGATTGTTTGCGTGTGTAGCAAATTCTCATGTGCCTAAAGAAAAGAGGCAAAAATTGGATGACAAGGGTGAAAAGTGTATTTTCATGAGCTATAGTGAGGAATCCATAGCCTACCGGCTATATAATCTAGTCACCAAGAAAATTTTCATTAGTAGAGATGTGGAGTTCCTAGAGGATGAGTCATGGGATAGAGTGATAGTTTCTGACAGATCAAAACCACTCCTGACAGCTCTTGAAGAAGAAGGAAGAGAATAAAATTTTTAGCAAGATGAGCCTACAGTTGCTCTTGAAAGCTCTGGATGGGATACTGAAAACTCTTGATGGCTCATAACATAGGTAGACAGTCAGGAAGATAGTCATAAATAGCCAGAGAATTGGTCATAGAGATCTCTCAACAATTATTGAAAGCTCCTGAAGTGAGTAGATAGAAAGACAAGCAGCCAAAGACAACCAGAAGATTGGCTTCTGAGAGCTCCTGACAACTCCTGAACTAGCCCGTTCAGTAGAGCAACAACAGTAGTGAAAGTTCAAACCCCACTCTCACCTCCCTAATGCCAAAGAAGACCAAGAGTCTAAGGAAGATCTACCAAAATGAAAGGTATGATGAAGAATTTGATGAGAGTGTGAATTTTGCATTATTCTCTCATAGTGATCTAGTTTATTTTGAGGATGTTGTGAAAGAGGAGAAATGGTGTCTGGCCATAGATGAGGAGATAGATGTAATAGAGAGGAACAACACATGGGAGTTAACTGATTTTCCTCCTAACAAGTAAGTTATTGGGGTGAAATGAGTCTATAAGACCAAGAGCAACGTCAAAAGAAGAATAGAGCGGCACAAGGCATGATTAGTTGGCAAGGGGTACAAACAATAGTTTGGGAGAGAATATGATGAGACATTTTCCCCTATTGCAAGGATGGAAACCATGTAGGTATTCATAGCAATTGCAGCCCAGCACAACTAGAAAGTGTTTCAAATATATGTGAAGTTTTCCTTCCTAAATGGAGTGTTGAAAGAGGAAGTTTATGTGGAATAGCCATTTGGATATGAAGTTCTTGTTCAAGAACACAAGGTGTATAGGCTAAAGAAAGCTCTTTATGGGATGAAGCAATCTCCATGGGTATGGTACAACAAGATTGACTCATATTTGATAAGCAATGACTTTATCAAAAGCGATGGTGAGCCCACTCTTTACATCAAGGCAGCAAATGGTAAGATTTTGATTGTTGTCTTGTATGCTGGCACTAATTTAGTTTTTATTGGGGATGATACTTTCCTCATTGTTGATTTTAAAGAGGCCATGAAAATAGAGTTTGAAATGAGAGATTTAGGTCTTTTGAGATATTTTCTAGGCATAGAAGTAAAAAAAAATGCATGATGGTATATTTATCTCTCAAGAAAAATATGCAAATGAAATCTTGAAAAATTTTAGGATGCTTGAAAGCAAGCCTGTCCCAACACCAATAGTCATAGGTCCAAAGTTGAGCAAGGAAGATTGCAGCAACAACGTGGATCTGACCATGTTTAAAATTTTGGTTGGAAGTTTGATGTACTTGACTATAACTAGGCCTGATATAATGCATGGAGTGAGTCTTATTTCTAGGTTTATGGAGACTCCAAGGGACACCCATTGGCAAGCGGGTAAAAGAATCTTGAGGTATGTGAATGGAACCAAAAGATGTGGCATTTTCTACACAACAAAAAATGAGTTTGGGTTTGTTGGTTACATGGATAGTGATTTAGTAGGAAGTTTGGATGATAGGAAGAGCACATCAGGCTACGTGTTTCATTTGGGATCAAGAGTCATTTCATGAGATTCCAAGAAGCAATCCAAAGTTTCCCTATCAACAGTCTAGGTTGAATATTGCAGAAGTTGAGAAAGCCAACTTCACAGACCCTGAAGATCACCTACATGCAAATAACTTGTCACAGAAAGGAAGAGATGGAGACAAAAAATCAAGGGTGCTCTGCAAGCTTCAAGAGAGATTGCATTGACTTAATTGAAATAATTACAAAAATCAATCCTTAAAAGGAGATCATGCAAAACCTAAAAGTAACCCTAATAGGTAGACATTTAATAATTAATATAATTATTAAATGTCACAATATGCAAACTAAAGTGAAATCTTAAGAGAGGAATAAAGGTAACTTAATTAACATAATTAACTTAAAACCTTTACTCTAACACCCCCTTAAGATGAGCAAAAGTGTAGCTACAAACATGTGCAAGAATGCAAAGGTAACTACAATGCATGAAACCAAATAAGGGTCCCAACAACTAGGCCTGATGAGGTACCCAAATACAACCAAATCTCTGTAAAGTGGAGAAATAGAGAAAACCTCATGGGAAAAACTCTACTCCAAAAAGAGATGAAAGACATGAAGAACATCACTAAAGTAGAAGAAGCTACAAACAACTGTTAAAAGATGACTACTATGGTGTTGAAGAACCTCCTCTGAAGATAGGATGATCAGGATCAAGAAGAAAAAAATATGTATGAGTGCCCCAAATGACACTACTCAAATCAGATGGAAAACAAAGGCAAACACCTAGAATGAAGATACAGATGGCACATGTACCAATAGTCTGAAAAACACTGATCAACTGAGAATGGAAGATTCCTTCCAAGGCGAAACCAAGGAAGCATTAGCATGAACAGTATAATACCCCCCCATAATGCTGACTGGGAGAGCCTAACAGATCCACTAAAATGTTGTGTAACACCCTATAGTGCATGAAGGAGAAGAAACAACATCTGAAAGTGCACAAGAAAACACCTGCAACTGAAAAAGTGGTGTGCAAAACAAAGCACACATGCATGAGGCTGGAATCATATAGATCCACTATTGTCGTGGAGGGAAACTCACCAGAAAAAAGGTGTGATGGCAAAAACAAAGGCACTACACAACCCCCCCATGACAATTTATAATAAAATGCGAGTACAAAATATGGCACAATCTTATGTGCAAAATCCCAAAAATACATGTACAATAGTGTGACACTTTATCTTAGTGCATTTACATAGAAAAGATTGCTTACAAATGATGTTCATAATGCCATAAAAAGACACAAGGCTGGAAATACATGAAGAACAACCAAAAATGAAGCAGCCCATGTAAATGAGAAGTTCCCAAGAGCTAATATGTCCAAGTAATTCACTAGAGTGTGAAAACATAGAAAACTAAATAAAATATACCTAGAGTAAAATCTGGAAAAATTGCATGGATAGAACTTAAGAGCTCTAAAATACGGTTCTAACGCTACTGAGATCGCGAAAAATGGAGAAACTGGTCAAAAGTTACGAGCTCAGGACTGAAAAAAGCTCCTTTGACTTCAACTGGCCATAGAATGCACCAACAGAAAAATGAAGTTATGAGACCCACACCACTGGAAAGTTGACAAAACTAGATTTCTGACGATATCTCGTTTGCTAAAAAATGATATCGTATGCCCAAGTTATGGCCTCTGGAAGAAAACAACTCCAAAGGGGGAAAAACACAATGTTGGATTAAATTTGATGGTCATATGGCCGTCACAACAAAAATCCGGGCCTAATTTGATGGCCAAATGGCTGTCAACGGATTTGCACAACTGAGCTTATTTTGGAAAAAATTGTTTTTAAAAAAAAACAATAAAAAATTTACATGTATATTTTTTTGTTAAAAAAATATATATTAAAAACATTGATTTTTTTTTAAAAAGTCATAAAAATAGGTGGCCATGGGAAGGTATGCCTACACAGGTCTGCAGTACGTACCTTCCAAGTACTTTTTTTTTAACAATTTGAAAAAACTGGAATTTAAATTTTTTTGGCAGAAAAAAATAATTTTTTTGGGACAAAATTTTACCTCGATCCGCGTGCATGGCTATACGGGCAATTTTTTTTTTGCCTCATAAATCAACTGAACCAAATATAGGCGAGTTTACAGTCGATCTTTAGGTTTTTGGCCACTTCAGACGCAACGGTGAGGTTCGTTTGGGCTCAAAATGCTCCAAAAAATCGAGCACCCCCTGGATTTGGCAAAAAAACCCTTTTTTCAAACCCTCACAAATCTAACAAACAGAAGCCAAATTTGACGAAACAAAGGTCAATCTTGACCTATTCTGGTAGCTTTGAATTCAATGGAGAGATCTGATTTGACCCTAGATGCATTGAAAACACCCACCTCTTGGATCAAAAAGGAAAACTCCAAACCCTTGAAGCTCCAAAAATCCTTCAAAACACGAATAGGAAGTAGCAGGGCTAGAGCTCTGATACGATGTAGAGATTGAGAAAGCCAACTTCACAGACCCCGAAGATCACCTGCATGCAAATAACCTATCACAGAAAGGAAGAGATGGAGACAAAAAAGCAAGGGTGCTCTGGAAGCTTCAAGAGAAATTGCATTGACTTAATTGAAATAATTACAAAGACCAATCCTTAAAAGAAAATCATGCAAAACCTAAAAGTAACCCTAATAGGTAGACATTTAATAATTAATATAATTATTAAATGTCACAATATGCAAACTAAAGTGAAATCTTAAGAGAGGAATAAAGGTAACTTAATTAACATAATAAAGTTAAAACTTTTACTCTAACAAATATATAGCGGCAAAATTAGCAGCATGTCAAGCTATTTGGCTGAGAAGAATCTTGGTAGATTTGAGAGAAGAACAAGAGGATGGAACAACAATCTTTTGTGACAATGTTTCATCAATACTTTTGACGAAAAATCTTGTGTTCATGGAAGAAGCAAGTACATTGAAATCAAGTATCATTTTATTAGAGAGTTAGTTGAAAATGGTGAAATCAAAATGGCATTTTGTAGGTCTAAGCGGCAACTAGCAGAAATTTTCAAGCACCTAAGGAGCAGATTGGGCATTGTTGATTTGGATTAGGATTGATCTTTTTTTTTCAGCTTAGGACCAAGGGGGAGTGTTGGAAAATTTATTGTTCTTGAGCCTCTTATCGTTGCCACCTACCTATAAGGGGAATTTGTTTCCTATAGTTGGAAGTCTATCTTTTTGGGGGATTTCTTTCCCTACTTGCTCGTAACGTGCAGGTCATCCTACAGTAGAATTACTGTTGGTAGGAAAATTCAAATTTGAGAGGGAATGTTTTTGGAGAGATAAAAGGAATTGAAGGCAGTTAGTTCTGTCAGTTTTTGGAAGAATTTTTTTGTGCAGCAACAGTTTGTGAATAGAGGAATGTTTTTGTTTGTTCTCTGTGTGATTCAGAGAAATTTTTGAACAACAGTAGTTGTATTTAGTTTCTTTTTGTCACTAATTAGTGATTGCTCCTGAAAGAGTTCTATGTAGCTCCTGACAGTGAGCTCCTAACAACTCCTAAAAGTTTTCTGTCTATGTGAGCAGCTCATGAAAGCTCCCAACAACTAGTAATCTGTAGCTTAGAGTTTATTTTCTGAGTTTTATGTTTAGTCTATTATGTATTGTGATTTCCAATTTAATGAATAGAAAAGAAAGTTGCATGTCTCATTTTTCTTCTACATTTTGTTTGTGTATTCCCAGTTGATTGGGAAATAGTTTAGTAACTCTATGTTATTTTGTTCATTCAAAAAAATTGACAACTATATGGAGTGATATTTGGACTTCAATCAATGCAAATAAACTCCAAGAGATCTTGAATGATGAAGGTGTTAAATGGAATTTTAAAATTTGTGAGGTAAAGATCTGGCGAAATCCTTAACATTGAGAAATACATGAAGAGAGAAAAGCTTGAAAAATCTGGTATGAGGTGAATTCTCTAGGGGTACTATCTTGGAAAATCTAGCATCATGTAGATTCTTTGAAAATACTGATGTTCGAAAAATCCACTTGACCCCAGAATTCCTAAAGGACTGGAGGTTCAGAGAATCCAACACCTGTCAGATTCCCCGAAATGATAAATTATGTGAGACACCAAAATTTCCGAGGATCATAATCCATGAAAGTCCGAAATTCATAAGGTGGTGATGCATTTGGTTTTTCCATGGAATGATTATGATATATCCAAAGATTGCATTTAATAGTGATGAATTGTTGTTTTATGAAGTCTCGAATGCAATAAAATAATCATGGTATGTTTCCTAATCTGACTAGGAACGTTCAGTATTGTATGATATATTGAATAGAGTATTTGGGCAGATATAAATGGAAATACTATAATTGATTGTTGGGAAATATTTCTCATTTCCTGGATGGATCAGAGAGTGAGTTCTAAGATCATAAAATATGATAAATTCATTTCGCACGACAAAGAGCTAAAATCCATATGATATATATAGAATCATATCTCAAGAAAGTCAAGCATCATTGTTAAAACCATTGGGAGTCTTGAAACCCACGGTGAGAGGAGTGGTTTCTATTCATATCACAAGAAATAATCAATGTTGGACAGTGATGAAAGTTACTAGGTCTTAGGGTGATCTACAAGCTCTCAGAATGAATACAAAATGATACCACCCACAATATCCAGGAACGATAAATGGAGTTATGAATGGTGTCGTATAATATGATCATTGCACTTAAATTTTTGGATAGAGGACACGCCTATATATTTAGATCTGAAACTATCGAAAGGATATCACTGTCGTTGCACTCGAGGGGATAGCAGAATTGTCGATCAATTATAAAGTTGTGATTTGGAGTATAATATTTGAAATGGTGACAAGGTTCCATTCCAAGGAGTGTATCTGAGATGGGAGGTATGCATGGTATCATGAAGGATCGACTCAACACATAATATTTGATCACGTTTCTAATATCTATTGCAGGTGGTTTAAGAATCATGGATAGTCTGTCCATCAGATGTGTTAAAACAAAAATCAATGAAATTTATTACAATTAATGGAGGGAGGTATATTAATGTAGATCATAATTTTAAATGACCCCTCCAATATTTGAAAGGAATTGATGGTATCAGGATAATATTATGGCATTTTAACTAGGTTGCTCATGGATTGTTGTGGGTGGTAATCATTTTATGTATTGACATATCAAAATCACCACTATCTCCCTTACTTGCTCGGCCATTGAAGAATGACAAAAGTGAAATAGATATTCAAGGGGAAGCAATGAATGGAATATATTAACACAAGGGTCATGGTAAATATTTTAGTAAGCTCCTCATAAGAATAAGCAGTTTGCCAAGTCTTAGAATCATTAGAGCACAATGATGATTGTGATACACAAAATCATGAAGACAAAAGGCTTGGGAAATTAAGGTGGACGGTTAGAGGTTGAATAATTTTAGATGATGATTGATTTTTTAGGGATAATGTGGGAGCCATGAAAGGAATTAGTAATGTCTAAAAGAACATCTCTCATTCAAGCATAAATCTAGTGTTCGCCACTGGCTGTAAGGTTTGGAATATTATTGAGGAATTGATGTATTTTGATACATTGTTCCGTGGGTATTTGATATTGTAATCTTCATGGGATAAACTTCATCAATGAAAGATGTTTGATGCATGGCTTGCATTTCCCAGGGTCACACTAGAATATTACATCCTACCAAACCTACTTGAAAAGAATTTATCGATGATGAACAACTGATAGGAATATAAATAATGTGAGTTCCCAATCCCTTGAAGATTGTACAAGGTCGTTGTTCAAGTATAATGTGAAGCAATTTACATCAGCCTATTAGTATTAAAAATTCCCAAGGGTGATGACATCTACAACAATTATTCAAGTTAAAGAAGTGAAGATTGTATTGTTGGGAAATTCAATCATAGGCTACTTTGCAATGATAATGCGGCAAGTGGAAATAAAGCCAATGTTTTATGTTTACCGATTGAGGGAATATTTAATTCCTTGGGTTCACTGCTTCATTTAATTCTTATTATGTGATTAGAAGGATACTTAATTCATGGATTTTTAGATTTAATCTTAAAATGGGTTTAGTTTTTCTTCATCTAATTATTTATTTTTTAATACTACTTGTAGGTGTTATTGCATGGAGAACCACTTACATATGGAAGCATGCAAAGGGGGAGGAGTTTTCAAATTATTTTCAAGTGCACTTGCTTAGGGATCTGTGCAAGACCCATCTTCCAGGAGGATTTTAAAATTACAATTTAATTGCAACTCAAATCAAATGTGCACCTACATATGGAAATGTGCCACAACCAGTGTATAGCTGAAAGTGTATTTGAAAGAGAAGTCACGTGTGAAGCTATTTTAGTCTCCAATCAGAATTCTCATTAATGTCAAGGGGAATAATATTTATTTTCTTATTGCTCCACATTGTAGCTGAATTCATGTAATTGGTTGATGATGTATCAAATGTACCAAACTTGATGTAACTATCTAGGGTTTCTAGAGGATTGATATGAGTTGTTGGATTAATTTAATCCTTTCCATTGAAACTAAAATGTAATATCTATAAAAGGAAAATTCCTACTCATTTGTAAGGGGTTAGAGACTAGAATAGCTAGGTTAGAAAACCAAAATTGGCTAAGTTAGGAGAAGTCAGTAGCTATAGGAGAGGAGAGAACTAGAAATTGTTATGTAATTCTGGAGAAGTTAATGCAAATGGGTTGTTGACTTGGCAAAAATTGTTGTATGCTTTGATATTTTATGGTTTCTTACTCTTTATTCTCATTGTTAGATGTCAGATTTTAGTTCTTTTGCAATAATGGTAAAATGTGAATGATGTTTGATCGTTCTCCAGTCCATACTTTTAGCAATTTGTTGATTGTAGGTTGTTGTGCGTAGTTAGTCTGGGCCCTATATTGTGCTTAGTTCAACTATTAATGTTTGGTTACATTGCACTAGTAATTGGGTATGTGGATGAATATTCATAGTATGAAAATCTTCAGTTTCATTAGAAGATTGCACTGTTTCAGTGGAGTTGTAGGCTTGTCCTAGATTAAGCAGAGATTTGTTTTATTGGGGATCTGTCCATTTGAAACATTTTCCATTGTTGTGATTGATCTTAGAAGATAGTTTAGAATAGATAGCTCTCTTAAACCCCTTATATTTTTCTCTTTCTTTATATCTAGGTTAGTTTTAGGATTGAAAGCATCATTACATTGTTATATCTAATGAGCAAGTACTTCCAACATTGTTCATTTGTAAGGCCCCTTGTGATTACCAACATTTTAATATTATCTCTGAGATTTTTCACTGCATTGTCAAGACCTGAAATTAGAGACCTGACAAGATGTCGATAATGTAACTCCTCTATCCAACAAGCACTAGAACTTATTCACTAATAGCTCTAGAAAGGCCACAATTTCATTTATGGCTTTCCTCTGAATTGAGAGGTACAACTCCCTCATGTGAATTAAATGAAAAATAGGTGGATTTTAACCAGAAAGCAATAAGGAAACTAACATTAATACATAAAAATGTAATTAATGTGAGAATAAACCCTAATGATCATCAATGGGATAGCTCACAAACTATATCCAATTAATGACGAAAGATAGATTAATTATGGATGGAAGATTTCATAATTGCAACACAGGAAATAATTGCAGCATAACAAATCTCATAGAATGTGTATCATATATTGTACGCGACTCACAGGTCAACACAATAAACATTACATCCTACCAATAACACAGATTATTAGTTGTTGCAATTAGAATAAAACTATTGAAAGCAGACCAAGAGTTCCTTTCTTCACTACAATAGAGTGTAATTTCAAAAATTGGACCCCTGCTGAGGAGTCTCCCCATCTAGATATAGGGAACGAATCCCCTTCTTGACAGTTACTGATTAGTTACAGCAACGTTCTCTTGCCACATAACTACTTATCTTGAAAAATGGTAACCAGGAATAATTAATAACCATCATGATTACATTGCCAGTGAAAAGATTGCAAACAATTCTTGAGCACTTCTTGATCTAACTCTTGCTTCATGGCTATTGATCACAAATGATATGTATACCTCATCAATTGAAATTTGAACAATTGTCAAACATTCATTTTATCCTATAGTGAAATCAATTGGGAATGTAACTTAAATTCCCATCGTATAACCATTAATTCATACCACATCACCATCCTATCATATTTAATTACTCTTAATTAACATGTCTTGCCAAACATCTATAAATTCCACAGGGACGACCTCACTTTGTAATCATGTTGTATCAAGTATGGCTAGCACTCAAAGCGATGGTGTGTCCATGAATGATTTCATCACCATTAAGGAGATTGAGTGTAGTCCCCTCTTCAGGAAACTGATTGATCAATTAAAGGAATTCTTCATGATTGAGAGCGAGATTGAGGAGGAAGTTTTGCGTAATATATTGGGAGATACTTTCCTAAATCAGGTCCATGTACACAATGCAACGCTTCTAGAGCATTTCAAGTATACCATAATTCACACTTCCAGTTGTCGCGATTAGGGAATGTGGGTAGAGAAATTCTTAGTGAGACCAGAGTTTCTTCACCAGGTAAACATAGCCATCGCCGACCTCAAAAGTTATCCACGGAGTGGTCTGATAGGCAATGCTATTTGCATTGCTTCTCTTCCACATAATGAAGCCCTGGAGGAAGCGGTGACACTTCTACACATGGCACTTGTGACGAACAACATGGATTTGTTCATTTAGTATCTAGAAACACATGAGAACCTACTCACTTTCTCAGATAGAGCATCTCCAAGTAGTCACACAGGCACTTCATGTGTTGATATTTACCCTTTGCACCTGAGAAGAAATTTCTATTATGATATTATGTATCTCCTCTGTTTATATGTAATCAGCAAAAAAATTGTATTTCCAAAGTACCCATATTATATATATATATATATATGCAATATAGCATTTTGGTACTCCTGATGTTAATTTTTTGCAACATGATTCATTCTATCTCACTTTAGTTTTCAATTATGTTTCATGTGAATGACCTTTCCTCCATTTAATTTTGTATAATGGCTTTGCTTGTGATTTTGAATGATATTCTTTATGATAACCACTTAATTCCCCTTGAAAATATCTTGTGGCAGTAAAATGGAAACCTCAAAAACTATACAAATCACTGCCATAGTTACAAAGGATGCTTAGGCTCGCGCTTAGCTTAAAGAATACATTGAAGAGATTATCAGAGGTCTTTTTGGTAAATTCATGAACCCTAGGTACAGACCACCCAAGATTGAAAAGAGAAAATTTGTAGCATGTGATGAGTTGTGACAAAACTATAAAACACCACCTGAGTTCAAAGACGAAAAAATAAAGAGTTGTGGCAATTAAGTGAGGAATTAGACTAGAGTCACCAAAAAAGTAACGCTTCTACTTTTTCTAACTTTTTTGGGGCCTCCTTGTGATTTTGGCTTAATGTTGCCTCGATTTAATGTTGCAATGTGGATAACACATTCACATTAGGTCTTGGGCCCTTGTGAACTAAAAGGATTCACATGGTACCTTAACTAAGTGTTGTAAAGTGTTGTAACACACTTTCACACTTTTCTAAGGTCTTATTAATAAATTTCACCTAAATAACCTCTTTTCATCATTTACCAAGCCTTATTTCAAAGTGTTGTAGCACACTTTCACACTTTCCTAGGTTTTCCATTAATAATTGTGCTCTCTTATGCTTTAATTGGCCCCATTTTACATCCATAGGCCTTATTTATGTGTATTTTTTAGAATAATCCTGATAAATATCATTTAAAACATCAAAATCCTAAAACCCACCCCAAATTCCTAAGGTGGGACTCATTCACCATTCTGGGTGAATGAGTCCCCTTTAGATCAAAAGTCAAATCTAATTTAAATTTCTAGCAGGTTTTTATTCTCCAAGATCTGAGGCCAACCTAAAGTCTTGTAATTTTGAGAATTATTGTATAATTGAGTATAAATACAAGGTTATTTCTCTCATTTTCATACCTAGCATTGAAGTATTCATAAATATAGTTCACAAGAGCATTAAAGGAATTTCAAGAGCATTTTCAAGTGTTTTCCATCATGTCAAGGATTTTTTGCATCATGTTATTTTAGAGCTAACAATTATAGTGTAGGATTTGTAAGCATTGCATTCAAGATCTATCAACATCAAGGTAGAGTTCAAGTCTACATCCATTGGAGCCATCACTTACATGATTGCAACACTTTACTGTAAGGGTTTGACCAAGGAAAACCCCTATTCACTAACCGCACAACATTTTTCCCCCTTCTTGTGTGTGATTTGCAGAGATAGGTTGTAGATTTTCCAAGGAGTTAGGTGGAGAAAAGTTGTCAAAGATCTACAAGTTGTCAAAATTGTCACTAAGTCCTAAGAGAAACTTGGAGAAGGTCTACAAGCTGAGTTTTGTAGTTTCAGACCCAGATCTGAATCAGAAATAGAAGAGTAGGCCAAGAGGCACAAAATCCACTTCATAATTGCCCAAAAACTAGAATTGGACTGATTCAGCACTATTGGCCAATGAGTCCCACTATGTAGGCCTAAACAAGATTTTTGCAAATCTGAGTACCCATTTTTTTGAACCCTGTTCCGGTACAGTTTACTCGAAACTGGATTGATTCACCCAAACTAGCGTATGAGTCCCACTTAGCTTCAACATCAGATTTTTTCAGGATTCTAGAGCTCCATCCTTCCTCCTTCAATTTCCCAGGTGCACATTTCTAGTTTCATAGTTTTTTGTTACATTTTACTTGCATTTATAGGTCATTTTGCATACCAAACTGTGTTTTCAAACATTTTTTATTTTCCAAGTTTACACTTGGTGGTGAACCCCTTTTTGCTATATTCAGCCCCTAGGTCAACCTATTGTTAGATTTCAATATCCTTTTCATTGAAATCTCAAGGGTTATCCTTGGGTGGAACCTTGGTAAAGTAGGAATCACTCTAAAACCATATTTTCCCCACACACCACACATATATTAAATTTTCATTTGTTCCATAGACTAAGTAGATCCAAAACATCACTCAGGTTATAAACACTTAGAAAAATCATGCTCAACAATACTTAACCAAAAAGTACCATGGAACTAGTTTAAAAAGAAAAAGGGGAAGGGTCCCAAAATTTTGAGAACAAGGGCTCTGACTAGGGACAAGGACTGTAAAGGACATAGATAATAACCCACAAGTAATCAACCAGTCTTATCCATTGGGAAACAAAGTCAAGTGAAGAAAGAGGAAAACCAACAAGTCAAAGCAAACACACCCAAAAATGACACACCAAAAGGTTATGTACAAGGTAGGGCAACACCTACTAGAAAGAAAAAAAATGAAAGGAAATTACAAATCCATTAACTGGTTGAGAGAAAAATGACCTTGACATGAAAAATCCTATTGATGTTTGCAACTTTTGAATCAAGGCAAGGGTTTGAATAGTCCAAGCATAACCTATGTAATTAATCAAGAGATCACCTGAATTCCTCCCGAACAACCACTTCTCGTCATAAATTTCTTCCTAATGCAAAGGGGCATAAATAGGAATCTTAGAGATTCTCATTACTATTTATCATGGTTTGGCTAGAAATATTTCTTTCCTTTGAGGTAGGTTTGAAATTTTTGCACCCCTTGCATCAATGTAACTCTCTATTTCAAGAATCATACCTTGTTTAGTAGAGCTACTTGGTGACTTTACATCTTCCAGATCTTTTATTTTCAAAATATCCTCCTTTTCTTGATAATCAACAAAACAATGAGTAGCCTTAATCAGTAGTGATTTTGCTAAACCAAAGCCTGCCTCTTCAAATAAAACATTGTCATGAACTTCAAAATATTCAAAAAGAAAGAGAGGGTCTGAATTGACTAAACATTTTATACCAATTTCACCTAAAGGATCTTTAACAATCTTCTCAGTGACACAAAAATTTTTACCCTGATGGAATTCAAACATGAAGGTTTCATATTCTGGGGAAGAAAGGTCACTAGGCTCCTGGCCTTCACCATTTTAGGTTAAAGGAAGTGCATTATTTACATAAACTAGTGAAGAACTAAATTCAAAGATTGGGTTACACTTTCCTTGAGGGGTATATTCCGCATCATCATCAGATGAAGTAAGCTCATCTTTTTATTCTATCATAGTTGTTAGACTAAAGGCTTGGGCCTGCTAGCACTAATCCCTTTCCTTCACAAACTTTCACTGGTTAGGTAAAGGTTGGACCTCATAAAATATAGTCAAGCCAATCTATTCAAGAGTAGGATGGGAAGTATCAGCAATTGTCCAAAAACTAGAGGAGCCTGGGGTAGGTAATGGGTGATGATCGATATGTAAAGGGACTTGAATAAGTTTCCACTTACCAACCGTTATTGGGTCATTCACGATATTCATTGCCTTAGTTTGAGCTTGTTCAATTCCACTAACCTTTTCCCTTTTAAGCAGAAGCTAAATATTAGGATTGAGAGAAAAAATAAAAACATGAAACTGAATCACCTTGATTGGTTGTTCCGGTGAAGGAATTCGCTGGAGAGATCAATTAAAATGATATAAAAAATTCTTCATCGATTCACAACCTTACTTTACAATCTTGAAGAAATTTCTAAGTAATGTAGCCACATCAATGGAAAATTGAAAATTCTTGAGGAATTTTTGGTGCAAGACATCTCATTTGGTTATGCAACTCTTGTCTAGTCCTTTGAACCACTCAACAACCTTCTCGGCCAGACTATCTACAAAGATTCAAACAAAGACATCTTCATTTTGGATTCCCAGGATTCCACTCACTGTGGTCATGGCTAGGACGTGTTCTTCATGGTCTTGAACGCCATTGCCAGAGAACTTTGGAAACCTCTTCCTTAAGCCATGTGGTAGATCATTGCATTGAGATAAGGTGAGAGGCCCAATATGATTACCCTAGGGAACTGAGGTCATGATGCTTGGAGTCACCAACTCCTAAAGGAGTAATGGAGAGGTACTACAGGTCACTGTCGAGGTGCCGATTGAGCTAGAGGATGATTTGGTGGCTAACTAGGATGTCAATTTTGATGCCTGATTAGGAGGTTGATTTTGATGGGGATTAGGACAATGGGATGGGTCATTGTAGTATTCAAAGATCAACTTTGGGGTTCATTCCACTACTAGTGGTAGTGGACATAGGGCCCACTCCTCTTCCTCCAAGACAAAATTAACTCACATATAATCAACAACGCTTCTCCTATACCTCCAAGTGAGTGTATTTAATTATGAAATAATATCTTCCTATTTTTCTTACATCCAATCAAGGTTAGGTTGAAGTACAGGGAACACGTCATTGTGGGGAAGAACCATCTTGCCACATGACACAAAATAAATTGATAGAAACTTAAACTTTCCCTAGTGAAATCACCAAAAAATTGTTAGCGAATGGATTGGCCCCTCTTGATAAAGATGGAAATAATGTAACTCCTCTGCCCAATAAGCACTAGAACTTATTTTCTAACAGCTCTAGAAAGGCCACAATTGCATTTGTGGGTTTCCTCTGATTTGAGAGGTACAACTCCCTCATGCTAATTAAATGAAAAATAGGTGGCTTTTAACCAAAAAGTGATAAGGCAACTAACATTAATACATAAAAATGTAATTAATGTGAGAATAAACCCTAATGATCATCAATGGGATAGCTCACAAACTATATCTAATTAATGACAAAAGATAGATTAAGAATGGATGGAATATTTCATAATTGCAACATAGGAAATAATTTCAGTAGATTAAATCTCACACAAAAAACATATCCTATATTGTATGTGACTCACAGGTTAGCACAATCAACATTACATCCTACCAATTACACAAATTATCATTTGTTAGAATTAGAATAAAACTACTGAATATAGACCAAGTGCTCCTTTCTTCACTACATCATAGTGTAATTTTAGAAATTGGACCCCTAATGAAGAGTCTCCTTGTCTAGATATAGGGAACAAATCCCTTTCTTGATAGTTACCAATTAGTTGCAGTAATGTTCTCTCACCACATAACTACTTGCCTTGAAAAATGGTAGCCATGAATAATTAATAACCATCATGATTACATTGCCAATGAAAAGAATGCAAACAATTCATGAGCACTTCTTGATCTAACTCTTGCTTCATGGTTATTGATCACAAACGATTTGTATACCTCATCAATTGAAATTTGAACGGTCACATGCACATGTTTTCCTACCATGAAATCAACTGGGAATGTGACTTAAATTCCAGTCATATCACCATTAATTTAGACCGCATCACCATCCTATCATCTCTAATTGTTCTCAATTAACACGTCTCCCCAACCTTGTATAAATTTCATAGGTACAACCTCACTTCATCATCCTGTTGTATCAAACATGGATAGCACTCAAAGTGATAGTGTGTCCATGAATGATTTCATCACTATTGAGGATATTGAGTGTAGTCCCCTCTTCAGGAGAATGACTGATCAATTAATGGAAGTCTTCACAATTGAGAGCGAGATTGAGAAGGAAGTGTTGCACAATATAGTAGGAGATAATTTCCTCAATCAGGTCCATGTACACAATGCAATGCTTCTAGATAATTTTGTGTATACCATAATTTGCACTTCTGGTCATCGCGATTGGGGAATGCATGCAGTAGAGCACTTAGTGAGAGCAGATTTTCTTCACCAGGTGAACGTAGCCATCTCTAGCCTCAATGGTTATCCACAGAGTGGTCTGATAGGCAGTGCTATTTTCATTGCTTCTCTTCCATAGAATGAAGCCCTAGAGGAAGTAATGACATTTCTGTGCATGGTTCTTGTGAGGAAACATGGAACTGCTTGCTCAGTTTCTGCAAACATACAACAACCTACTCTCACCTGCTCAAGTAGAGCATCTCCAAGTAGTCACATAGGAAATTTTTGTGTTGATATTTTCCCTTTGTACTTGAGAAGAAATTTTCATTATGATATCTTGTATCTCCTCCATTTATATGTAATCAACCAAAATTTTGTATTTCCAAAGTACCCATATTATATATAATATGATATAGCATTTTTGTACTCCCCGTGTTGATTTTCTGCAGCATGATTCATTCTATCTCACTTTATTTTTCAATTTTGTTTCATGTGAATGACCTTTCCTCCATTTAATTTTGTATAATTCCTTTTCTTGTGCTTTTGAATGATATTTGGTATGATAACCACTTAATTCCCCTTGAAAACACATTCTGGCAGTAAAGTGGAAACTTCACAAAACTATACAAATCACCACCATAGTTACAAAGGATGCTTAGGCTCGTGCTTAGCTTAGAGAAGACATTGGAGAGATTATCGACGATCTTTTTGGTAAATTCATGAACCCTAGGTATGAGTCACCCAATCTTGAAAAGAGAAACTTTGGAGCATGGGATGAGTTGTGAAAAAACTATAAAACACCACTCGAGTTCAAAGATGACAAAATAAAGAGTTGTGGCAGTTAAGCGAGGAATTAGAATAAGTATCCAAAACATCGCCTAGGTTATAAACACTTAGCAAAGTATTTCCTAGTAAGACTTAACCAAAAATTACCATGGCATTGGTTTAAAAATAAAAAGTGAAGGGGTCCCAAAATTTTGATAGCAATACTTGAATGCAACCTTGGGTTACCACAAACTATAATAATGTGATCTACTAATAACCATTATGGGAAGTATTAAAGCAAGACCCATGCTATATAGGATAAATTTCCCTGATCGGGTTTACACGTGCCTTAATGATCAAACACAAGCTTCCCACACACTCTAGGATACAATCCAAGATCATACCACACCTTGTCAAGACAACTAATTTTCTGACCCAAGATTTAAGGTTGTTTTCTAATACCAACAGAAGCATTGGTAAGAGCATGAATAGGGTACAAACCCTAGGCCTTTGTAGAAACATAAACCATACCTCTAGTGGATTAGTGAGGTTGCAATACAAAAAATATTAAGACATTGTCTGTTTGTTAGAATAATCTTAACTCAACAATGAAAAACATACTCAATACCAGTTTTTTTAAATACCCATATAAAGAAAATTCCCAACATCCTTTTTTTAAATACCAAGATAGTCAATAATAAAGGGTTCACCGAACATCAATTTTTTTTAATGCTAGGGAAAATGATAACAAAATCAAAATTTAGAAAAATGTGTGTAATACCAAAAAAGTTTGAGACCTCATTTGTTTCTCAGAATTTTTTTTATCTCAATAGCAAAAATATACCCATTTCAAGTGAAAACCTAGCATCGAAATACCCAAACAACCAATAAAAAAATACCGAGTATCAATTTTCAAACATACCCAGATATCCAGTAACAAAACAACCATCTTCATAAAAATAAAATAGCCAAATCGTACTTATGAAAACATCCTGGAACATCAAATTTTTCAAATACCCAATAGGCATAACATATACATCCAAATTTTTAAAAAAACTAAGAATGGCTTGTTTACCTCTAAGATGATCCACAACAAAAAGCTCAAAATCCTCAATACATACTTCCAAGTGGGGAGATGTTTGATAGAAGGATAGATTTGGCCACATTCTAGATTCATACTTTGAAGCACTATTGGCAGGAGATTCCTCCAATAGGAAAGCCCTTCGATTACTGCTCAATATCTCTATCTTCAAAACCCTTCAACCTTTTTTTTTTTTCCCAGACTATTTCTTCTAACTAAGTAGTAGTTAAAAATTGTGGGAAAATGGTAGTCTTAATTATATCATTTTATTTTTGTTACATATTTATAAAATATATATATAAATTTGTCTGCATAATTGTCAACTAAAGCCAAAATTGATGGCTAGGAATATTTTCTCTGAAAAAACAAAGTTTGATGCAAAAAAAGTCATTTATTTAGCCATTTATAGCTATGATTTTATCCAATGATTATATTAGTCATTTATAACTGTGTTACAAAAAATGAGTAGAATTTAGTCATTTTTAGTTGTCGTGACTAAAATTTTTAGTCACGTAGTCATTTATTTGCCAAATTCTACTAGTGAAGGTCCAAACTTCCTCATCTTCAACTTATTGTATGTTGCAATTGGAAATATTTCCTTCCTCAAATATACCATCACTTCGTTTCCAAAAAAAAATTCTTTATGTCTCCTTTTCTCATCTGTCTTTTCCTTATACTTACTATTCATGTCTTCCAAATGATTTTGGACTTGATTGTGCAATGTCTCCATGAATCCTACAAATTATTTTTCCTTTGCACTCTTTTTACTCTCCATATTGATTTCTCTTAGTTCTGCAACTCCTCTAGGATGTGTTCCAATTACAATATCAAATGGTGTCTTCCCTGTACTCCAGTTCACTGAATTATTATATGTAATCTCTACATGTAGTAAAACTATGTCCCAATTTCCTACCTTATCTCCAACCAAACATCTTAATAGGTTACCCAAACTTTTGTTCGCCACTTCTATTTGTCCATATATCTATGGGTGATATGTTGAACTAAACTTCAAATTTGTCTTCATCTTTCTATACAATATCCTCCAAAAGTATCCAATGAACTTGGTTTCTTTGTTTGAAACTATACTCTTAGGTAATCCATGTAATCTTACAATCTCCTTGAAAAATAAGTCAGCAACATGCACAACATCATTAGTCTTCTTGTAAGGAATGAAATATTTCATTTTAGAAAATTTGTCCACCACTACCATAATTTAATCATATCATCTATGTGTTCTTGGAAATTCCAATATGAAATCCATGCTCACGTATTCCCAAGGTCTCTCCGATATAGCTTGTGGTGTAGAAAAATATATCCCTTTTACATTTTCACACTTGTTTGGGCCCTCCTAGTTAATTTTAACTTAATTGTGCCTTATTTTAGTGTTGTAAAATCTATTTATGTATACTTTCACACTTATTTAGGGATCCTTTAATTAATTTATCTTAATTATTCCTTAATAAGCCCTTTAAATCATCTACAAGCCTAATAAATTACATTTTGTGAAGAGGAAACCTAACATTAATTAATACCAATACATAACACTTCACATTGAGCAATGTGTGTTCCAAGAATAGGGACCTGGGACACATTCACCCATGGGAAAATGGGTCCTACCTAATCCTTGAAATCCATTTTCAAATCATGTTTTGGTGATATTTTTATGATCCTAAATTCAAATTCTAAAGTTTGGCTTCTAATGTTTGAATTTTACGAAATTAAGAATAAGTGTCAATAAATACAAGGATATTTTATCAATTCAAATCAATCTAGCAAGAGGTGAACTTAACAAGAGTTGAGATTATTTTCAAGAGCATTCAAGAGCATAATTATCAAGGATTTATTGTAGCATTCAAGATCTCAAGTATCATGTCAAAGTCTTTTGCAGTCATGCATTTTTTTGGAGCTAACATTGTGATGCATGTTTCAAGATCTAATCTAAGCATTCAAGTCAAAGATTCAAATCAAGATTCAAGTATCAAGATCCACATCTATTGAGGCCATTTCATGCAAGATAAACATCAACATTTCAATCCTTTAAAGGTTTAATTAAGGGTTTGGTGAGTTGCAACATTTCATTTGTTCATTCATCATTCCTTCATGTTTCATTGTTTCATTTCAAGGTTTAACTACCAAAATGGGATTTGACCAAGGAAAACCCCCATTCACTAAAAAAAACATTTTCCCCTCTCTTTGTGTGTTACAGATTTGTAGGTTGAAGAAAAGTTGAAGATCTCAAAAGTGCAAAATTGCAAAGTTGCATTTGTTGTCACCTTTGTTGTCATTTCATAGAAACTCGAATCCCGGATTTATTTCTGATTGTTCAACTATGAAACCCAAAGAATCTGGAAATGCACACATAGGATTAGAGGACCCAAAAATTAATTTTGAAAAGCCCTACAAGAACCCATTTGCCAATGGGTGTATGATTCCTCAAACAGCTTCTGGAAACATCATGTTGGAGCAGGTGTACAATATTTTCCCCTTATCTCATCTGCATGAAATAAATTGTTTCTGCTAGTATTATGTTTAATCTATTAGATCCAATCTTTACATTTCATGAATGAGTGCATTTGGTATTTTTAATCTTTCTCCCAAAACCCCTATTAAGTCATTTTTTTCAGATTTTATCTTAGGACACTTTGTGCCAAAATAGGACACTTTGTGATTATTTTTGAGACCAATTTTAAGTGTCCTCCACTCATCTGATTTACACGAAATAAATTGTTTGTTAGCTCTATGTTAAATTTACTCATATCTAGTCCTACATTTCAGTTTTGAGTTGATTTTGTATTTTATTTTCATCTCCCAAAAGTGTTGTTTATTCCACACACACATAAAGGAAATTGCAAGATTCCTCCTAAGGGTTGAAAGTGGATTTTGACATGGGGGATCTCATTTCCTGAATGAAATAGAAGAATAGGTAGGTTCATTCATTCACCCCATTTTACTCTTTCCATTTATAGTAAGTTTGGTGAAACATTCCAAATGGAGTATAAAACCCTATGTGTTTGAACCCCCACCCTATTTTTCTATGTTTCATTTTGATGAACCCAATGTGAAAATCATTTTTGTGAACCTGAGTATTTAAAAAATTTAATTTTTTATTTGGAGTGCATTCAAGCCCTAGATCTAGGATTTTAATTAATTCATTGCATTTAGGGTTTCTAAATTTGGCATTAAGTTGCATTGCATTTTAGGTGTAAACTTGCATTTTGCATTCATTTTAAATCTGAAAATTCAACAAAATTTGCATAATGTTAAATTGATTTTGCATAGTATTTACATAATAACATAATTTCAGTCACTTAAATTAGAAAATTAGATCAAAATTGCATTTCAAAAAGTTTCATATAGTTCATCACTTGCCATTGATTTTACTTGCATTAGGTCATCAAATTCTAGAAAAATTTGCCACAAAATTAATAGTCTAAAATTGGGCACAAAGAACACATTAAACAACTCAGGAATTACATTTCTCATTTTTTTAAAACCTTGGATTGGGACCCATTTTCCCATGGGAAAATGAGTCCTTTAGGGCCTATAGAAACCATCTTTTTTGAGCTTTTTTGTGGTTTTCTGCACTTCCTAAATCTACTAGTAACCCACTATATCAGTTTGGAAATTTTCAAAAAAAAAAAATTATGCATCTAGGTCTAAACATCCATTTGGTTTATCCATTTTAAATCATTCCAAAATTATTTCAGTAGTGATAATCACCAGATATTAAAATGTTTGCATTCCTGAAACTTTGCATAATACAGATAAAAGTACTTTTCACTTTTGGATACACAATTTTTACATTCTTGACACTTTGCATAAGTTGGATAAAAGTAATTTTCACTTTTGGATACACAATGTTTACATTCATGGAACTTTACATAAGTTGGATAAAATTACTTTTCATTTTTGGGTACACAATGTTTATATTCTTCAAGCATTGCATAAGATGGATAAAAGTACTTTTCATTTTTGGACACACAATGTTAGTATCTTACCTTTCTAAGCATGCCAAGAAAAAGGCCATTAACATATCTCCCACTTATGAGAATGTTTTAGTGAAAAAGAATACAATATTGGACAATCCTGACAATCAAACTTGGCCATCTCCCAATATCTCTCCTATTTGTGAAGAAGATATTTTGGTGTTAGAAGATCCAATCAATGAGAGTTATGAGAACCCTATTTGTTTCTCTTCCCCCACCTCTCCCACTTGGGAAGACATTTTTGTATACAAGGATGAGACCATTGACACATCCCCTAATACCACTTTTCCTATTTCCCCTATTTATGACAATGGTTTGATACAAGAGAATGTCATCATTGATAAGCAAGAAATCCAACCATTGATAACTTCCCTACTTGTGATAAAGTTATTTTAGAAGAAACAACCATTGAATTTCATGAACATCTAGTTTGTTTCTCTCCTAAAAACTCTCCTAATAGGGAAGATATCATGGTGCAAGAAAATGACAACATTGACAATAGTAATGTGGCTTCATTAAATGAAGATGATGAGTACAAGGATAAGTATTTTGAGGTTATGAACATTAGATATCCCTCTAGTACTCTAATTCTTAGACCTCCTACAAGTCACTTAATTATTGGACCTCCTAAGCCTCAACTTATCCTCTACCCACCCTCACACCAACACCAAGTTCAAAACAAACCTATGCTTATCCTAAGGCCACCTCAACACAATTTTTTGTAGCAACCAAGTTATAATACCATTGATCACACATATAATACAAGGAACAATAGGAAACCACACACCATTTCTACTTCATTTATATTGCCCCAACCTATCTTTCCTAGTGCTCATTTTTTTTTACATAGTGGAAAGGAGTACGATCTTGTTGAACAACTTAAGAATACTCCTACTAAGATATCCTTATAGGATCTTATTCAAGCCTCACCTAGTTATCATAACATGCTTCAAAATTATTTAAAATAAGTTCTTATCCCTCCTAATGTGCAACCAAATGATACAGAAACCCTAATTCAAGGAATGAATGTTGGCATTGTTTTCCACCAAAGTGAGCTCCCTCCTTTGGAAGCACAAAAAAAAAATGAAGCTTTTATGATCATAGCCATTATTAATAGGAAATGAATAAAGAGAACCCTTGTTGACAATGGATCATCCCTTAATGTGTGTAGTGTAAGCCTCTTGGATAAGCTTGAAGTGGATAATGCTAAGATTTAACCTGGTTCTTTTTCTATCCATGGATTTGATAATGTAGGAAAACAACCGCTTGGTGTGATCACATTACCTATTACAATTGGAAAAGTTACATTGTAAACTCCTATTCATTCCATTCTTGATAATATTTCATATAATATTCTCTTGGGTAGACCTTGGATTCATGCAATGAATGAGGTTCCTTCTACTCTTCATTGTATAATGAAGTATGTCTATAACAACAAAGTGTATATAATCAAAGATGACCCTAAACCAAAAATTTTGCATATTGAGAAAGACAAGGAAAACCCTTTGAAAACATTGACGCCAACTACACAAGTGGAACCTGTGCAAGAGAAAGAAAAAGAAAAGAATATTGAAAAGGTCACAAAGTTATTGGAGGATGATTGGGGTTCCTTAGATTTTACACCTACATTCATGGGATAATACAAGATTACACACAAAACAGGAAAAGAGAAAGAAAAAAATATAGTATCAACACAAGTTGAGTCATCAAAAGCACATGAAGAACATAACACATGTTATGCATCCATATATGAAGAGTGTAATCATGAGAAACCACAAAATCCAAAAGAAATTAAAAATCTTGATGGAAGAGGTTACAAACTTTTGAAACAATTTGGCTATAATGGAAAAGGATGTGGTGCTAGAGAACAAGGCATTCATGTCCATATAGATCCTAACACACAAGAAACCACTAGTGGTCTTGGTTATTGTCCCTTGGAAGAAACAAAATCATCAAAAAAATCCTTCACTCAATATCAACACTCTTACAAAAGATTCTTCTAAGCCAACTTTAACTTTGGTGCATCCTAAATTGATAGATACTACATATGGGAATATCTCATTAGATATGCATAAAATGGATACTTTTTCTACTCATTATAATTAATAACATTATTTTTTTCTCCTTTTCATGTGGCATTTGTACTGTCATAGCATATTCACTACCATGCATGAGGGTATAAACTTGGCTTTATGTAATCATATTTTCATTTTGCAAGGAACAACATATCATCATCCATTTTTGGCTCAATATTTTCCCTTGGGGGCCAAGGGTTTAGGTAGCCTTGTCCTAGTATGTAACTTATCATTGCCTCTTTTTTCTAGTTGACTGCCTTCCACGTATATAATAGAGAAAGCTTGGGATGTGGATAGCATGCCTTAAGTTCGCTCATGTGTGACATACTTTCTTTCTATGTTATCATTAGCATTGCATTTTGGGGGAAACCCCTTATTCATGTTGTAGCTTCATTTGGAAACATATGACTTGGCATAGGGCTTTCCAAATAATCTCTCATGTCTTCTTTATTTTTAGCATTGATTATTTTCTACTTTAAAGTAAATTTCTCATAGTAATGGTGTTAGCAATTTCTTTAAAGTGGGGGCATACATTGGCATTATTATTATTTTTGAAAATTTTGACATCCCTTATGTTTCATTCTGTGATTTTATTTCTTCTTGTGATGCATCCTTTTCTTGGTGGTGTCATTGGGTTTTATGTCCTCCAAGAGCATGATATTTCTTGTCATACAAATTTCCTCTTAGTGGTGATGCTATGCTTTGCATTCCCTAAGTTGTGAATTTTTATCCTCGACTTGTCCTCTCTTGGAGACATTAGGCATGATGTTCCCTAAGAGGAGACCTTACATGAACTAAGAAGAATCCCTTTGAACAAACCTTATTTTTATTTTGTTCATAAGTGTTTAGCATAATACAGCTTGTTAACCTTATGAAGCTTGAAGTTTATATTTTTGTGGATCCTTATAGGAGCTATTAGAAATATAGCTTTGGAATGGTTAGTATGATGAGAGCATGTAGACCTGGCATGAATTTCTCACTTAGCCACTTTTTAGGGATTCACCTAGTAGATAGCCTAAGGTTCCATTAGCCCGCAGTGAGCATCCATTGTTGTTTGCATAGTGGAAATCACATTCCTCTTGTGAAGGTTTTGGGACAAACAGTTGAGGTGTGTTCCACATCGCATTGGACAGTTGAGGATTGATCCACCCTTTTTATTTTTCTTTTTAGTCTTTGATGTTGTATTATTGAGTAATCTTATTTTTTCTACATACATATGTTTTGAATGTCTACTTTAGTGTGAGGTTGATGCACTTGGTCATCCTCTCACTAAAGTGGGGGCTAAAAGTAGTGTAGAAAAATGTATCCCTTTTACATTTTCACACTTGTTTGGGTCCTCCTAGTTAATTTGGACTTAATTTTGCCTTATTTTAGTGTTGCAAAATGTATTTATTTACACTTTCACACTTATTTAGGTCTCCTTTAATTAATTGAGATTAATCATTTCTTAATAATCCCTTTGATTCATCTACAAGCCTAATAAATCACATTTTTCGAAGGGGAAACCTAACATTAATTAATGTCAATACATAACACTTCACATTGAGCAATATGTTTTCCAAGAATAGGGACTTGGGACCCATTCAACCATGGGTGAATGGGTCCTCCGTAAGCCTTGAAACCCGTTTTCAAATCATGTTTTGGCAGTATTTTTATGATCCTAAATTCAAATTCTAAAAGTCAGATTGTAATATTTGAATTTCAAGAAATTAAGGATAAGTGTCTATAAATACAAGGACATTTCATCAATTCAAATCAATCTAGAAATAGATGAACTTAACAAGAGTCAATATTATTGTCAAGAGCATTCAAGAGCAGAATTATCAAGGATTTATTGTAGCATTCAAGATTTCAAGCATCATGTTAAAGTCTTTTGCAATCATGCATGCTTTTGGAGCTAACATTGTGATGTAGGTTTCAAGATCTAATCTAAGAATTCAAGTCAAAGATTCAAAGAAAGATTCAAGTATCAAGATCCACATATATTGAGGCCATTTCATACAAGATCAACATCAATATTTCAGTCCTTTAAAGGTTTAATTAAGGGTTTGGTGAGTTGCAACATTCTATTTGTTCATTCATCATTCCTTCATGTTCCATTGTTTCATTTCAAGGTTTAATTACCAAAACGGGGTTTGACCAAGGCAAACCCCCATTCACCAAAAAAAAAAAATTCCCCTCTCTTTGTTTGTTACAAATTTGCAGGTTGAAGAAAAGTTGAAGATCTCAAAAGTGCAAAACTGCAAAGTTGCATTTGTTGTCACCTTTGTTGTCATCTCATAGAAACTCAGATCCTAGACTTATTTCTGACTATTTGACTATGAAACCCTAGAGAATCTGGAAGTGCAAATATAGGAGAATACAACCTAGAAATTAATTTTGAGAATCCCTACAAGGACCCATTCACTAATGGGCGAATGAGTCCTCAGATAGCTTTTGGAAACAACATTTTGTAGTAGGTGCACAAGATTTTCCCTTTATTCGATTTACATGAAATAATTATTTCTATTAGTATTATGTTTAATATATCAGATCCAATATTTACATGTCATGAATGAGTGCATTTGGTATTTTTAATCTTTCTCCCAAAACCCATGTTCAGTCATTTTTGTCAAAAGTTATCTCAAGACACTTTGTGCCAGAATAGGACACTTTGTGACTATTTTTTAGATCAATTTTAAGTGTCCTCCACTCATCCAATTTGAATGAAATAAATTGTGTCTATTAGCTCTATGTTTAATCTACTCAGATTTGGTCTTACATTATAGTTCTGAGTTGATTTTCTATTTTATTTTCATCTCCCAAAATTTTTTTTTAGTCCACATGCATACATAAAGGAAATTGCAAGATTCCTCAAAGAATTCACTCACCTAAGGGTTGAAAGTGGATTTTTAGTTGAGGGATCTCATTTCCTAAATGAAATAAAAGAATAGGTAGGTTCATTCACCCCATTTTTCCCTTTCCATTTATAGTAAGCTTTGTGAAACATTCCAAATTGAGTATAAAACCCTATGTGTTTGAACCCCTACCCCATTTTTCTATGTTTCACATTAAAAGGTTTATATAATCTGGTGTTCTAACTACTCCCTTTTGTAACTTGACAAATTATGCAACTTTGAACATACTTCTTGAAATCCTTGTATATCTATGACCAAAATTGTTGTTCACTCACCAAAGCTACTGTCTTGTCCACTCCAAAATGTCCTACTAAACCTCCACTATGCTTCTCTTTGATCAAATTCTCCCTCATTGAACTTTTTGGAATGCACAACTGGTTTCCTTTAAATAACATATCTTCTTGAATAAAATAATCTAACCATCAGCTTTGGTCTATCACTATTGGTTCCTTACATGCTTTCCAAGCTTTAGCAAAATCTGTGTCATCCTCATACATATACTTTAGTTCTTCAAAACCCAATACTTCTCTCATCTCTGTCAACAAATTTCTCCTACTTAATGCATCTACAACCTCTGTTGACTTGTCACTCCTATTATTCAACACAAATGTATAACTTTACAATAATTCAACCCATCTCATATGTATTTGGTTCAACTTCCCTTCACTATTCAAATACCGCAAAGCTTAATGATCAATATACAACACAAATTCCTTAGGCAACAAATATTGTCTTCACTTCAAGGATTTAACTATGGCATATAATTCTTGATCATAAAATGAATATCTTCTAGCATCATTCAACTTCTCATTGAAATAAGCTATAGGTCTTCCTTCTTGACTCAATACTAGTCCTATTTCATTTCTACTTACATCACAATCAAGTTGAAATACTTTTTCAAAATCTGGTAATGCTAACACTAGCTGCTCTGTCACCTTTTTCTTCAACAACTCAAAAATTCTTTGTGCTATGAATTTCCACTTAAATTCCTTCTCGTCTCCTCTCATTTTCTCTATCATGGGCATAAAAATGCTACTAAAGCTTCTAATAAACTTTTGGTAGAAACTAGCTAATTTGATAGGTCGAAATAATAGTTTATTTTTCGTTGGTTTTATCAGACTTTAAAGATACTTTTGAACATACTTCTTGACTATAGTCCATGTTATATTATCCTTTTTGTATCTATTATATGAACCTAAGACTTGAAAGCATGATGATGGAATTACAGTTTAATATATTAGCATGAAGTGGTTTATATGAATATGTGCATGAAAATGTGGATGGAAAGTTATGTTTAATTCTAATGGTTATCCTTGTGTATATATTATGCGAAACTAACTTTTTTGCAGAAAAAAGAGGAACCATGATGCACAACTATTGTGGGATGAACCCGTAGCAAAAGGAGCATTGAATACAAGAATAGGGGATGTTGCAGAAATAGTTGAACATGGTGGTTATTGGCCAAAGGAATTCATAAAGATAGAGAACACATTGTCATGACAGTTAATAAACACTAAAGAAGAGGTCTTCTATGATTTGGAACTTTGACAGATGGACATATAATTTAAAGTAATTTGTTTGGAAGAGTTCTATTCTTTTTAGGATTCTTTCTTTTCAATTATAGATTGAATAAGTCTAGTTCTTAAAGCCACGTTCTAGATATCTGGAAGTGGAATTAATGATTTTGGTTTTAGTTGTTACTTTCAATAAAGACTCCCTTAGTTTGTATATAATTGATGGTTGAGTCTATAGTTTAGTTAGTTGGATGTTTTGTAAAGTTCATACTATATGTGATTTTCCAGTTGAAACATGAATCTATAGAATGGTTAAATCCAATTTGTGAGAGTTTATGTAATCTTTTACTTTATGCAATAAATGAAGTTTAGTTCATGAGATGTGTGATATCTACTAGTTAGATTGTGCTTAGCTAAGTGGGAATAGTTACTTGAGCAAGCCACTCAAGGTATTGTTCTCCACTTCATTTCAGTTATTCATTTATGTCAATAGTTAATATTAGTTTACTGTTATTTATGAATTGTAGATTCTATTTCTTATTTATTATGAGTGATGCCTAGGAACATGCATGGAATAGCTATTAATGACACTCTAAAGGATAGTTTAAATGCTGCAATAATTTCAGTCAAGTTTTCAATTCATTTTCATTAGAAATAGTTTAGTTACAGTCGTTACTGTAGGTACCCATAGCAACTAAGGTTCAATTTTACTTTTGTTGTTTTATAGTTTCTATAAATTTCCAATAGCTAGAATAACTTTTAGCAGGTTAGTTTGAGTAGTTTGAGTCCATGAAGGCATATATCTTGTTGCACCATCATAAGCTTACGTACCTTGGTTGATAATTTAATGTAGTCTTAAGTAGTGTCAAGTGGCCTATTCAGTTTGCTAACCCCCTGAATTGAGTGACCTTCACCAAGTTTACAAAAAAATTACTTAGACTCTACATTTTTTGGTGTTGTTTTCAGGGATGGTTCTAACTTTGTAGACCCATTTTTTTAGTTTTCATAGATAAATTTCCCTTCTTAAGTATTAGAACTATTAGAAACCACCTTTTTCAACATCAAGCTACTAACATTGTGTAGGGTCATGGCCATACACAGTTAAATTTAATGTTTGCAAAGGCAGAGATACCAAGGGAAGATTCCTCCCTTTAGGCATTCAAGATAGAGAAGATACTAGTGGTTTTGCTAAAATTATTGAGATTGTTGAAAGAGTAGACACTACCCTTCCATTTTCATCAACATCATCATCATTATCTTCTTCCACACCTACAGAAGGGACCTTCTAAACAATGGGGGATGCACCACCAGATGATCCAGAACATGGAACCTTTGAGTTCCCTATTATTGATCAAGCCAAAGCCACTGTGCTAAAGAATATAACACCATCAACATTATCGGTATTTTATGGCTTGTTAACAAAGTACCCAAATACTTTCTTCTTTGATTTTGATGTTTTGTGTAGAAGCTATGATTACACTACTGATGCACAACAACTCAAGCTCTTTCTAGCTACTCTGAAGGATGCTGCCCTCAGATGGCTTATGGGGCTTTCCCGAGATGTTGTCCTAGATTGGGAGACTATGAAGAAAAATTTCTTGGAGAAGTACAAGGACTATTGAAAAGGATTAGACTGAAGAAGAGATGACATTTTCTCAATGTCTCAAAAGGAGGATGAGCCACTAGAAGATTATATTGAGAGGTTTCAGTTTGCTTTGAAGAAAAACCCCCAGCATAAATTTTTAGAGGAATCCCTTAAGTTAGTATTTTTAAATGGGAATTAATGAAGACAGTATGGATGCCCTCAACCTTATTGGAGGAGGGGATATTTCTAAAGGATCATTTGAAGAAATTTTGAAAATATGTAGGAATTATTCTAGGACTCTTTCTAGGAAGCCAAGAGGGGAGAGGTCATCCATCACAAGTAAGTCCTCTAATGGGGATTCTAAAGTTGAATTAGTAATCTATTGTCCAACATGAAGTAGGACATAATAAGTCATCTAGTAACATAGTTAGACACACTCCATATCAAGAAGAAGTAGAAGGAAGTAGAAGCCATGCTCACTAAGTATTTCCCTAACTGTAGGTAGAGGAAGGCCAATTGTGAGTACAAAAGAGTGGCTAGTATCTAGCAAGAAAAGGTTGAAAAATAATACTTCCAACTAATGAAAGGAGATGATGGAAAAAATTTCTCCATTGCACAAAGGATGTTGTGGTAGCAAAGAAAAGGTATTCCACCATATCCCCTTAGTTTTAATCCATCTTTCCCTTCTAGCAATCAAAACTTCTCTACTTGGAACACTTAGCCCTAGCAAACAAATTCAAACCAGTGGAAAACTCCTCAACCATGGCCACAAAAAATTTTTTAGAGTTCCAATTATAATCCACAATGGTGAAATCAGTAGAATCAATGGAAACCTCAATGGTAGAAAGGCCAGCAATGGTAGCAACCCAATATGAATTATCAATAGCCTATGCTACCACTACTTCCACCATGGAAGTAAGCTTTGATGCCTCCATAAAATCCTTCAATAATAGCCACCTAAACCATTGAAAATACCTACCCAACCTACACCTAACCCTAACACTAAGCCTGTTCAACAAGCTTATACTAACGAAGCCATCTAATACCACACTTATGGGGTAGGGGTGAGTGATTTCCACCTCAGATCAGGAAAGCAACTTGTCGAGCCTTCATGCCCCCAAATTATAGAAGTGGAGGATGAGGAACCTATAGTTGAGACTTTTGATAAACCACCTTTGGAGCCTGATCAAAACCAGGTACCCCAAACTACTACAAATCTTAAGCCACCATTTCCTGAATGCCTAGCTCTGCAAAAGCATAATACTCAAGTTGAGACTAACCTTTTAGGGTAGTTGAAAGATGTTAACATAAAAATTACACTTATCCAACATATCAAGGGTATTCCTATCTATACTAAGATAGTGAGAGATCTTTGACTTAAGAAACAAGGTAGAAAGAAGAAAGATCCACAAATAGTTCATGTTTTGTGAAATCTTGTAGACATCATGTTGGGAAATATTACATTCCCTAAGTATACTAACCCTGGTAGTCTAGACATGGACATCAAGATTAATGGGACTCTCATTAAGAACACTTTGATAGAATTGGGGGTGGCTATCATTGTAATGAAAAAACAAACATTGCAGTTCCTTCAGCTGATCAACCTCAGGCCTACAAAAACTATTTTGCAATTATCTAATAGATCCATAGTTAAACCTGAAGGAATAATTGAATATATAGTTATTACATTGGATTCATGGGAATACCCTGCAAACTTTATAGTATTGCAACCTAAAGTTAATCTTGCAAGTTACCCACTCATCCTAGGTAGGCCTTGGTTAGCAATAATTGATGCCTTCATTAGATGCAGATCTGGTAAGATGATCATATCCAATCGGACAATAACAAAGATCTTGGTTATTTATCCGCCTGATCAACCATATCCAACTATGGAACATGCCATTTGTCCCAATTTGGGTGAAGAGGAGGAAGATAGCTATTCTCTTCAGACATTGATGACTATTGATTGCAACCCTTTGTTGGATGACCAAGATGAAGATGAGCTTATCGCTCATATTATACAAAAATGATTGTGGTAGGAGATCTCAACAATAGGACTACCTTATATGTCTCCAAGAACCCTTGTAGAGTATTATACCTACTTATTATACTGAAGAGATATCTTAATTAATTCATTCACTACTTCCTCAACAATGTTTTCCAATTATACCAAGCCTTGATATCTCATTAGTTCAAGAGTTATCAAAGGAGTTGGAAATTATTCCAGGAAGGATGTTTAATATTAATAATGCCTTGAATGAAGAGAAACAAAACTCTCTGTGATTAGTGTTGCAGGCACACTCAACTGCATATGCATGGGATTATCATGATATGAGAGGTATTGATCTTGATCTTTGCATGCATAGGATTTATATTAGTGAAGGTTATAGACCAATTAGACAGACTCAAAGGCACATGAATCCAACACTAAGGTATATTGTAAAAGTTGAACTTCAAAAGCTCTTAGATGTTGGTTTCATATACCTAATTTCAGATAGTGAATGGGTTTCACCATTGGTTATAGTTCCCAAGAAAGGAGAGAAATGGAGAGTTTGTGCTGATTACAGAGAATTAAATATTGCTACACGAAAGGATCATTTTCCATTTCCATTTATTGACCAGGTTCTTGATGCTTTGGCTAGAAATAAATATTTTTCATTTCTTGATGGTTTAAGTGGTTACAACTAGATCAAGATAGCACTAGGAGATCATGATAGGACCACATTCACCTACCCCTGGGGAACTTATGCATATTATGTTCTACCTTTTGGCTCGTGTAATGCCCAAATACCTTTCAACGTGCAATACTAAACATATTTTTTGATTTTGCACATAATTGCATTGATATATATATGGATGATTTCACCACTTATGGTGAAACCTATGAGGAAGCTCTGAGTAACTTGGAAAAAGTGTTAAAAATATGCAAGGAACACAATTTATCTCTCAACAATGAAAAGTGTTTCATGATGATGACACAAGGCATTTTGTTAGGACACTTTATATCTAGTGAAGGCATACAGGTTGATCTAAAGAAAATAGAGATTATATCTAATCTACTTGTACCACAGAAGCAAAAGGATTTCAGAAGCTTCTTGGGGCATGCAGGTTACTACATATGGTTTATAGAATATTTCAGTAAGATTGTTGCACCTTTGTTCACTTTGTTAACAAAGGATTCTAAATTTTATTGGACTGAGGGATGTCAGAGTTCATTTGAAAAACTAAAGATAGCTTTAACACATGCACCAGCTCTCAAAGGTCTAAACTGGACATTTCCATTTCATATCCATATTGATGCATTTCACTTTTCCATTGGAGTAGTCCTAGGGAAGAAGGAAGGAACCAAGTAATATGCAATCTATTATAACAAGAACCTCCAAGGAGCGTAATTGAACTACACTATAACAAAAAAAGAAATGCTTGTAGCTATCTATGCTATTAACAATTTCATACATTATATAACTGGTTATTAGATGTTCATACATACAAATCATACAACTATTAGGTACCTGATGAATAAACCAATGGTAGGTGGCAGACTTGTAAGGTGGCTATTATTGCTATAAGAATTTGACATAACCATTGTTGACAAGCTTAGAAGGGCTAATGTGGTTGTTGATTTCTTATCTAGATTTCCTACTCAATCATCAAAGGGATTTGTTGATGATTTCTTTCCTAATGGGCATTTATTTTCTTTAATTGTGCACACACCATGGTATGTTGACATAGCAAGCTATTTAGTGTTAGGACAAATCCCAAGTTACTTTTCTCCAAGAGAGAAAAGGTAGTTGGTTCATAAGTGCTTCCCTTATTCATGGATTTCTAGATTTTTGTTTTAAATTGGTCTAGATAATATTATGAGAAGGTGTATTCAAGAGGATGAATTGTTTGACATAATGAAAGCATGTCATGATGAACGTTGTGGTGAAAATTTTGCAACCAAAAGGATAGCTTTCAAGATTTTGACAACATGATATTATTGTCTAGCATTACATAAAGACTGTTAAATATACTAGAAGTTGTGACCGCTGCCAAAGGATGGGTAGACCTACAAGATCTAATGAAATTCCCATACAACCCTGGTTGGCTCTAGCTCCTTTTGACAAATGGGGGATAGATTTTATTGGACCTATCTCTCCTAGTTCAAATAATAAAAAATACATCTTGGTATGCACTGATTACTTAACCAAGTGGGTTGAAGTTAAAGCATTACAGTATTCTAGGGACGATGATGATGCAAAGTTTTTATATGAAGATATCTTCACTAGATATGGTGTACCAAGAGAAATAGTGATTGATCAAGGGCCACAATTCACATTAGAACTTATTGCAAAATTGATGGAAGAATATCAAATGAGACACAAAAATTATACCCCATATCATCCTCAAGCTAATGGACAGGTTGAGGTTACCAATTGGGAGATTGAAAATATATTGACCAAGACAGTCTAGATACATAGAAGAGATTGGGTCTCCAGATTACCAGAAGCTATCTAGGCATACAAGACTACATGGAAAACAACAACAACGTTTACTCCATATGAGTTGGTTTATGGAAAAACAATAGTATTGCCTATACAATTTGAGTATAAAACTCTCAGGACAACAATGAACTTAGGCATGGATTTAACAAAGGCACAAAAGGAAAGGTTGTACTCCTTGAATGGGTTGGATGAAATCTGTATGGAAGCACTTCATCATACAGAGGTAATGCAATAGTAGCACATAAAGTGGCATGATTAGTTTTTCAAGACAAAATAATTTAAGGAAGGATATTGGGCTCTGTTGTATGATTCAAGGTATAAGGATTTCAAGGGAAAATTTTAGTCTAGGTGGTTGGGCCCTTATGAAATTATTAATGTTTATCCAAATGGATTAGTACAACTACAAATCATTCCACTTCTCACTTCTTGTCAATGGCCACAGACTCAAGTTATATAAGAATCCAATGCAGCATGATGCCTTCATCTTTTTACTCATATAACAATATGGTGTTCATAGTGAGACTGAAACAAAATCTGATTCCCTGAGTCCTACATCTATTTTAAGGGAAATTCCAAGCACATATGATAACCCAGTGGTTGAGTTACACAACTCAGCCCCTAAGGTTACCTTGACCTCATTTTCAATTCTTTACCATATGCACACACTACACGATTATGATAACACTACAACTATCTTTACATGGGACCTGTTCAACATATTTTAAAGGGACTTGATGTCGTAGGGACTTGTATCTTCACACTATCTCTAAGATATTTGGGACTTGTCACTATAGGAGCCTGTAGCACACTTTGGGAGGCTCGAAAGAATATTTTATTCATTTTGCGTCATCTTTATTGCAAGGTTATCAACACTCATTTCCATTATATTTTCCTATTCCACCTAAATCTCACGGAATAATTATTTTAATACTTGTGTACATTTCCAACCTTCTCCATGTCACATCATTTGCTTACACCTATCTAACTTTATTTGCTTGCCATCCAAGATACTTATTACCTTTCATTTCATATATGTCCCATCAAATCCATCATAACATATATTCTTTTAGTGTTCATGCACCATCGGTGGTTATTTTCATAGCAATGTACTTAAGGTAAACTATTATGATTATACAAACTTTCTTTAAACCTTTTATGCACTTTTTACTTCATTTGCATGCATGTGAAATATTAAATTCTTTAATTCCATTAGCTCACATTTATTTAACCTCCAAATCATCGCCATGAAGTGAGGTCACTTCCCATCTTTAGTTGGGGGGTATGCTTAATTTTTTTTTTCACCATATTTTTTGAATTAGCCACCCCAAATTGAATTAATGTAATCATGACATGTAAAGCCTTGAGTAATGTATTTATTACTATTTTTTTTTGCTGCCCTTTTTGTAATTCCTAGAAGAACTTGAAACCCTACCAAATTTGAAAGAACCTTAGCTTGGTTTTTGTTTGAGCTAAATATTTCTAGTGTGGTAGCAAGTATACATTTGGAAACTAGGGTTTTTGAAGTCATAAGTATAGTTGAGGGTGGTTGGCGAAGAATGAGTTGAGCTTTTGATTTGATTTGGTATTCTAAGTAGTAAGTGAACTAAAATGGGAGGAGATGTTATCAGGAGAGAACTGAAAACTCATCAACAAATTCTCAAGGATGCAATTGTTCTTCCTATATTTACAAGGGTTGGATGGCTTGATTATTTCCTAAAGTTGATAGAGTTTAGTGATGATTTAACAAGGAGAATTGTAGAAACTCTTCAGTATGATGAAGTTGTGGTAAAAATACTTTTTGTAGATGCTTCAGAGGCTGCTATTACCCAAGTAACTGGATTTCCAAGGGAAGGAGTAGAATTTCTAGCTCAGTCTAATATAGTCATTTCTTAGGAAGAATTCTCCATAAGAGGGGAGGAATTGGATTCAAAATCACAAGTTATGAAAAGAATGTCTCCCCACTGGTTATGGGCAAGGTGTTCTTCTTATATTGTCAAATATATTACATGTGATGGGAGGAAAAATGTGTTGTATACCATCCATTTCAAGTTATTAAGTCATCTTAGGCATAACAAGATATTCAATGTGCCCAATTTCTTATATCACCTATTGAAAAGAATGGCTTTAGAGTATCAAAGGAGACAATTTGATACTTCTCTTTACCACCATTGTTTGGTTACTCTTTTGATAAAAGGAAGTATGATTCTAAACTAAGTGAGAATGTCTCTGGTGATATGAAAGCATATGTGAAAAGGAGAAGGTGTAAAATAATGACTTATGATTCTGAGTTAGAGGATCCATTCATTGCAAATAAATTAAGGAGAGAAGTTCCAGATAGCCCCGCATATGGTGAATATGAAGGAGGGAATGAAAATTTCGAAGGTGGAGAAGAAGCTTATCTTGAAGGAATGTAAGGAGAGAACTCTAGGAAGCAATGGAAAGAATTAAACATCTAGAGGAGTTGGTGAAAAACTATGAATGAAAGGATAAAGAGAGAGAAGTTAAAATGAAAGAAATTGAGGAAAAATTGTAGTTGTATGGTCATGGTGCTAAGTTGGATTTACTGGCACAATTAGCTGATACTAAGATAGAGAATGAGGAACTTGTTGTTCCAAGTGAAAAGCAGCCTTCTCTTAAGGCTCTTGGTTATCCCACAAATTTTTCTATGGGTTACCAATTGTGGATTGTAACCAAATAATTTGAAGAAGAAAAAGGGAAATGGAAGAAGGAAAAGGAGAAATATATATAGGAATTGGAAAAGAAGTATATGGAATTGAATAAGTTAGCAGTCTGATTGGAAGAAGTAGTAGATAGAGCTACACAAATTATGAAATGTAGGCCTCCACCCAGGACTTATGCATTATTTCAACAAGAGAGGTATTTGTGTTTCTAGTTTAATAGATTGGTTAGTAAACAGCCAGCCGCTATGAGTCAACCAAATGAGTTTCTTCAAAATTTTAAAGCTTCCACAATAGAGGAACAGGATCAATTGTGTGAATTCTATTTGCACAATTATGTAATTCCTGATAACATAGAATGGAACCCCTTAATGTTGTTGGGGATCTTCAAGTCATAGCCCTTGCCTCTTATTATAGGAATGCACAACGTAGATGAGAAATCATGGAAGAGTATAATGAAAAGGAAAAATCTATTGCACTTCCAGTGAGAGAGGAGGCTAAGGATTCGGAGCTAATTATTGATGAGTGGATAAAACATCTTGGGTATAAGGGGGTTGGTAAGAAAATAATGGAACTCAAGAAACAAGACTATGAAAGGATGGAAATGCTAGCTGTAGGAATTGTACAACAATGTTATAAGTATGTACAAAATTGGTGGAATGAACTAACTCCTGAATTATAGAAAAAGGAACCACATTTTGTGTACAACTTTACTGCTATGCTCCAGAGGATCCAAAAATACATGGCAATTAGTATTAACAAAGGATTTCATTAGATACCCCTTACATTTCATCCACCCATTCTCCTTCGTCCAATTCCACATTGGACTAGAAATAAGGGTGATGAATTGGAGAGGGAAGAAGCTATCAGAATGAGGATACTTTCAACATATCAAGGTTTCTATCTTCAACATGATCAAGGTGTTAGTATAGTTATGGACCTAAGGAAAAACTCTCTATAGAATAATCAAGATCCTTAGTATTTTTGCTTGAGGAAAAGCAAAAAGTTGGGGAGAAATGATAGGTCCAAATAATAGTTTATTTTCCATTGGTTTTATCAGACTTTAAAGATACTTTTGAACATACTTCTCGGCTATAGTCCATATTATATTATCCTTTTTGTATCTATTATACAGACCTAAAACCTAAAAGCATGATGATGGAATTATAGTTTAATATATTAGCATTTTAAAGTGGTTTATATGAATATGTGCATTAAAATGTTGATGGAAAGTTATGTTTAATTCTGATGGTTATCCTTGTGTACATATTCTATGAAACTAACCTATTTGCAGAAAAAAGAGGAACCATGATGCACAATTGTTGCGGGATAAACCCATAGCAAAAGGAGCATTGAATACCAAAACAAGGGATGTTGCAGAAATAGTTGAATGTGGTAGTTATTGGCTGAAGGAATTCATAAAGATAGAGCATGCATTGTCATGACAGTTAATAAATGTTGAAGAAGAGGTATTCTCTGATATGGAACTTTGACAAATGGACATATGATTTAATGTAATATTTTTGGCAGAGTTCTATTCTTTTTAGGATTCTCTTTCTTTTCAAATATAGATTGAATAAGTCTAGATCTTAAAACCATGTTCTAGATATCTGGAAGTGGAATTAATGATTTTAGTTTTAGTTGTTACTTTCAATAAAGACTCCCTTAGTTTGTATATAACTAATGGTTGAGTCTGTAGTTTAGTTAGTTGTATTTTTTGCAAAGTTCGTACTATCTATTATTTTCTAGTTGAAACATGAATCTATAGAATGGTTAAATCCAATTTGTGAGAGTTTTTGTAATCTTTTACTTTATGTAATAAATGAAGTTCAATTGACGATATGTGTGAGATCTACTAGTTAGATTGTGCTCAAATAAGTGGGAACAGTTACTTGAGCAAGCCACTCAAGGTATTGTTCTCCACTTCATTTCAATTATTCATTTCTGTCAATAGTTAATATTAGTTTATTGTTATTTATGAATTGTAGATTCTATTTCTTGTTTATTACAAGTGATGCCTAGAAACATGCATGGAATAACTATTAATGACACTCTGGAGGATAGTTTAAATGTTGCAGTAATCTCAATCAGGTTTTCAATTCATTTTCATTAGAAATAGTTTAGTTATAGTCGTTACTGTAGGTACCCGTAGCAACTAAGGTTCAGTTTTACTTTTAATATTTTACAATTTCTGTGTATTTCTAGCAACTAGAATAACTTTTAGTAGGTTAGTTTGAGTAGTTTGAGTCCATGAAGGAATATATCTTGTTGCACCATCATAAGCTTACACACCTTGGTTGATAATTTAAAGTAGTCTTAAGTAGTGTCAAGTGGACTGTTCAGTTTGTTAACCCTCTTAATTGAGTGACCTTCACCAATTTTACAAAATATTAACTTAGACTCTACATAACTCATGGAATGATCTCACCTCTCCAATGTTCACTAGTGTGGGCCACTCAATAATTGATCTGACCTTCTCAAGGTCCATCTTCAATCCTTTAGTAGAAATGACAAAACTTAGATATACTAACTCTGTCTTCATAAAGCTACACTTCTTTATATTAATCAACAATTTCTCTTCTCTCAACCTTTGAATACTTGTCTAATGTTCCACAAATGTTCTTCACTTGTTTTACTAAAAATCAAAATATCATCCAGGTAAACAATGACAAACTCACCCAATAATTTCTTCAGCACCTCATTCATCAATCTCCAGAAAGTGCTAAGTGTATTGGTCAATCCAAAAGGAATTTATAACCACTCATGCAATCCTTCATTAGTCTTAAATGTAGTCTTCCATTCATCTCCTTCTCTAATTCTAATTTAATGGTATCCACTCTTGAGATAAATATTGGTAAAGTACTTTGATCCACTCAAAATAGTCCATAATGTCATCCATCCTTGGCAATGGGAATATGTACTTAACAGTGATCCTCTTAATTACTCTTGAATATGTACACATTCTCCACTCTCCATCTTTCTTTGATGTAAGTACAACAGGGACTACACATGGGCTTAATCCTTCTTTGACTAATCCTTTCTTCAACAACTCTTGTATCTATCAGTTCAACTCTACATTCCCTGTCAATGTCATTCTATGTTTTGCCTTGTTTATAAAACTTGCTCCCAATATAAGATCTATGTGATGACTGATACTATGAGTTGGAGGTAATCCATCTGGTACATTCTCTGATATGATTTCTTCATACTTTGTCAACATTTTGGCTACTTCATTCTCTACAGTAGGTTTATCTACCTCTGAACCATTTCTTTTCTTTGGATTTAATGCAAAACACATATTTTTGTGCCTCAACCCATCCAAAATTTTTCTTCCATCTACCAAACGTAGTCTAGTAGTGCCACAAACTTCAATCTTCTCTTCTTCTATAGGTATCAACTTGATTATTTTTCCATTTGAAGTCACAGTATAAGTATTCCTTCTTCCATCATGAGTTACTTTCTTATCATATTGCCATGTTCTTTCTAATAGTAAATGACATGCATCCATACGCATAATATCATATAACATTTCATTCCTATATGATCCAATATGAAATTTTACCAAACATTGCTCATTCACCAATATCTTATGCTCATCTTGAATCCATGCTATCCTATAGGGGTTTGGATGTTTTAATCTCTTCAAATTAAACTTGGCTACCATCTCTTTTGAAACAAGATTATCAGTGCTACCACTAGCAAAGATAAATGTACATGTCTTTCCTCTGGATTTACATCTAGTTTTGAACAAACTATATCTTTGTGGTGGTTCCTCATGTTGGTAGTTTGGAATTCTATCATGGTTGATGCAGTTGTACAGTACTAACTATATTAAAAAGTATCTCTATCATAAATTTGGCTAAGTTTTCTCTTTTGATGATGTTATGGTTTAATGCATCAATTTTTGGGGTCTACACTTCACCACAAGAAGAGGTATAACTTTTAGTTTTTAACCATATCATTAAAACTAGCTTATTCAACTACATTCAAGATCTTAAGAAGTTTTATGAAGCATACTAGAAGATATCAATGACAAAGTTCAACTCTATATATCACTATCATCTCTTCATTCAGTATATTAGTGTGGGAGATTCTACATTTCCTGGAGAAGAATGTTTTGGTTCTAAAGATAGTCTCACCGATATCGGTGAAATGAGAAATCAAAGAAAGATTGAATCTAGAAGTTGCATGTATTGGGAAGTGTATGTATTTTTGGAAGTTTTTGTGATTAGGTCCAATTCCTGGCTGACCTAATTCATGATATGTGTTGAGAAGATTAAAATATACATTTCAAATTTTAGTTGGATCTATTTTATATTCATTCTAGCCTAAATTAAGTATTGCATAGTTTTCTTGAGTGTGAAGATGATTTTGAATCATGTGTGTTGACAAAAGCTATTTTGGATTGGTTTTGTTTACATATAATTAGGCCGACCTAATTGATGTATGCAAATGTAATTGGGTATATATATATGAGATACCTTGGAGCTGAGATGATAGGAGAGCAAGATATGGATTACATATTAGGTGTGAGTAGTCTCATATGATGTGAACATGTGAATTCAATAGTGAGAGATCAGAATAAGAGTAGATTTGTTGAGCAACTTCTAAGCAGAGCAATACTTTGTATTTAAAGCTTCAAAGCAACTAAAATACATCACAAGGAAGATGCACTTTGTATTAGTTCATACTTTGGCAATGAGCCTTTTTTGTATTGTACTTAACTCTAGTTGTGAGCCTTATAAGGACAGTGTGTCCTAGTAGTGAGCCCTTGTAATATACTATATCTAGATATAATATATTTTGAGCTAATCCTCACCATGGTTTTTCCCTTTTTGGGTTTTCCACGTAAAAATATTGGTGTTCATGTGTTATGTGAATTTGTGGATGTTTCATTCTTTCATTCTTTATTTCAGTTAATGTGTTTTGGTAATTGGATATTTTTTGTTCAAAGTTAAATAGAATATTGATTCACTCCCCCTCTCAGTATTCTAAATGTTCAACAATTGATATCATAGATTGGTTCCTTCAGAAAAGTCTAACGCTTAAGGAAGATTTTAGAACTTTGAACACATGGCTAACAAGAAGTGTCCTACCCCTCTGGAAGAAATTTCTACAATTGAATATGTAGAAGATGGTTGCATGTTTGAAAAAAAACTTAAAGTTGCCCCTGAAGATATTGATAGGGTTGAAAATGAGAACAAAATTATGAAGGAAAGCATAAGAGAAGAAAATGAATGCATCAAAAAGTTCAGAGAAAAAATTAAGAAGTTTAGAGAAAGACATAGAGAAGTCAATGTACAATTGAATCAAGAAAATGAAGATATCACCAGACTAAAAGTGTAAATGGAAGAAAAAGGAAGGATTGAGGAATATCTGAATGTATTAGTACAAAGAAGGACTAAATAATGTGTTAAAAGGCATAGGAAAACTGAGAGGGGGGGGTGAATGAATCAGTTGTCACCAAATTTAAACAAAAAACTTCACACACTTATCAACTTCACAACCACACAATTCTATTGTTAAGTATGAACATGAAATGCAGATAACAAAAAGAAAAATCAACACAATGAACACTAAATTTTTATATGGAAAACCCAATGAGGGAAAAACCATGGTGAGGATTAACTCACAATATAAAGTAATTCCAAAACCGAATATATAAGGCTCATTGCCAAGGGCTCACTGCCCAAAATAGGACCCACTGTTTGGATACAAAAGATCACTACTTACACAAGGAGGCTCACTACCTACAAAAGTATTACAAAACAAAAATGGATTCACAGCCGAAATGAACTGATAAGAGTGCACCTAACAAGTGTTGATACAGTTCCGGTAATGCTCAATAGACTGAATTAACACACTTCATCATTTTTGCACTTCTTCACATTCACATCAATGTAATTCATTTTTCACCACAATCTCCAAAATTGTTCGACATATATATCTGACCTATTCACAAGCATCAATTAGGTTGGCCTAATTAGATGCAATCCTTATTTACTAGAAATATCAACTATCAACTTCAAGCTTCCACAAAATCTTTCCAACCAATAAATCAAAAACATGTAGCACACTACATCATGTCAACATAGACCTAAGATAGGTCACACATATATCTGCATAACAAAATTAATTCACCATAACACCAATTATCCATGAGGTCGACCAAAGATGGGCTTACTAGAAAAATGCACTTAACAGAATAATGTCGATACACCATACAAGAACCTAGATACGTTAGATTCTAAATATACATGCTTCCAAAATCCATAAACCATTTCCCAAAACTACAAGCAATAATAATCAATAGCAAAAGATTGTGGACCAAAATATTGGAGGATGATAACTACATACCGGTTCAGATACTGGTCCAAAATACTAGATCAAACTAAGACTTGATCTTGCAGTCACAACTCATATAACATGGTGACATCAATGACAACACAAAAACTGTATAGTTAGTCATTATTCTTCATTCTTCCAACAATCTCCCCCTTTGTCATTGATGGCAACATGTGCCACAATATTCTCTCCCCCTATCATCAATATTCTTTCCCCTTTTTACTCCTCTCTCCCCCTTTGACATCAGTGACAACAGGAAACCAAAAATAGGATGTAAACATATGTAAATGGTAACATTGTATATACAGAGGAATTCCAACTCCCCATTTCAAACATTCAAGTGAAAGTAACACTTTTTACATGAAAAAATTTCTTGTACCTTTCTCTTATGATCAGAAGAATCCTTTTCCAAGCAAGCACAATCGGATTCATCCTTGCACTCATACCATCCAAAAAATACAACTGCATAAAGGAGGATTTTTGGTCCAAAGACAGACATTGTTGTTCACAATCTTCTACATCAGAGAGTATTTCAAAGAGATGATCCAACTGGACCTCAACAATTTCTTTAACCAACCTAAAGGTTTTAACCAAGTCTTCTCTTTTCCTTTAAGCAATTAGAAACTCCACTTGCAATTCACCAACTCTTATTTTTTCTTTCCATTCTTGTCTTTGAAGAAATTGAAACTCTTTCCAATACAATTTATCTCAGATTCAATGGCTTCAATTTTGCTTCTAAAATTGTCAATAGCTATTGGCCATCGGAGACAATACTTGTAGATGTTAGATATTTATTTGATGCATTCTCTTGTCTCATTAATGTGTTTAGATAACACTTGTTTGTATTTGAAACATCTTCTCTCAATCATAGCTTCAAACTTCTGACCTTTAGGTCTTTCCAACAATGTTCTTTCTTCAATAACCTCTACTAGATCATCCAAATATCCTTTGAATCAAAGGAGTTAGATCTAGACAAAAAATTTCTCCATTCTTCTTTTCTTCTGAGATAGTGATAACATCTTTTGTGATAGTTTTTCTCCTTTTAGATTCTAGAAGGGACTCACCAATGATAACTTCCAACTCTTTCTTTCTAGAAGAGGAACCCTCTTCAAACTGACTAGGCACTGACATACTAGAGCATAGATTCATCTTCAAGGATATGAAATAGGTTCTACAAACACTTGTATTATCCACCATCGATTCCAAATACTTGTAAACTTATTTTCCAATAGGAATTCTAGATTCCCACTCAACATTCTCTCTTCCTGCTAGCGAGCTCAAAAAGTAAAACATCAAACATACGAGTAGAGACCCAAACTGAAAAGGATAGCTCTCAACCAATGACATATCGACATTCTCAATTAGGTTTTCTAGTAATAGGCTACACAAATCAAACTAATTGTTTGCCTTAACCATCATGTGTGCAAGATATATAGCAATAGCTAAAGTCGAACCTTCATGATTTTTGAAATAGATTTTATAAGAGATGTTGTATGCAACATATCTTACAACAGGATCAACAATAGTATTTATCAATAGAGCTTGAGGGTCTTTCGAGTTCCTCCACATCTTTGTATTTCACAATTTTCTTCCAAGGGAGGTCCCCAACACTGCATAAACAAGTAATAGCTTCGATTGCTTACTTTGTGATCTGATAGGGTTTGTCCAAAATAATGTTGTTGTCCTTGAATTGACTTAACAGGAACAAGATAGATTCTTTTTCTACAAACCAAGGAAATTCTCCCCATAAATACATACCCAGGGTTTTTACACTCTATAATTCATTTGTCTTCAACCCTAGTTCCATTTCCTAAACATCTTCCTATGATCAAATTCTTCCAATTCAACACCCTTCAAATTCAGTGAAATATTGCCACTTGATCCTTTGTCCATCATCATGGTTATCTTTCTTGAATTTGTTATTGTTCAATCAAAACTTCTTTTGTTTCCCTTCTTCCCCTTTGTAAACTGGGAAATAATTCCTAATTATCTGTAATAATTCCTTCAAATTACCTCATAATTGTTTCAAATCACTTTGAGATTGCTCCAAGTCTTCTTTCAAACTCTTCAAGTGCACAAGTGATCAAAATACTTATGAATTTTACTTTATACACCATCAGTTTTCCCTAATTTGCATTAAATATGGCAAACTTCAAAAAGCTAATAAAAACCCTATTTTTCTACACTATAAACACTAAATAGATTTGCAAAAGAACATGCCTGCAATTTTTCTTCCAGTTTCTTTTTCATAACCTTTTCTTACTCATTCTTTACAAGATATCCCTGTTCCAACTTTTGACACACCATTCATCTAGGGGGTGGGTTTGTACAGTTTTATGTTAATGCTCCCCCTATGACCATGCTAGGTCTAGTTCCTAGAGGAATTATCTATACCAGATGAGGGAATAGATGCATCTGTCATCTTTGACTCTTCTTCTTTCTTCCTCTATATCTTATTCATTTCTTGCTTTACCTCATCTTTGTCAATTTTCTTCACTGGCTCATTCTTCTCTACCGAAGTAGACTACTTTCCCTTCTTACTTTTGCTCTGGGTTTGTTGCAGTTATAAAAAACAACACTTTTCTAATTTGTCTGACCTCCATTAACCCTTTATCTACATTGAATTGCTTTGTGTCCAAACTTGTTACATGCATAGCAATAGCCATCAAAAGACTGATTCATTCTACCTACATTAAACCTATTCATCATCACCCTACTAATCATTCTCACCTAAGATTTTCATTCAGTATCTTTATGTCCAATTTCCTTGCACGAAAAACATTGTCTAGAAAAGGAACCGAAAAATTGATTCATTTTACTTCTGCACTTAGTTGCCTTGTGACCAAATTTGTTACATGAAAAACAAACACCATTGAAAGATGGATAACTTTGAGCATTTGGTTGTCTGACGAGCAATTTTCTAGAAAAGTTCCTTGAATTTCCTTTATGCTTCCCTTTGTCTTGAGTCTTTTTATTATCGTTTGAGCTTTCACCTATTTCATTTCCCAAGCCACCTTTTTCTTTACTTGGTTTCTATCCTGCAATCAAATCATCAAGCTTGTCCGAGCTAGATTTGAAATTTTTTTCCCAAAGTTTTTCTTTCTCCAGTTCTACTTTCAAGTTCACCACCTCTTGTTCAAGTCTAGTGCATTCATCAATCTTTCTCTACACCACTGTATTCAGACATTCTTCAATTCTCTTCTTTTCTTCCACTAGCACTTTCAATCTAATGATCTCTTGTTTTTGCTGCTCACTCACTTCTCTATGTCTTTCTTTGAATTTCTTCAATTGCTCTTTCAATTTCTAGACACATTCATTTGCCTCATCAATATTTTCTTTCAAATACCTTTTTTCATTTTCAGCATTGTCAAGATCTTCAAGTGCAACCCAGAGTTCTTCTTTGTCATCCATTTGTTCAACCTTCAAGATATTCCTCAAGTGGTTAAGCTCTTTACCAAGGAACCAAAGCTCTGATACCAATTGTTAAATGGCACAAGACAACTGAGAGGGGGGAGTGAATTAGTTATCACCAAATTCAAACACAAAACTTCACACTTATCACCTTCAAAACCACACAATTTTGTTATTAAGTATGAACATGAAATGTAGATAATAGAAAGAAAAATCAATAAAATGAACACTAGATTTTTATGTGGAAAACCCAATGAGGAAAAAACCACTATGAGGATTAACACACAATATAAACTGATTCCAAAACTGAATATATAAGGCTCATTGTCAAGGGCTCACTACCCAAAATAGGACCAATTGTCTAGATACAAAAGATCATTGCTTACATAAGGAGGCTCACTACCTACAAAAGGATTACAAAAAAAATGGCTTCATAACTGAAATGAATTGATAAGAGTGAGTGTAACAAGTTTTGATATAGTTCTGGTGATACTCAATAGACTGACTTAACACACTTCATCATTTTCACACTTCTTCACATTTGCATCAATGTAATTCATTTTTCACCACAATCTTCAAAATTTTCCAACATATATATCTGACCTATTCACAAGCATCAATTAGGTCAGCCTAATTAGATGCAATCCTTATTTACCAAAAATACCAACTGTCAACTTCAAGCTTTAACAAAATCTTTCCAAACAATAAATCAAAAATGTGTAACACACTACATTGTGTTGGCATAGACCTAAGATAGGTCACAAATATATTCGCATAACAAAATTAATTCACCATAACACCAATTATTCATGAGGTTAGCCAAAGATAGGCTTAATAGCAAAATGCACTCAATATAATAATGTCAATACACCATACAAGCACCTGAATATGTGATATTTTGGATATACATTCCTCCAACATCCATAAACCATTTCCCAAAACTACAAGCAACAATAATCAATAGAAAAGGATTTTAGACCAAAATATCAAAGGATGATAACTGCATACCGGTTTAGATACCAATCTAGAATACCAGATCAGACTAAGAATTGATCTTAGAGTCACAACTCATATAACATGGTGACATCAATGACTACAAAAAAATTGTATAGTTATCCATTCTTCTTCATTCTTCCAACATAATGTTGTATACTTGAAAAAGAAGTGGTAAATCTCATATCTGATCTAAAAAAGGCAAGAATACATGAGGATAAATTGAAAATAAGTATTACAATGCTTGATGAATTAATTGTAACACAGAAACCCTCTAAGGGAAAAGGTGGCTTGGGACTTGAAGAAGGAAAAATTTCAAAGGAAAATCAAACACCTAAAAAGGTTGATAATCAAAAGATGATTCAAGGCAATAGAAGACAATTCAAAAATTAAAGAAGCAATGTTGGAAGACCTCCTATTAGACAACCAAATGCTCAAAGGTACCCATCTTTCAATGGTTTTTTTTTTTCATGCAATAAATTTGGACATAAGGAAATAGAATGTAGGAGCATAATGAATCAAAATGTTTTTGATAAGGAAAAGCAGGCTTTGAAGGGGCTCCAAAACCCAATACAATAAAAGGAAGCTACTAAAGAGAAAGAAACATAAGCACCAAGAGCCCAAAAAAGTAAAAAATGTTGATAGAAGAAAACACTAGATAAACCATCAACAAACCAACAACAAAACATCAGTGCAGAAGGCTAAACAACTAGAAACTACAACAAATTATCAAGAACCTTTGTTGAGTCCATATTACTAGAGATGATCCTATCATGCATATGTACCACTTCCTCAAGTTCCTAGAACAAAATGGCCACCCTTTTCTTAGTCTTGCTCCTTGTATGCAAGCAAGGGCCAACATCCACATTCTTCTCCATGCACGGGCCAACATCCACATCCTTTTCTGCCATGTTCATAGGGATAATCTCAGCTATACCCTCTTCATGTTCATCAGTCCAATTAATGAATTTCTCTTTAAATGAATCAAAATGATGGATCCTTCTCTAGACAATGTTTTGCATGCAAGAAATTTGGACATAGAAGTACTGAGTATAGAAGTCAGAGGATGAATAGATATAATACTAGGAAAATGTTCCAATCTTTCAATGGCTACTATTATTCATGCAAAATATTTGGACATAAGGCTAACCAATGCATATCAAGAATGAATAGAAGTCAATTTGGTTAGAAAAGTGTTTGCTACTCTTGCAACAAGCCTGTACATATTTCAAGAGTTTGTAGAAGCAAAAATAGAAGACAAACCAATCCGGTAAAGAGGAATGAACCTGTGAAGAAAATTGATCCTATTGGGATTAAGAAGGAAATGAAAAGAATATGCAAAGAAAGAGGAGTGTGAGAAAAAAGATGAATTAGGAACTTCAAATACATCTCTGCCTCCCTCTGATGTAGATAATTCACTTGAAAATTAGACTAAGGCATGGGAATAGGGGGAGCAATAACAAAAAATTCTAATAACCCCTTGGAAATATTAGGTGTGAAGACTTGGCACAAAGATATATCATGGAAGAGAAATTTCTGAAGCTATAGAAGAAAGTTGTGGAAGGAAATATTGTGATGCAAAATTTTGCAAAGCTTATGTAAGTTAACTATGGATATAAGGTTTTGAAGTTTATCAACTTTTTCTGAAGTATTTATTGCTAAAACATTTATCGATACAGGTAAAATCATGGAGTTAAAATCATATTTGAAAAGAAAAAATCAGTTGATGAAAAGGAGAAGCAAATTGAAGAATTGGATTTGAGGTGTCTCGTAGAAGAAAAATATCAAAACCCTAATTTTTGCTGAAGCAAATCAGGAGGTATTCTGCATACTCAATTCTTCTTTGGAATTTTTATTTTAGATGTAATGGAAAGGTCTCTAAGACCGCAATCTAAATTGAAGAGGAATTCTTGGAAAGTTTTGTTAGAAGACTTGGTGGGTGCATTTTCTAGCACTCCCTTTGGAGTTTCATCTATTGAAGATATCTTTGCATACATTCATGGGAAAATAGAATAAATGTCCTCTATTAAATTAATTTTTTTATGGACAAGAGAAATGAAAGGAAATGATGATGCCATAAAACTAGAATATAAAACCCTAATTGAAAAGAAATTGGATGTGTGGCAAAATTTTCCACTATTTGAAGGTAATAAGAGGTACATTAGAATTGTATTGAGAAGAATTCATAATGAATCTATCTAGATTAACGGTGCATATTCAATAACCAGGGAAGCAATAAGGAATGTAACTAGTTTATGGTCCTCTACACCAGCTCCAAGGTGGAAGTCTATCAATTTCAAGGAGTTAATTGACAAAACCAGTGCTATTCTCGAAGGAAAGGAACTCACCTTGAGTAAATTTGGAAATCTGGCTATCCAATATGCTGCAAGGCTTGTTGGATGTAAAATCTATCTACCTAACAATGGTTATATAGTCTCTACTACTGCTACTCACATTTCACTTAACATGATTGAAAATGGTGTTGATTATGATCTTTGTGAGTTACTTTGACAAAACTTGATTAAAAACTTAACGGAAATCAAAAAGAATAAAAAGCATACATTTAGGTATGATACTCTGGTATTCTATTTACTCTTCTACTTTATGAAAGAAATATTGATAATTGGAAAAGTAGAATGGTCAAATATAAAATTGATTGCTCATTAGATAAGAAATATTATGTTAAATCTTGGTGGATTGGATGCTCAAGAGGATTCTCTTTTAGAATTCTTTGGAAAGTTCTAGATAAGAATGAATGAGAGAATAAGAATACCCAAGAGTGTTGTGGAAAGGTACTCTAGAGACATCAATTTCCTTGTCTCCACTAACTTTTGCTTCATGGAAGCAATTGATCCTAGATTTGTTTGGATTTTTGAGTTGGATTATGAAGTGACTGAGGAGGAAGTTGTTCATTATGTATAAGTGCTTCTAGGAAGCCCTAAGGACCCTAGTAGATTACGTTTAGAAGACAAGTCTAAAACTAAAGCCTCTGGTAGTTCTAGGAGGACAAGTAAGAAAAGGAAAAGCATTGTTATTCCTTCAGTTGAGATTAAGCAATATGTTACAAAATAAGAAAGAAGATTACAAACTTATGTGACCCAACATGGGCATGAAAGAGGAAGTACACAAGACTTGGATGAAGCAATAAAACTTTTACAAGATGTAATCCCTGGTGCAAGCATTAATACATCAGTATGTATAATAGAAAATCTCATAAATATGATCGATTTGTTGAAAACATACATCTCCAGACTAAAAGAACAATCTAAAAATGAGTCAAAAGTAAGGATTGCAGAGGAGAAACTAGAAGATATCAAAGAGAAATGTGCAAATTCACATTATAGAACCTTGAAGGGATTGAAGGATGTTCAAATTTGTGAAGAAGAACCACAAAACTTAATACCATATTATCTAAAGTGGTCTAAATGCAAACAAAATACAAAGGATGAAATGAGTTGGATTGAAATTTGAATAGGCACTCAAGTAGATGTTTATGATTTAGCAAGTGACAAGAACAATCAGAAGTGGTCTTACATTATGCAAATGCAGGACAATTTCTTTGCTTTACAGAATTAGAGGATAGAGACAATCAAGCAATATGTCTCACTAAGGGACTTAGTAAAGATAAAAAAACACTCCTATATCCAGTGCCCTTGTCAATTTTGATAAATTATTAGAAATAAACCTTAGCCCCAACACTGTGGAAGAAGGAATAGTGTCTCTAACGAAGATTGAACTACTATGTAGGAATCTTATAGATGCAAAAAGTTCTTGGGAAGAAGGAAAATCTACTTGGTAGGATACTCTGAAGAAACTCAAAGGATCTACATATTCAGGTTGACATGTCTTTCCTTTATGATCATTTTTTATCTTCTTTGAAGAAGATGCATACATATATATATGTTCAAGGGAAGCATATTTGGCTCCTGCATGACCTTTCCATTGATGTCAAAGGAGGAGAGATAGTGGAAGGAAAAAAAAAATTGTTAATACACTTGGAAAGTGATAATTACATTTTGGATGGTTGGAAAACCTTTTTGGAAAGTCAAGGTTAATTATGAAAGGGGGAGATAATTTTTTAATTCTTGGCATGGAAAATGTTTTTTGATATGCATGTTGCCATCAATGATAAAGGGGGAGATTGTTGGAAGTTTGGAAGTCTGTCATGGTTGATACAGTTGGGTAACATGAGCATGAAGTGTACATACATCGGTTGATTCGGATGACCCAGTGTTGTCATTGATGTCAACATTGTGGGGAAGCATTTTTGGTGTCATTTGTATAGTACTAACTATACTGGAAAGTTGATCTATCAAAAAATTGGCTAAGTGTTCTCATTTGACGATGTTTTGGTATAGTGCATCAATTTTTGGGTCCACCCTTCATTGCAAGAAGAGGTATAACTCTAAGATTTTAACTATATCATTACAATTGGATTATATAGCTAGATTCAAGATCTCAGGAAGTTTTGTGAAGTAGACTAGAAGATATTAATGATAGAGTTCAACTTTGTATATCACTGTCATCTCTCTATTTAGCATATCAGTGTGGGAGATTCTGCATTTCCTTGAGAATAATTTTTTGTGTTGTGGTTCTAAAGATTGTCTCACTAATGTTGGTGAAATGAGAAATTAAAGAAAGATCAAATCTGGAAGTTGTGTATTGGGAAGCTTATACATGTTTGGTAGCTTTTATGATTAGGTCCAATTCTTAGCCGACCTAATACATGATATGTGTTGAGAAGATTGAAATATACATTGTGGATGTTAGTTAGATCTATTTTAGATCCATGCTGACCTAAATTAAGTATTACATGTTTTTCTTGAGCCTAAAGATGATTTTGAATCATGTATGGTGCCGACAAAATATATTTTGGATTGTTTTTGTTTGTACAGCTAATTACGCTGACCTAATTGATGTATGCAAATGTAATTGGGTATATATATGAGATATCTTGGAGATAATATGATAAGAGAGTGAGATATGGATTACATATTAGGTGTGAGTGGTCTCATATAATGTGAACATGTGAATTCAGTAGTGAGAGATTATAATAAGAGAAAATTTGTTGAGTGACTGCTAAGCAAAGCAATACTTTATATTTAGAGCTTCAAAGGAACTAAAATACATCAAAAGGAAGGTGCACTTTGTATTAGTTCATACTTTGGTAGTGAGCCCTTTTTGTATTGTACTTAACTCTAGCTATGATCCATATAAGGATAGTATGTCCTGGCAGTGAGCCCTTGTAATATATTATATCCAAATATAATATATTGTGAGCTAATTCTCACCATGGTTTTTCCCCTTTTGGGATTTCCACATAAAAATCATGGTGTTCATGTGTTATGTGACTTTGCAGATGTTTCATGCTTTCATTCTTTATTTTAGTTAATGTGTTTTGGTAATTAGATAAGTTGTGTTCAAAAGTTTAATAGAATACTGATTCACCCCCCCTCTCACTATTTTGAATGTTCAACACCCTAGTCACTTCTTCATGCATCAACATCAAATCTCTCCTCATTACCAATGATACATATTTCTCAAGCTTCCTAACTGAATTAGTGATGAAAATAGAGAAACCAGCCCTCTAACATAAAATCCCAACAACAAAAGATGTACTCAACAATTGTTTGCAACGACAACAAAAATATGCAATAAGTTTTCTTCTTTGTTCATTCAAGATATCTTGGAAATTCAAGAATTACATAACATAAATAAAACTAAATGGTTGTGCAACCATATGATCTCATCAAAATCATTAATAAAATCTAAAATAGGAATGATACAAAATAGAAATGATCAATCCCAAATTGATCTCCTTAAATCCAACTTCTTTCACAAGATTCTAGCTCCTTCAACTTGTATTCATCATTAGAAATCACTGCTGCAAACAAACCATAAAATAATGAATCTTCTTACTACTATAGCACACCTTCAAACCTGCAACAAAAATTTCTTCTTGGTCTCTTCCAACCTTCTTTTAGCTGAATCTCTCAAGCTCCCTTCACACAAACTTCACTAGCTCACTAGCTCACTATCTCTCCAAATATGGAGCTCACTAGCTCCCTAAACCATTGGATTCTATGCAAATAGAAATCTACAACAATGGAGTATTTGAATCCTCTCTTCAATATGATAGCATCTCCCCATATCACATAAAAAACTCCCAAATCCACCTTCCCAAATGACAAGTCTTGAATATATAGATTTGTGACTAAGGAAAACTACTATGGTTTTCCAAAACCACAAGAAAAACCCGTCACTTTTTCCTATCATTGCTCCATAATTATTCTTAATTTTCTAATACAGTTATCTGGGTTTTGAGCACCTCATTTCCAGCTTTCTGAATCATTTTTAAATTCTTAATTTTTTTACCATATGACATAGTTATGGCCGTTTTACTAAGACTGGGTCTCACAAATACGACCCTAGACATGCAACAACATGCAAATACATGCAAGATTCTTTTGCAGCCCATTTTATGAAATTTTATGACACATGTACATGCAAACAAGACCTTTTGACCTTCTCCAAAAGTGGACACCCAAATGGCATGTTCCCTCCAAGATGCTTTCACTATTTTACCAAGCCTTATTTCCCATCCAATTTACATTTACAATTTCACACCAAGGGAATTTACATTGTTGAAAATTAAAATATTATTCTCCTAACCTCTAAGCCCTTATTAAAAATAAATAAAAACTAAAAGAGAAATATTTTTGGTGATGCAATATTTCCTTACAACCTGGATGCTCCTCCATGAGACACCCAAGGTAGGAATTTTTTTTTTAATATGGATTCACAAAATGGAGTTGAGTGGTAGTACCACCCTTTTGGATTGCAAGCTATCCTTAACAAACTCCATCACTGAAAGTGGTACCTATGATTTATTCATCTTTCTCCTCTTCCAACACTTAGCTAGAACAAGCAACCTCCTTCTCTAACAACTTTGCACTCCATTCTTCTCTCCTCTCATGGACTTGTATCCACTATGTACCATCCTCCAAATAATCTCTCTACTCCTCTTCTCTTTTGTGGGTTTTGACCCACTACAAACTGACCACTTCCACCAAATCTCTCCTATAGCTTCCTCCATAGCCTCTACTTGGAAGTTTACATCTATATACCACTCTAGACCGTCACAATCCTTTTTCTTTTCTAACTCTTCTCTCCTATTACAATGCAAATCTTCTACAAATTCAACATTATAAAACTCGTAAAATTCAGATTTTACCTCGATGACTTTTTCTGTGACAACATTTTCTTCCTCATTGTTAAATGTTACTGTCTTTTTTGTTGCATTGAACAACTTCTCTATATTTACGATCTATTCCTCAAGAAACTCTTGGTCTTCATCAGGTTCCTCATCAAACACTGGATACCCATACATCACTGCATACTTTGTTTTAACTGCAACATCCTTAATTATTGCAACTCAGTTTTCCCTTTCTTCAATATCCTCCATTTCGTCAAACTCTTTTTTTGTTGCTAGAACCTCACTTTCCACACACTCTCAAACTTCAACCTCTCAAGTATAGACTACCCCACATTCAACGATTGATCTACACACCACACACACTCCACCCCTAGGTCCTGATGCAAACTACCTCACGTTCGGTGCTTTGTTTGCACACTCAAGAACTCCTGCTCTGATACCACTAATAAAAATAGAGAAACTAACCCTCTAACATAAACTCCCAACAAAAAAAGATGTACTCAACAATTTTTTGCAACAACAACAAAAATTTGCAATAAGTTTTCTTCTTTGTTCATTGAAAATTTGTTAGAAATTCAAGAATTACATAACATGAATAAAACTAAATGATTGTGCAGCCATATGAGATGATGAAAATCATTAAAAAATCTGAAATATGAATGATACCAAACAGCAAGGATTAATCCAAAATTGATCTCCTTCAATCCAACTTCTTTCACAAGATTCTAGCTCCTTCAGCTTGTATTCATCATTAGAAATCACTGCTATAAACAAACCATAAAATAATGAATCTTCTTGCTATTGTAGAACACCTTCAAACATGCAACAAAAATTTCTTCTTGGTCTCTTCCAACCTTATTTTAGCTGAATCTCTCAAGCTCCCTTCACACAAACTTCAATAGCTCACTATCTCTCAAATATGGAGCTCACTAGCTCCCTAAACCATAGGCTTATATGCAAATAGAAATCTGAAACAATGGAGTCTTCAAATCCTCTCTTCAATCTGACAGCATCTCCCCATCTCACATAAAAAACTCCCAAATTCACCTTCCCAAATGACAAGTCTTGAATATATAGATTTGTGACTAAGGAAAACTACTATGGTTTTCCAAAACCACAAAAAAAACTCATCATTTTTTCCTATCATTGCTCCATAATTGTTTTGAATTTTCTAAAATTGTTATTCGGGTTTTGTGCATCTCCTTTCCAGCTTTTTGAATCATTTTCAAATTATTAATTTCATTACTATATGGGAAATTTATGGTTTTTTTACTAAGACTGGGTCTCAGAAATATGACCCCAGACATGCAACAACATGCAAACCTTGTGGCCAACATGCAAATATATGCAAGAAACATGCAAGATTATTTTGCAGCCAATTTTGTGATATTTTATGACACATGTACATACAAACAATACTTTTTGACCTTCTCCAAAATTGGACACCCAAAAGGCATATTCCCCTCCAAGATGCTTTCACGGTTTTACCAAGACTTATTTCCCATCTGATTTACATTTACAATTTCACACCAAGGGAATTTACATTGTTGAAAATTAAAATATTATTCTCCTAACCCCTAAGCCCTTATTAAAAATAAAAGAGCAATTATTTTGGTGATGCAAGATTCCCTTACATCCTAGATGCTCCTGCATCAATTAGGGGATTCAATAGGTGATTCATTGACATATGTTGTTCTTCCCACATGTTCAAGTTTCTTGCCAGTGCTTCCTTGATGATACTCAAATGCTCTATTTCCTTCACCTCCACACTTCAAATAGGTTCCTCTAAATGGTCTCCTCTCAAATATTCCTTCATCTCTCTGGTATCCATCATTGCAATAAGAATTATGGCCTCCTCTATCACTATGGTAGAAATTTCTATCTTCTCTCCCTCTGAGGTATGAATTGTGATCCCTTTCTTTACTTTGGTAGGGTTTCCCATCTTTTTTACGTTCTACATAAGGTCTTCTTTCTCCAGATTTTGATCCACTCCTCTGGAATCTTCCTCTTGCACTTCTTTGTCTCTTTCCAAACTTCTTGTTCAACTTCTCCTCTACCTTCAATGCAAATTGGTATGCTTCTTCAACCAATGCCATCTTCACCAAACTCAATTCTCCTTAAATGTTTGTTCTCAGTCCATTGATATATCTTGCAATCTTTTCTTTGCTTACCTTACTATGACCAGATCTAATGATCATCTTGTAGAATTCTTCAATATACTCCTTCACAAATTTCTCCTTTTGTCTCGGGTTCTACAATCTTTTCAACAATTCCAAGTCATAATCAACTAGTAGGAATTGATTCTTCAACTTTGTCACCATTCTATCCCATTTGATGATTTTCTCCTTTCCTCTTCTATTTCTATCTAACTAAACTTATTTCCACCATAAAGCAATATGACTCTTCAACTTTGTTTTCATAAATCTAACCCTTTCTCAATCTCTAATTTCTTCATATTCAAAGTATTCCTCCATTTTTTTGATCCAATCAATCAATTCTTTAGGGTTTAAATCTCTCGCATAATTTTGAATTTCAACTCTAGGTCTTTTTCCAATCTTTGAAATAGCCTTCAACATTTTTACCTAATTTGATCCTTCTTCTTCTTCACCTAGGGCTTCTGCAAATTGATTTGCAACATGATTTGCTTCATCATCACTTTCATCCTCATGTCTAGGGTTTAGTCCTTGCCTTCGATCTTCTTCTACTGCATCTAATTGGACTCATATCTTGCACATAATTTCCAATATTTCATCCATTCTTCCAACAACATTCACCATAGTAGGCACTCTCCTCAATGGCATCTCTCCCCTTGAATTTTGTGCAACAGACTCGATTTGGTGATCTGACCACAAGGGTTTCAATTGCGTCACAATCGATGATTGGTTGAAAATGCATGTAGTCTACCAAAATTCAATGATCTATTCACCTCAAGGAATTCCTTCAAGACTCACAAAATTTCTCTAATACCACTTGGTGTAGTCATAGATGGAGGGTTCAAAAAGAATAGTCCAAACCATCCAACTTAGAGTTAACACAACAAAAATAACACAAGAAAGCATTATGCAAATATGATTCTTTATTAAATTGATAGTCTTACATGAAACATATGCCTCATGGGTGAATAACTAAGTCTCATAGGCTTGCTGCAAGGGTATTCAACATTACAATAGGCCAAAGGCCTTATTACATTCCCCGAAGGGTTAATGCAAAAAATATTAAACCTAATTATCGATGAATAATTGGCTGACTTCCAATTATTAGAAATTCTCTTAAACATGATTCTCTAGCTTCAAAAAAGGTCTGCATTAGCCATAATGGTTTAAAAAACTTGAAGGATGAAAAATTATGAAAGTTGGCATCATAATATGAAAGATAATCCTTTTATGAAATGTCTATTGAACCTCCAAGATTGATCCCATTCGACCCAAAATTATTGTATGATATCCCATTAAGCTCCGCACATTCTAGAATAGGTCCACACTAAGAAATATGGACCAAGTTGACCCCAAATGCTTTGACTATGAAATACAATGAAATTCTGAACAAGTGATAACTTTCAAAAAACAAATGCAAATGATCTGAAATTTGGATATGTTGTAGATGACCTCGTGTAGATTCTATATCCTATTGTGCGAGATGAAAAACAATAATGTGGTGAAATATTGAAACTACTATTGAATGAAATACAAGAAAATAAATGTTTTTGGTTGATAAATGATTACTTTACAACCAAGGATGTTCTTGCATCAATCCTACAGTCAAAAAAATTATCCAACCAAGTGTAGCATTATTTAATTTATACTTAAATGTTTTTACCAAAAAATCACCAATCTATAGACTTGATCTATGTTACAATGGTTTTTCTTAACCCAAGAAAAATTAGGTTGTCCAAAGATCAAATTATAAAAAACTGATAGAATATAAAACAATGATCCTCTCATTTGTTTAGTGAATCTACTTTGAGTTTTAGTGGTTTCAATTTAACCATTTTTATAACCCAATCATATTCCAATTGCACCAACTATCTTTCAGTGGTCTTGAACCTAAATCAGCAAATCTAATCTATTTTTTGGTGGATCCATTTACCTTGAGTTAACTTATGCTAAACTTAGAAAAAATATATCAGACATTTCTTTAGTGGTCCTGACCTAGGTTCGAAAGATTCATTCTATGTTCTAGTGGATCCATTTTTACCATGTAATCAACCTCTCTTAGAACTAAAAATTATCAAACACTAAGAAGTTACAAAAATGTTATTTTTGTTTAGTGAAATGTTGTTGACAACCATATTTTGTGTTTCGTCTGTCGTGGGGATGAATTGACTACAAAAACACATTATATTGGGTGAGTGAATGCTAGGTAAGGCCTCTTTTTGTTCCCCGGGATATTAGATCATTCTAGGTTACACTATTCTAGCATAGTCTCTTAAGATTCCTAAGTGTGAAAAACTACCAAACTATGATGGATTGTTTCTCGCTCCACAATAATCTCTCAATTTCTTGCATCTCCAATCCATTTGACCATGGCAACAATGTTTTAGAAGTTACAAAAAGTGTCATTTGTGTTTAGTGAAAAGTTATTAGAAACCATATTTTGTGTTTCATGTATTGTGGGACTAAATCAACCATGCCAACACATCTGGGTGGGTGGGTGAATTGTAGGGAAGGCCTATGTTCATTCCCTAAGATAGTCAATCTTTTTGGGCTACACTATTCTAGTGCAATCTCTTAAGAGCCCTAAGTGCAAGAAACTTCCAAAATATGAAAAACTATTTCTCATAATCTATGGCACCTACAAATTTTTTATCTAAAATTACAAGTGCACATAGATTCCTCCACAATAAACTCTTTTATTTTTTAAAATACCAATCCATTTGACTATGCTAACAATGTTTCAGAAGTTGCAAAAGGCATCATGTGTATTCAATGAAAAGTTGTAGGAAAGCATATTTTGTGTTTCGTGCATTGTGGGGATGAATTGGTTGTGCCAACACATTCAAGTGGGTGAGTGAACACTAGAAAATGCCTTGTTTTACACCCCAACTATCTCGATCACTCCATGCTACACTATTTTAGTGCACTCTTAAGAACCCTAAGTGCAAAAAATTTCCAAACTATAATGGACTATTTCTCACAATCTATGGAACCTACGAACATTATGTCTAAACCTATAGGTGCACATAGAGTTCATCCACAAAAATTATCTTAGTTTTTTATTTTTCCAATCTGTTTGACTATGTCAACGATGTTTCAAAAGTTACACAAGCATCATTTGCTTTCAAGGAAAAGTTGCAAGCAATCATATTTTGTGTTTCGTGCATTATAGGGTTGAACCAACTATGCCAAAAAATTCAAGAAAATGTTATTAAAGGCCCTATTTTACACCCTAAGTATCTCAATCATTCTAGGCTACACTATTCCAATGGATTATTTTAAGACCCTTATGTGTGAAAAACCGGAAAACTATGACAAATTGTTTCTCACAATTTGTGGCACCTACGAAGGTTTCATCTAAGCATATAGGTGCATGTAGGGTTAATCCACAATAACCTCTCTTATTTTTTCATTTATCTAGTCCATTTGACCATGGAGATCAAAGTTGGTAGACTTGTCGAGTTTTTGGCGAGTCCTTAAAAACTTGTGAGTTTTTTTGCCCATGCAACTCTTTAAGAATTTAACTTGCCAAATCTTTCTGCAAAGTCTTTTCTAAAAACTAGCAAGTTTTTGGTTTTTTTTTTCCAAAAACTCACAAGTCTTTACAAAAGAATCACCAGATACATAAAAAATGCAAAAAAAAAAGAAAAAATTGTTGATTTTTTTGTCAAGTGTTTGCCAAATTTTCACCAAGTTTTTGTTGACTCATCAATTTTGGTCTTGGTGAGTTTTCTGCTGAGTCGAGTTTTACAACTTTGATGGAGACAATGTTTCAAATGTTTCAAAAAGCATCATTTTCTTTCAGTGAGAAGTTACAAGCAAGCATATTTTTTGTTCCATGCATCGTGGGGCTGAACCAATTATACCAACACATCTAGGTGGTGTTGGGAAATATTGCATTCAACCCACAATCTTATTCCATTTCCTACATAACCCATGAGAAATAAAAATGCATACAAGTAACCAAAATGTATAGATCAAATATACAAGCCACAAGATAACACAAGATATACCTTAGGAAAACCCTCAAGAGGGAAAAACCAAGCCTCGAAAAGCATCCATACTCCATATTATTCAGTAATAAAGCAATACAAGAGCTACAATGAATACATATGAAGCATCAAGCCCTCCAATGTACTCTCATGTTTCCAAGCATGAATCCACACATCCCATGCCATGCATCACATATGCACTCCTCTGAAAGACTTAATAATGACAACCCACTCACCCAACCAACCTTAACCACTGAACATGTGCTTGCTTTTATAGATACAAGCTCACACAAAGTACAAATAGTGGTAAGGAAAAATCACATGCCACAAATCCATGTGAATATAAAACCACTAACCCCTTATTTAATATTGGGTACTAAGACTTCACTTTATTTAATATTTCCCCAATATTAAATTATTATCACATGTCTCCCACACATTAAATAATAATACAATGTTACAATACAACATAAGTGGTACCCCAAATAATTACCTAGTGTGATTATCCACACCACCAAGATGCATCACAGCTAAATAATTATTTAATTACAATATTATAATAAATCATTTATGCAATGGTATACAACACCATATCTCAACATTCTCCCACTTGTTGCATACATTGCATAAGGGATCAATACATAAAATATCATAGCCATACATGAAATCACATGAATCTCCAACATGCTCTCATGCTCCATCAAGATACCTGCAATAAGAACAAAGTGAACACCATCTCAAGCAAGAACTCCTCTCATCCTCCAACGTGCCACCTATGGAAGAAAAGGAGCATGCCAAGGTGAAGATGCACCGATCCACGAGAACAAGCATCAAATCCAAGTGATAAAAAAGGCTCCAAATAAGATGACATCAACTGTAAAAAACTACATGATAAAAAATAACATCCAAAACACGTGCTAATACATCCAACCATCCATACCTCCAAGGTATCAATACACCAATAAACTCATGCCAATAACATATGCAATCCATAAACAACAATCAACCTCCCTGTATCAAACCTGCCAATGAAGAACAAACATATCCAAGAACTCTCACTGCATAGGTAATGGACCAAAGCATATCAATTCTACCAATCAACACTATATCAAGGTGTAATAAGTAAATTTGAAACCTAAAAAATAAGTGGTAATCTCTAAATCTTTTGGGAGATGGAGCACAAGACCTATTTTACTTAGTTTCACTCAAGGAAACCCTGGAGATCTCAATCCAAGGATGGAATGAAAGAAAGATATTTTCTAAAGGTTTTCCTAGGGTATGATCCAAGACTAAAAAGGGGTTCACCACCAAGCTAGGGCTTGGAATGACAAGTAAAATGCAAGACCTAATCTTCAAAACCTAATGATATGCAAAGCTTCCCTAAATGACCTAGAAATGAATGCAAAACAAAATAGAAAATTGGAGAAGCACAGAGGGCCACCTAGAAACCTATAGTAGCTTGACTAAAGACTTGAAAATGCTAAAAAAATTGAATTTAATGCATAGTAGGACTCATACACCAAGCTAGGCATATCAGTCCCAGATTAGGGTTCTAGGTTGAAACAAGAATCTGATGACAATTCTGGATTTTTAGAAATCTAGAAAATGACCTGTACTGGGACTCATACACTAGAAGTGGTGTATCAATCCTACTTGGATTTTTTGGAGGATCGATAGTTGAATCTTCTCTTCAACTTCAACTCTATCTTTTGAACCTGATTTATGGATCTGAATTGTTGAATTATGCTCTATAGACGTCTTTTTAATGATCTCCTAAACAAGGTGACAACTTAGATAACTTTGCAACCTTGACAAATTCTTTCCAATCTTGCTCTTCAATGTATCTTCAACCTAGATCTACAAATCACATGCTAAAGAGAGGGAAAAATGTTGTTTTGTTAGTAGAAAGGGGTTTACCTTGGTCAAACCTCATTTTGGTAATCAAACCTTGGCATGAAATGAAATGGAAAGGAGAAATGATGAATGAACGAAATGATATGTTGCAACTCATCAAACCCTAAGAATAAAGTGCTGCAAACATATATGAGATGGCTCCAATGGATGTAGATCCTGACTCTTGCTTGAATGATATGGATCTTGGCTTGAACACTTGCTTGAATCATGAAACCCTACATCAAAAATGTTAGTTCAAAGACAAACATGATGCATAATGACTTTGACATAATGTTTGATACTTGAATAATGCTCTAAAACACTTGATAATCAACCCTTGAATGCTCTTGTAAACTCTTGAATGCTATTGAATGTTCTTGTAATCTCCAATTTGCTATAATACATGAATACTCAAGTTTCTAGGTGAAAAATGAGTGAAATAACTTGTATTTATACTTGTTTATGTTGAATTCCTCAAAATTACAACATTATGAGCTAACATAAGATCTAGGAGAAGAATAAAATCCTGCCAAGAATTTTAATTTAATTTAGGTTTAAACCACACAGGATTCATATGCCAGGAGTGGCATATGAGTCTTATTAGACTAGGCTTTGGGACATATTTTTCAAGAAGTGCTTAGATTGATGTGAACTCCAGATTGGGGCCTCGTAACTTAGGTGGGGCCAATATGACCAAGGTGGCGTATGAGTCTTAGATCACTAAATCTGGGCTATACAATCCAAAAACATTAATTTATGATTGGTCATTGCATATGTTTCAGGATTGTCCTTAGAAATATGCATTAATTAAGGCTTGTGGATTCAAAATAAGGCCAAATAGGGCATAAATAAGCCCCATTAATTAATGAAAACCTAGATTAGTGTGAAAGTGTTAGAAAAAACTTTACAACACCCTAAATAAGGCATAATTAAGCTCACTTAGTTTACAAGGGCCTAAACAAGTGTGAAAATGTAAAGGATACATTTTTCTACACTACATTTAGCCCCCACTTTAGTGAGAGGAGGAACTTGCTTCAAACTCACACTAAAGTAGACAAAATATGCATCAAGATGGGTCCAAATGTAGCAATGACAATAAGGTAGGACAAAACAACCAAGAGGGTTGTAGAATCCCCCAATATCAAGATCCCATGGAAAAATAACATAGGCATAAAAGAAAACACATGAAAGGGATACAAGGAGCAAAAACAAGGTACAAGCATGCACTACCAAAGATATAAAGAAAAGAAAAAATAAAATAGAAAAGGTGGGGTGCATCAAGCTTCGACCGTTTATCCTACATGTTGTGGATCATATCTAAGTTTTTTTTTCCAAAAATGCACACTCACTCTAAGGGAATGAAACTTTAGGTTGTCTGTTGGGTGAGTATCCAAAGAGGTGAGACAAATACACACATAGCCAATATGTGCTCACACACACAAGCAAGTGGCTATGGGAAAGTCATGCCTAATTTTGGCTTCTCATTCAACTAGACCAAGGCTATACCTCTCGATAACTTTGATAAGGTGCCACACAACAATGAACTTTGAGCTTCATAAGGAAAGAAAAGCTTTGTATGCTTGATACTCATGAATAAACAAGATGGCTCCACAGGCAAGCAAAGTGTGTTATGCAAGGTGGCCATATAACCAAAATTGAAAATGCAAAAGTAGTGTAAAAAATGTTCAAAGGAGTCTTGCTAAGTCCATGTAAGGTCTTAACTTAGAGAACATTGTGCCTAATGTCTCCAAGAGAGGACTAGTCGAAGAATAGAAGATTCACCACTTAGGGTATGCAATGTGTTGTATCAAGCCACTAAGAGGAATATAATATGTTAAGAGAGATCACTCTCCTAAGGAACATCACACTTGATGTCACCAAAAATCAAAAGACACATCACATGAAGTAAGAAGAATACACCATGAAACATGAGGAATGCAAAAAAAAAGAATAATGTCAATGTATGCCCCCACTTTAAAGGAATTGTTCAACACCATGCTATGAGAAATTACTTTAAAGTAGCAAATGATAAATGCTAACAATAAAGAAGATATGAGAGCTAATTTGGAAATCCATATGCCAAGTCATATGTTTCCAAATAAAGCTATGTCATGAAAAAGGAAGGAAGGGATTTCCCCCAAAATGAAACTCCAAACGCATGAGGGATCCATGGATTCAGGGTCATTATGTCCTTGGTACATTTTTTTTAGAGAGATCAAAATTGTCATCATTCCCAAAATACTCATAGAACTAGAAGAATGACACAGAGAGAACAAAAATAAAGAAAAAGCCTTTTGGGTCAACATGGAAGAGACCTAAATGTCTCGATGCCTTGCATCATCCCAAAAAGGAAAACACAAGGCAAATAGAAAGATAAATGAAAATATTTTGGGTCAACATGGAAGAGACATGAATATCTTGATGCCTTCCATCATCCACAAAAGCAAAACACAAGACAAATGAAAAATATTTATGACATAGAGAGGAATGTAGGAACAAATAGAGAAATGTCACAAAGAGAGAGAGAGAGAGAGAGAGAGAGAGAGATCAAATAGAATAGCATGGGGGATCACATTACGCACATGCTATCACACAAAAGAAAAAGAAACAATGCAAAATACTAGTAAGGCACATGTGAATCAACCTATTATTAGGTTGCCCACATCCCAATCATGTTCATCATATGCAGAAGGTAGACAACTAGCCAAAGGGAAAATAGCAAGTGCCAAACTAGTTTCATCACCATGTTCAACACTCTTCTTAGGAGAATTGTTGTTTAAGCTCATAGAAGAGGAAAACAATGCATTCAACTCATTATGCACCTCCTCATCAATTTTAGCAACCTCATCATTGTCATCCAAATTAATCACAAGAAGAGGTTGAATGATAATTTCTAAAGAGGGATTTGGCTCTTGTTGTGGCATAGTATCTTTTTGTTTCAACAAAAGGGGGGACTCATCGTGTATTTCTTTACTCAATTTTGGGTTTTATTTTTATTTTTTTTATTCCTTTAACCTATGATTAAGGGCATGACATCTATGCCTACACTCTCAAGCATTCCTATTTATTTTGGTTCAGTTTTCAAGTTGAATTTGTGTAGGAGGGGATCTATCAACCATAGGTTTCTTTTCTTCCCTAAGGGGAGGAATGAAAGGAACCATGGAAGGTTGTTTGACCACTTTCTATTTAGGTTTGTAAACTTGTTTTATTTTAGGAGGCATGATAGGATTGTTTTCATTGTCTCTTGGTCTTTTGTGGGAGATAGGAAAAGGATTTATCTTAGGTTGGTATTGGTTGTTCCGAATGTATTTAGGTTCAATCATGGTTTCATCAAGGATATCAGGATCAGTCATAGGCTAAGGCGTGTTTATAAGGGATATTTTTTCTATATATTTCACCTTAAAATTTTGATAGGATTTGAAAAATAAGTATTCTCAAGGTTTAATAGGTTCCATAGGCTCAAGCCAATAGAAATATAATGAAAAGTTACCACGAGAGGACAAAGTGTTAAAGCCACTATGATGCACAATAGAGATTTCATTGTCAAAGGGAAACTTTAAGCATATATGCACAACTGATAGGATGACTTCCATGAAGCATAGCCATGGGTAACCAAGCTTCACATGGAGTTGGTCTAACGTCGAGATGATGGAGATTGAGACATCTAATTTTTTTGGTCCTATTTGTAAAGGGTGATTGATCTCATCATAGGGAAAGCAAAACCATTATGTGTCTTTATCCATGCTTTCAATTTATCATATGTTTCTTGATAGAGTTCATGCACAAGTAAGAATTCTCTAGTGATCACATTCTCTCCATAGATGGGATCAATCAATATCCCATTAGTGGGCTTATCATTGATTCAACCACCTATGTAAAGAGGAACATCTAGTGCATGTTTAAGTATATCCTTAGATGAGAAAGCAATGTCAAGAGGCTTTTTAGTTTGGACCTTACGAGGTTGAGTTTTTATCAATGAAATCAAACCTTATTCAATAGTATCCCTAGCACATTTTTCAATAGTATCCATAGGACTTTGTAGAATTGTGTCTATGTTCTCATCGTTTGTGTCAACATTCATCACATAATTCTTTGTAGTTTCACTAGATTTTACAAATGAAATATTATAATTTAAAGGCATAGGGTTGGCAAAGATTTGAAAATTTTGGTTGGGAGGGGAAAAAAACTTATTTCCTTGATCATTAACACGTTCAATTGAAAGACAACCAAAATCAATGAGGTCTTGCACAAGATGTTTAAGATTCTTACAATGTTCCATGTCACGTCCATTTTTTCAGTGATAATAGCAATAAGAATTTGATCTAAAATTCAGAGGAAAAGGCTTATTAGAATTGAGAGTTTTAACGAGAGGAAAGGTGATCATTTTCTATTCTAGAAGTTGTGACATTATGTTATGGAGGGTATCGGGTAAGGGAGTGAATTTCCTAGCCGAATCCCCAAATGCAAAAGGAGTTGTCTTCCTTATAGTAGCTACTTGAGCCTCAACATTTTGAGTTATTTTTTGAGGGGGGTTTAATTGAAGAAATCCTTTATTATATTTTCTAAAAGGTTGATAATTGTTTTGGTTTGTGGTTTCAGACTTCTCAGGATAGCTAGAGGTGGATTTTGTGTCACAACTACTAACTGAGTTTTGATAATCATGAAGGGAAGTGCACAAGTGTACGAAGGAGGGAAACTTCATCATGGTGAGCTTATCTTATATTTTAGTTTGAAAATTCTCAATGAATGTCTTTTGAAGGTGAGGGTCGAGAATATTTATGTTGATTTGGGAATAAAGTGATTGGTAATGTGAAATAAAGTCAATAATATTTTCATTATCTTTTTGCTTACATCTCATCAAAATGGCTAAGGTCATCTTAAGAGTCATATGCACTTGGAAATGGTTTATAAATGTATCAACAAGTTCATTGAATAAATGAATTGAGTTGTTTGGTAATGAGGAAAACCGTTCTAAGGTAGTATCCTTCAAGGATCTATGGAAAATCTTAGCCAAGAGCTTGTCCTCAAGAATAAAGTCACTACATAAGGTGGTATAAGTGGAAACATGGTTAGAAGGATTTCCTTTCTCCCCATATTTCTCAAATCTAGGTACCTCTATACCTTGTGGCATCAGAATTCTCAATATCTCCAAGGATAAGGGGTTTCTTTTGACATAGTATGTAGGTTGACCATTTTTATTTTGGTTTATGTTGGAAACTTGCTTTTGAAGGGATGAAATGGTTTGTAAAAGTTAGTTTATAATGAAATCACTATTTGCATTTTGAGATGGAGGTGAATAAGGTGGAGGTTTATACGTGTTCGATGGATAAGTGAATGGGATGCTTATGGGATGTAAAGTGGTAGGAGATATGACGTGTGATGCTACAAAGGTACTAGGAATACTAGAATAAATACCCAAGGTAGGAATGGCATTAGTAGTAGGTTGTATCGTTGTTGTAAATTGAGGGTTGGTGTAGGTAGGAATAGAGGCAATGTTTGTGGGAGGAGGAATTTGGGTTCCTCCTTAACTTTGGACATTGTTTGAAGGTAAAGCACAACTAGTGGTTGAGGTAAGGTGTTTTGCAAAAATTTGAACTATGTTATGCACAATTTCTATTCCATCTTCACTCTCAATCATATGATGTATATTATCTATGATAGGGATAGCAGTGGTTGAAATTTTTTCAATGCTCACTTGATGTTGTAGGTTTGCTAAGTCTTCATGTATTTGGATTATTTTTTCTTGTGGAATACTAGAAACCATTGTTTCAATGTTTGTCACACTACTTCAAGGCAAAGAGTTGTCAAGGGTATGGTCCATACCTAATGAACTAAAGTTAAAACTAGGAGTGAAATATATAGATAACCCAAGGTCCACAATGATTTCGCTATCGCAGGACGAAATGAGCCTTGAACTTTGTCTCACTATAGTATTAGCAATAGGACACCAAGTAGAAAATCTCATACAAGGGATAATCAAGGAAATGCAAGATGTAATGAACACAAGATAAATAATATTCTCTAAATATTATTTGAATGAAATTAAGCTAGATGCAATGATATGAATGTAACACAAATTTTGCAAATTGAAACAAATAACTAACAACAACAAACATAAACACAGAAAAAAAAATTCAATGTTGGAGAATGTAATTTAAAATCCAAAATGGGACTAAATCACCCAAAGGGGCATATCAATCCCAATCAGGGTTTTTCAAGGTTTTGAATAGTGAATAACAGTCACCAACCCAAAAATCAAGAAAAAGTACCTACACTGGGACTAAACCTCCCAAAGGGGTGTATGAGTCCCAGTTTAGGGTTTTTGCACCATTTTCAACAAATTTTGTGTGAATGTTATATTTTTTTGTTTTGGATGATGTCTACACTAAGTGGAAATACATATTTCAAATGAAATTCAATGATGTAAGATGCAAAAATGCAACCTATATGCTCTTTCACTAATGCAAGATTTAGAAACCCTAGAATGCCAGTTAACTAATGCAAAACCTAATGAAAAGTTAATGCAAGCTAGATCTAGGATAATGATGCACTCCAAATCAGAAATAAGGTGTTCTAAATGTAGGTTCACCAAAATAAAACTTGGAAAATATGTGGTTATCTCTAAATATTTTGGGAGATGGAGCACTAGACCTATTTCACTTAGTTTCACTCAAGGAAACCGTAGATATCTCAATCCAAGGATAGAATGAAAGAAATAAATCTGTTAAAGGTTGTCCTAGGGTATGATCTAAGACTAAAAAGGGGTTCACCACCAAGTTAGGGCTTGGAAATACAAGTAAAATGCAAGACCTTATCTCCAAAACCTAATGATATGCAAAGGTTCACTAAATGACCTAGAAATGAATGCAAAATAGAATAGAAAACTGGAGAAGAAAAGAAGGGCACCTAGAAACCTATAGTAGCTTGACTGAAGACCTAAAAATGCTGAAAAAGCTAAATTTTTGCACACTGGGACTCATACGCTAGGCTAGGCGTATCAGTCCCTATTCGGGTTTCTAGGCTGAAATAGGAATCTGATGATGGCAAGTATGGATCTTTAGAAATCTAGAAAATGACCTATACTAGGACTCATACACTAGAAGTGGCGTATTAGTCCTACTTGGCCTTTTTGAAGGATCAAGCCTTGAATATTCTCTTCAACTTCTTCTCTATCTTCTCAACCTGATTTTCAGATCTGAATTGTTGAATTCTTCTCTATAGATGTCTTTTTAATGATCTCCTAAACAAGGTGACAACTTAGATAACTTTGCAACCTTGAAAAATTCTTACCAATCTTTCTCTTCAATGTTTCATCAACCTAGATCTGCAAATCACACACTAAAGAGAGGTAAAAAAATTGTTTTGTTAGTAGAAAGGAGTTTGCCTTGGTCAAACCCCATTTTGGTAATCAAACCTTGAAATGAAATGAAATGGAAAGGAGGAATGATGAATGATGAATGAACAAAATTATATGTTGCAACTCACCAAACCCTAAGAATAAAGTGCTACAAACATATATGAGATGGCTCCAATGGATGTAGATCTTGACTCTTGCTTGAATTATATGGATCTTGACTTGAACACTTGCTTGAATCATGAAACCCTACATCACAAATGTTAGCTCAAAGACAAACATGATGCATAATGAATTTGACATGATGGTTGATACTTGAATAATTCTCTAAAACACTTGATAATAAACCCTTGAATGCTCTTGTAAACTCCAATTTTCTATAATGCATGAATACTCAAGTTGCTAGGTGAAAAATGAGTGAAATAACCTTGTATTTATACTTGTTTATGCCAAATTCCATTACATTAAAACACTACAAGCTAACATCAGATCTAGGAGGATAAATCCCACTAATAATTTGAATTTAATTAGGTTTAAGTCACACGGGGCTCATATTCTAGAAGTGGTGTATGAGTCCCATTAGACTAGGCTTTTGGGACACATTTTTTAAGAAATGTTTAGATTGATGTGAAATCCAGATAGAGGCCCTGAAACTTAGGTGGGACCAATACGCCCATGGTGGTCTATGATTCCCAGATCACTAAATATGGGCTAAAAAAGAATTAATTTATGATTGGTCATTGCATATGTGTTGTGATTATCCTCAGAAAGATGCATTAATTAAGGCTTGTGGATGCAAAATAAGGCCAAATAAGAAATGAAGAAGTCCCATTAATTAATGAAATATTATATTAGTGTGAAAGTATCATAAAACACTTTACAACACCATAAATAAGGCACAATTAAGTTTATTTAGTTTACAAGGGCCCAAACAAGTGTGAAAATGTAAAGGGATACATTTATCTACACTACAAAATCAAAGAATGAAGTACCAAGAATAATAAAAATGGTCCACACATACAACCCAAATAGCTACATAATCTCTCACAACATGTTTCCACCATCCTCCCAAAAGCATGAAAATCTAGGAAGGAACCATGAAGAAAGAAATCATGTAAACCATAATTTCCTCCTATGAACACCTCAAAAGTGCACTGTTGTGTCAAGTATGATCTCCTAACAACCACAAATGAAAATCCTCAACAACATCCATAACACTTAATCTCATAGACCAAATACAACATATGAATCAATGTAACAATGCCAACATGGATGTAAGCCTCTCTAATCAATAATATCAAACTCAAAGTAACCATCCTCAAATGTGAAAATCAGCCCATAAACCATCTCCTAACAATCCTCAAAAAAGAATGATATCATAGACTCAAATGCACAAGGAGATAATCATGCCATAACATTCCTCAAATGAATACTCCAAAACTAACTATCCATAGCTCAAGATCCATATCTATGAAAGATAAAGCATATAAACTCATGTTAAACAATCCTCAAATGAGTCTCCATAATCAATCACCATGAATCAACTCAATCCCATGAGAAATCAAAGCACAAAACATAACACATTTGAAAGATACAATGGGAAAATACCTCTCAAATAATAAACTACTGAGTAGACCAAGAGTGGGGAATGAGAATGCTCCTCCAGGATAACCAATTCATCATGACTCACTCCAAGAACAATCTCCTCTATTAGTCCATCATGAACTCACATCCATACCTAGGTCAAAGCTCCTCGATCTTTAGATTGAAACCTCCAAAGAGTAACTATCTAAAGAAAATGTCTCTAATCACAAGAGAAATCCAACCATCACCTACATCTCTAAGTATCCACAAGCACTTGTAACTAGTCAATACATTCCAAACTCCAAATGCAGCATAGCACCATCATGAAGTAATCAAGCAAATGATCAATGTACCCAATACAAATAGAACTACCATGATCAATGTCAAAGCTCCAACGATAGAATTAGGAACCTATCATGACAATATGGTCTAACCATCTCCTCGTAGAGGATCACATGCACCATAATATACAACCTAGTATCAAGAGAATACATGTACCATGCTAAACTCTAATATAGAATCAAGAGTATATCATGACATAATAACAAACTCACTCTAAACCAAGAAACCATTTCTCCAATCACATGAAGATAACCATAACCAATGATGCATTTGTGTCACTACCAAAAACTCCCACTAAACCATGATACTGAGCTACACATGGAATCATGTGATAACCATCTCCTCCATGAATATCATCTAGGTCTACATACACTGAACTACAATATCAGTAACATACAAGTGAAACCAAGATCTCCAAGCCAATAAGATACATACAACAGACATCAAAACACATAAACATATCCATCATTGTCAAAAGCTCCCACTAAAAAGTGTATAACTAATAAATGTAACAAGCTATCATGAAATTGTGACCAATCCACATGCTACAAGTCCCATCAGCTAACTAATCAAATACTCTAACCTGTTAAACAAGTGTAGGACAATTGAGAGGGGGGGTGAATTAGTTATCACACAAATTCAAACTTAAAACTCAACACTTATCAATTCCACAACCACACTATTTTGTTATTAATTTATAACATGAAACACAAACAACCAAAAGAAAATCAACACAGTGAACACCATATTTTTACGTGGAAAACCCAATAAGGGAAAAACCATGGTGAGGGTTAACTCACACTATATAGATTTTTCAAAAGAGGCTCACTACCAAAAAGAAGGACTCACTGTCCATGTACAAAGGATCACTACCTACAAAAAGGACTCACTATCCAACAAGGAGGCTCATTTCCTACACAAGATTATACAAAATAGAGTAAGGCTTTACAACCCAAAATGAACTGGAAAGATGCACCTAACAAGTGTTGATATAGTTCTAGAGATGCTCAATAAACTGATTCAACACACTTCATCCTTTTCACATATACACATACCTACTCCTCTGATATTATCACCCACACATTCACATACACACACCTATGTCATACTTTAAAATGTCCAACATATTCATATATATATACCAGATCTTTTATCACAAGCATCAATTAGGTCAGCCTAATTAGATGCAATTCATTTATTAAATATATCAATTGTCGGCTCCAATATTTCACAAAATATTTCCAATCAAGCAATTCAACCTTTAGTACATTACATTATGTTGGCTCGGACCAAGAAATAGATCGCACAAAAGTTTTCATATCATATCAAAATTATCTTAGTAAGTCAGCCAGGAATAGTCTTCAATGCAATCAATAGAATAATGTCACTTTGTCGTACAAGCACCAAAATAAAAATATAACCTAATCATGCATACCTTTAACATCGATAAGTAATTTCCCAAAACTGCAATTAGAAATTGTCAACTGTGGAGAAATGCATAATAGAATACCTAAGAGGCACCATAAATACTAGATCTACCACCGAAGAAGATAAGTTAGTTATACGCACTAGTTTTAGAGCACCAAACCAAGCTACCAACATGGTGACATCAATGACAACATATAGATAACCTACTCATTCTTCCAACAATCTCCCCCTTTGTCATTGATGGCAACATGTAAACAAAATTCTCCTTTCCTCAAAAATTTTTAACTTTCTCCAAGTTTCTCCACTATCTCCAACACTCTCCCCCTTTGACATCAATGGCAAAGGGCGCCAAAAATGAGTTTAAACATGGTGACATCAAAATTTCAAAATATTTCTAAAACTTCAAAAAAATCCAACAATCCAAAACTTTTAAGCATACAAAATTAAGTGAAGATGACATTCTTCACCAGAAACACCTTCTTATACCTTTCCTTGAGAACTAGAAACAACTTCTTTTAATTGAATATAGTAGACTCCATTTTTGTGCATGTACTTTCCAATAACCCCTATAGAGTAAGAGAGGGTGACCAATCTATAACGAAACATTGTTTCTCAATATTTTCTGCATCAATAAAAATTCTGGAAAGATGTTCTAACCGAACTTCAGTAATTTCTTTAAGAAGCTAGAAGGTCTTTGTCACATCATCTCTTTATTCAACAAGAACAAGATAACCTCTTTATTTGCAATCCACATAAATTCACTCCACAAATCCATCCCTAGGGCTTTTATGTTCTGTAATTCAACTTTGCTCAACCCTAGTTCAATTCATTTCATTTTTCTATGATCGTATTCTTCTACTTCAACACTTTTCAACTTCAAAGAGGTAGCACCACATGATCCACTATCCATTGCTATGCTTTCTTGAAATTCAATGAAACTTCTTCAATTTTCTTCTTTTCTTAGATGCAAACGAAGAAAAAAATTCTAGATTACCTAAATCAATCTTCGAATTCCCTTTAGAAAGACTTTGAGCATGCTTCAAGATCGCTTCATAGCTCCTTCCAAAGACTTAAAATGCATAATTAACCAAAAAAATCATAAATTTTCACTTAAACATCGTTAGGTTTTCCCTAAGTGCATTAAATATGGCAAACACAAAAATTTGCTAAACACACACTTCACCTAGCACAAAAAACCCTAATATGGTTCACAAATCCTCATACCAACATATTTTTCTCCGCTTGTTTTTCCAAAACATTTGAGAAATCATTCTTCACATTCCAACCATGTGCCAGCCTCTGACACACCATTCTTCTAAGGGGTTTTATAATCTTCTGATAATGCTCCCCCTAAGACCATGCTAGGTATAAATTATGAATAAGTGATCTATATCGGATGAGGGTACAGACACATTAGGAGTCTCAGGTTTTTCTTCTTCTTCTTTCTTATTCCATATCTTATCCATCTCTTGCTTCATCTCTTCTTTGTCAATCTTCTTTACTAGTTCACTCTTCTCTTCCAGAGCAGACTTCTTTCCTTTCTTATTCTTACAAACTTTAGATACATGTCCAGGCTTGTTGTAGTTATAACAAATCACACTTTTTTGATTAATTTTTCCTCCATTAATCCTCGATCTACACTAATTTTCTCTGTGTCCAAATTTATTATGGGTATAGCAGTAGCCATTAAAGAATTGATTCATTCTTTCTTCATTAAACCTATGCCTCATTACCCAACTAATCATTCTCAATTGAGATCTATATTCTATAGCCTTATGTCTAGTCTTTCCACCTTCAAAACATTTTCCAAAAAGAGAACCGAAAAAATTGTTCATCCTGCTCCCACATTCAGTTGCTCCATGACCATATTTGTTACAAGAAAAACAAACACCATCGAAAGAGGGGTCCTTTATGCATTAGTCTATCTCATAGGCAGTCTTCTTACAAAATTCCATGCTTGCTTCCTCTTGCCTTGATTCTTCTTCACATCTTTAGAACTTTCACTGGTATCAATTCCTAAACCACCTTTGTCTTTACATGGTTTCTATCCTGTAAGCAGTTCTTCAATTTTATCGAAGCTAGATCTAAAATTATTTTCATAGAGTTTAGCCTTCTCCAGTTCCACTCTTAAGCTCACTATCTCCTATTCAAGTCTAGAACATTCATCTGACTTGTTCTGCACCATTGTATTCAAACATTCTTTGATCCTCTTCTTCTCTTCTATTGTCACTTTTAGTCCAATTATCTCTTATTTCAGTTGTTCACTTCTCTGTGTCTTTCCTTAAATTTCTTCAACTGTTCCTTTAGTTTCCAAACACATTCATTTGCTTCATCAAAATTCTCTTTCAGATCTTTGTTTTCTCTTTCCACTTTATCAAGGTCTTCAAGAGCAGTTTGGAGCTCTCCTTTATCATCCATTCAACCAACCTTTAGGATCTTCCTCAAGCAATTAATCTCTTCACCAAGGAACCAGGTGCTCTCATACCAATTGTTAAACAATTATAGGACAATTGAGAGGGGGGTTGAATCAATTGTCACACAAATTCAAACTTAAAACTCAACACTTATCAATTCCACAACCACACTATTCTTTTATTAATTTTGAGCTTGAAACATAAATAACAGAAAGAAAATCAACATAGTGAACACCAATTTTTTACGTGGAAAACATAATAAGGGAAAAACCATGGTGAGGGCTAACTCACACTATATAGTATTTTTCAAAAGAGGCTCACTGCCAAAAAGGACTCACTGTCCATGTACAAAGGCTCGCTACCTACAAAAAGGACTCATTGTCCAACAAGGAGGCTCACTTCCTACACAAGATTGTACAAAATAGAATAAGGATTTACAACTCAAAATGAACTCAAAATATGCACCTAACAAGTGTTGATACAGTTTCAAAGATGCTCAGTAAAATGATTCAACACACTTCATCCTTTTCACATATACACATATCTGCTTCTCTGATATTATCACCCACACATTCGCATACACACACCTATGTCACAATTTAAACTATCCAACATATTCATATATATATATATACCCAATCTTTTATTGCAAGTATCAATTAGGTCAGCCTAATTATATGCAATTCATTTATAAAAGATATCAATTGTCAGCTCCAGTAGTTCATAAAATATTTCCAATCAAGTAATTCAACCTTTAGCACATTACATTATGTCGGCTCGGACCAAGAAATAGATCACACAAAAAATTTCATATCATATCAAAATTATCTTAACAAGTCAGCTAGGAATAGTATTCAACACAATCAATAGAATAATGTCACTTTGTCGTACAAGCACCCGAATCATGAAATAACCTGATCATGCATTCCTTTAACATCCATAAGTAATTTCCCAAAACTGCAATGATAAATTTTCAACTACGGAGAAATGCGGACTAGAATACCAGAGAGGCACCAAAAATACTGGATCTACCACTGGAGAAGATAAGTCAGTTATACACATCAATTTTAGAGTACCAGACTAAGCTACCAACATGGTGACATCAATGACAACATGTAGATAACCTACTCATTCTTCCAACATAACCATCCATCCTTTCAATCCCAAAGCAACATACCAATGTACAAATGACCATCTAGACAAGGCCAACTAATGAAATTTGCAACAATAATGAATCAAGCCTAATGGATATAGAAAATCCACATCCGATTCATCCCACTATAACTAAATGGGTGATCAATCCATACAATTGCATAAATCATAGATCCAACCACTAAAAAATGCAAACTCATCATCACATTAGTAACTTGCAAACTGAGATATCGAAAAAGATAATCCTATAGAAATCAAGACTCAAACACCAAATCAACCACAGATCTAATTTTCCAACCATGTCCACAAATGAGTAATCATATTTAAGGAACCAAATAATCATCAAGAAGATAATAATAATCTCCTAATACCAAACCATATCACCACCAAACAAAGACATACATGATCATGTCATGCCAATGCATCAACTATACATGCATATCTATGAAACCATAACCATAGCCATCAATGTACAACTTGCACTCAACTATCACCCATACAAGACTCCAAGTCTCAAACCATATCCAACCATGTCCTCAAAACCAAAGTCAACATGTGTACCTGTCACCATCAAATCCCAACTCTAAAAAACACCTATAAACCTATACCGAGAAGCACTAAACTAAGAATCAACTGTACCATCATTAATATCATATAAAAACATATAATCCCTCAAGGTTTCGCCTCTTGACTCATCTGAAAGCTCACACAATCACACCTTGAATCTCAAGCTCCTACACGCAATCAAACAAGTACCAAGCTCATCCTACTCCTCAAACTGAAAATACAACTAATTTGATGTGTAGTATGTGAATAAATATTCATTGAGCTCCCTTCAGGATTTATTTTGTTGTAGTATCAGTGCACACATTGCATTAAAATTCATTTGGCCCTTTTTAATAAACATCACTGCCTCTACCACATGTCTGCTCTGCGCACAATTGAAAGTTGCTTCCCTTCGCTTTTGAGTCGAGCTTCTTCTACATGCCACGTGGCTTCACCTTCACGTATTTTAGCAGGCCCCACAATCAATACCAAGGATGAGGCAAGTTACATGTGTCTCCTTGGCGCAAGCTTTCAACAACAAGGGAAAAAGATGAGCACGGGTTGTGCGATGTCACCACGTGTCTATTCGGTGGGTGTTTCTTTTAAACGATGGATGGAGTGAGCCGAGAACCACAACATCCTATTGTGTGTCATAACCACTTTAGTAGGGCAACGAAAATTGTCTACACAACCTTTCCAGGACCACTACCATCATTTGCAGAGGATGCACCTGACCTTGGAGCAACCGGATGCTTTGGCTAGAATCTTTTCTGTTGCAATGACTGGGAGGAATATTTGATTATGCATCATTTCCAAGGATTCTCAAATATTTCTATTACTACTCATCAAGGAAATGGGAGCATTTGGCTATATATACTCCTCTTTGTTTCGTTAGAGGGATCCAGGATTTTGCAGAAAGAACATAGATTAAAAAACAAAAGACACCAAGCCTTTGTTATTGTTTAATTATTGCAAAAAGACTCGCAGACTATGCCAATCATTCGGCCTTTCTACCCTTCTTATGATATTTGATTAACTTTAGACTATGTTGTTATTGTTTGGATGATTCATTTACAGAACTTCTATAAATTGAATACAAGTTTATTGTCTTAGATCATGTCATGTGACTCTTCTTGTCAGTAAATATGTGTGCAAAGTTATTTTATGTCAATGAATGAATTGTTTATACTTTAATATTTAGTTTCTGCTTTTCTCGAACATCGCAAATTGTTGATCGGGCTCCTAGATCTATAATTTATCGTGCCTATTATCTACGTTTTGGTGCATCGACTTAAGTCAAACTTTTATTTTTTATATCTATTTCCTTTTCCCTTTCTAAAGCCTAATTACAGAAGAAGTCAGCTTCTTTAAAATATGGAGGTCACTCAGTTTAGCACAATAGGTCGACCATAAACCGAGTTTCCCATAAAGGGTTGTTACCTTGACAACTTTTGGCATCAATAGTTTTCTTTTTTTTTGGCACACCCAATGGCACCTCGCTTAAATGAATCAAATTTTTAGAAGGGTGTATGAGCCATCGGCCAATTACGAGGTACCAAATAGAAAATAATCATGGTTTGTTAGTACCACCATTAGGGATAGTATAGCTCACAACCCAATTAGTAAATGTTCCACTTCCTCCTCCCTTTCCACTAGACATGTTTCTTATCGCTAATAGAAATTATGTGGCATGGGACATCGAAACCCCTCTTGTTGCACTAGTAGCGCTTTCCATTTGGGCCCCTATTCTAGTTTTTTCCCTAAAGGCTATACCTAAATTCATCGAAGATGGCTCAAGAGCACCGTCCAAACATTTGCAAGATGTTGTGGATGTTTGTCTAGTACATGGGGTTATAGCCCAAAATGTGGCATTAAGATTGCTTGCCACCTCTTTCAAGGGTAAGGCACTAGATTGGTATCGCACACTGCAAGAAAATACTATCAGAACCTGGGATGAGCTTGGTGAGTCTTTCTATTAGATATTTTTGAATGAAGGAGATCGATCATCTCTCTATTACCAGCTCTTTGTCATAAAGTGGGCCTGCTTCAAAGCCATGGATAACTGTGCACCAGGTTCCATACAAGCTGACAGAGGATTCAAGTTGATATACACCCACCACCAGATCTAGCATTCATTTTCTACCTAAAGGCCATCAATCCCAACATCTCAATGATGATCTAATATTTAGGTGGAAGCATAGTAATAGGCGTATATAGCATCATTGTTAAAGCGAAGAAAAATTTGATAGACACCAAGAAGTTGCTACCTCATCCTATCATTCCTATATTCCCCGAAATATTGATTCATGCCCAAGAGATGCCTTCTACTAGTGCACTAGCTCCTCCCCAATCAATGTACAAATATGCAACAACACCACAAAGTGTTTCCTCTACATCCGACTCTTCTAAGGATGAAATGAGCGATCTTAAAGAATTGTTGTGGACTATGGAAAATGACATAACTACCCTCAAGCACAACCAGGTCGCACCTCTAAGGCCTTCCTACCAAAATTATCAAGGCGGAAGGTCCTCTTACTAATAAAACTAGTTCCAAGGAGGTGCTCAGGAAAATTCATAGGTGCAAACAACAAATCAAATGGTACTAGTACCCACTCCATTATAGAGCGCTAACTTAAGCTCGAGTAAAGAGTTGACCGCAGGTCAAAATAATTTGGCGGATGACACCAACCCCTTGTGCTTTCCTTGCGGTGATTCACATATGCCCTGAAATTACTCGTGCAACAACTTACAACAAAGGTG